>JAUEJJ010000004.1:3557893-3607141 GCA_032164275.1 Synergus coniferae
AAAAGTCCTTGTCAGAAAAGCTTTTACGGAATTCCAGCATTTTTCGAGAGTCCTTTTCTTGTTGTTCTTTTTGATTATTTATATATCTACAAAAAAATGCCTTTATTAACATAAATCTCAGTTTACAAAAATTCAAGACTTCTCAAACTTTTACATTATTAAATTTAACATTATTAATTAATTACAACGCAATATACGAAATATTAAAAATTATACGTTAAAAATTAATTTAAAATGTATTGAATATTTACGTAATTCAGTTTGGCTGACTTTTTTCGATCGAAGAGTGTGACTCGAATGTTGGCTAAGTGCCAAAGAGAACACTTGAATGCCTCTTCGTGAAAAAGAACATGTGCGATCTATATTTATCACAGAAATCTATTTTTGGAAATATACTTTTGCTTATAGAATCAAGAAAGCTTATTATTGCACAAAAGTGGCAAAAAATTCACAATTTTGGCCTTAAGTAATTAAAAAACTGTGTTATTTCGTGTAATTAACATTTTTAGAATTTTAAATGAAGGGTTTGTAAAAATAGTTGAATTTTCCTAAATAGGTTCATAACTTTATTTTTATTATTTTTTGCGTTAAACAATAGCCAATCTCTAAATATAGAAACCAAAGTGCATTCACATTGTCTGACCCAACACAGACTGGCACTACTTACTCGTCTAGCTAGGAAGTCGATAAATGCCATGCAATGCTTGACAACCACCCCTTTACAGAAATACCACCCCTGTGTTAAAAATTATTGTTTTTAACAGATATGAAAAATATTTTTCTGTGAAATAATTAAAAACAGGTAAATAAGTAATGTTTTCAATATAAAATTATTAAAAATACTTTTTTAAAGGTCTAAAATATTTTTCTGATTTTTTTTTCCCGGTATTTCAGAGCTCATGATCATGAATGAGACACGATAGTGTAATTTCCTCATGATAGTGAACTTTGTCATGTAACACGAAGCTATTTAAAAGTTTAATCGATTTTGTCAACGATGAAAACTTGGAAGATTGTTTTGTCCTTAAAACAGGTTTATTATTAGCTAAAATGGCAAAAAAGACAAAAGCGGAAGGAGGGGAAAAAAGAAATTCATGAAACTAGGAGAAGACACTCAGTTAATATCGCATTGTGCTACCAACTGCATAAGAAGTTAGACCGAATTGATTTCTGAACTACATTTGTCGCATTTTTATAACAAAAAGGCGATTTCAAGATGACAGAAGATAAGGAAGATGCGAAAGTGAGCAAAAATAATTTCCATACATTTGAAAATATTGTTTTACTTTCTTTTAAATCTGCAATTTAAAAAAATGTTTTCATTATAGTGTACGAAAAAAATACAATTAAAGAACGTGCAATTATAATTTAATGAAATAATATTTAATTTTACTACTTAAAAATAGCTAATTATTTTCTGTAGCTAATTATGTTGACTAATTCATAGGAAAAATAAATATAGCATACTATAATACTTTCTTCGATTCATTTTATAATAATGTCTCATTTCTAGATAATTTCATATATCAGGGGCATTTTTTATTCGCGCAAATTGATGTAAATGAATAAAATCCACGAATGCTTTCATTTTACTATATTTAGGCTGTTTATACGTACTTCGAATTACTAATTTGCTTTAATGATTAACTGTCATTCATTCTAGTTTTTTTACTGTTAATGTTTATAACTGGACATAGATAAATCATTTCTAATTAAAAATGTTCAATAATAATCGAGAATTTTATAACTTTCCTGCAGCATAGAATATAGAAATGTATAACGAACCAATTATTATCATTAATTTGAACAAATAAAAATTTTTAACACCTTAAAAAAACACCTACCTCAGAAATTAACAGTCACAGGTTGATTTTCAACAAAGTTCCAATACGATGGAAACCATGGTGAGTTCAGAGGGTCGTACCAGCCACGAGAGAGAAACCCCCTCACTTCTCACCCCCTTATCCCCATCCATCGTCACCTTCTCTCTCACCTACCCTCCATCCCTTTTCAACGCGAGCCGATAGTCTCGTGTATTCTCTTTCTTCATCCAGTCAAATTCTCACCTCTTCTAAAGAATTTAACAACAATGAGAATTTAACAACAACAAAGTCTTTCTAACAATAATAATTCGGTGCATAATATAACAATCAAAATGTTTGTTCAAGGGCCACAAATGGTCCATGAGAAATCGGATATTTCCGAAGAAGTTAGTGACGAAGAAGTTTCTGGTGATATTCTTCAGGTTGACACTTGTTTATAAATTGTTTAACAAATTGAAAGTGTCTCTTCTAAATATATTATTATATAAAATAAAATAATTTGATAGAAAATGATATAATTTAGTAGAAAATAATTATGTGACTCGATTTATTTTTTGTTGCTGTAAATTAATAATCGCTAAAATGTGCAAATGTGTTTATAAAATTTTAGAAAAGGCGAGAAGAATGCGAGAGGAAAGCTCGAAGGGGGGAAATGGACCCCCGTCTTGAATTTGCGTTCCAATTATTAGTAGACGCAACAGGACTTCCTCGTCATGAGGTCATGGATCATGTTTTCGAAGGAGACATGTTGGATGAAATCAATCAGCTATTTCTGCCACATATGAAGGCAACCCTCATGTGGTTCTATCAGGAAGTCGATGAGCCGGAAGTTCCTCGCATCACAGAGATTGTATGAATATTTTTAATATTAATTAATTAATATTATCAATTATTCCTTATTAAATTAAAAATTAAAATTAAAATTATTAATGTGCAATTTTACACCATGTTAAAAGTTATAATTTCACTTATTTATATTATATTTTTAAATTATTATGTTTTAAAGATCCCAGCTAAGACAACTGCATCCAGGCCTCCAGGAAACACAGTTGCACCAAAAGTTAAGGAAATTAAGGAAGCAAAAGACCCCCCGAAACGAAAATTGTTCCTAACTGATGGGTGGCAAGTTCCCTGTACAGGAATTTGCGTTTATATGTTTCGGTACTCTTTTAATTCCGATTTTTCACTTTACTGTATTTTATTTAACTTTAAAATTTTTTTAAATTGAAGAAATTGTCTTTAAATCATTCTAGAATCAACGTGACAAAACAACTACCAGAAGAGGGTTTTCAGAAAGATTTATATACAGGCGTGATAGACACAACAAAAGTGGGGGTGATACCTTCTATTCAAAGGATTGTGGAATTTGTTTTTATGGACGCACTTGCCCATCCTGGAGTTGAGGACGAGGATGATTGTCCCATGATTAAAAGTCTTCTACTTCCTGGCCTTCGATCCTTTTGTAGTGCCCTGAAAGGTAGGAGAAATTTATTTCTTCTGCAGAATGTATTTCTTGCTCTTTGGATTAGAATCTTGAAAAACTCATCAAGAATATAAAATTTCAGTATGTGAAGAAGTTGCCCGGGAAGGTAGCATCTTCGATGACGGAGAGTCGATGATGGATGAAGTCCACAATTTCGAGGAAGCGAAAGCCTTCATCGCAAATGCTCAGGCTGCAGCGAAGGTGGAGGAACGGGTGAGAACCTGGACGAAGAAATTGAAAGATTTTATGCTCGAGAGTAAACAGGTCAGAAGAGAAAACGACAGCTCGGGTCCTCAACAAGAGCTGGAGTATTGGAAGCGAAGAGGAGCACAATTCAGTCAACTTGTTGACAGATTGCAGGTTCTACAAATAGAATTAAGAACAAAAAATGATGTTATTCTAATTAAATTTTTGAAATTCTATCGTCTTTAGGCACATGAAGTTAAAATGTCTCTTTTGTGTCTGCAAGTGATGAGGTCAAAGTTGATAAAGGACTGGGTCGATGCTGAGGATGAGGTCACTTACTGTTATAATGAAGCCAAAGATAATGCAAAATTCATCCAGGCTTTGGAGAAATGCTGTCATTGCTTGTATCTTGATGATCCTGTATGTAGCACTTCTGAAGAGAAGATGAAATTTGATACAAAGTTAAATTTATGTTATAATATGACAATAGATGTTGTGATATTCGTAGGTGAAAATGAGAGACTCTTTGGTATCTCTTCTGCAAACAGTGAGGCTGATCTACAGCGTCTCCAGATACTATAACACTTCAGAAAGAACGAGTTCTTTGATGGTGAAAATCACTAACCAGATGATTGCAGCTTGTAGAGATTATGTGACTAAAAGAGGTCGAGAAAATGTTTGGAGCCAGGATAGAGATGTTGCAAGACAGAGACTGAAACATTGTTTGAGATTAAATAAGTAAGATCAAAATCGACTTTAGTTCTTAGGGATTCAGTTCTTAGAATCAGCTTAAATGTTTTATTTTATTTCATCTTAATTACCGTTTGTAGAGCCTACAGGGAAACCTACAGATTAGTTCGTTGCTCCCCAGCAATTACGGAACAGGAATTTGCTTTTTCCGAAACTCAAGTCTTTGGAAGATTCGATTCCTTCTGTGCAAGGATTAAAAAGATCCTAACAATGTTCGACCTCATTGAAGACTATCAAGGATTGTTTAAAAGAAGAATGGAAGGATTGTTACTAGGAGAAGGTGTAAATTTAAGACTTTTTGTTAATATGATTCAAACTCTAAATGTTTCATATAATAAGGTTCATCTAATCTAAGATTCATCTATAAAAAACTTAATATTTTAAGCTTTGGATGAAGCGATTAATACCTTTGAAGAAGCCAAGAAAATTGCTACCAGCAAGTCATATGACTACTTAGATCCCAGAAACCTC
The DNA here is from genome assembly GCA_032164275.1 of Synergus coniferae. Lineage (NCBI taxonomy): Eukaryota > Metazoa > Arthropoda > Insecta > Hymenoptera > Cynipidae > Synergus > Synergus coniferae. Next base: position 3,562,607 of record JAUEJJ010000004.1, read on the forward strand.
GATTTTGACAAAGACTACGATATATTTATGACCAAAACTGATGCTCTGAAGAAAGACATTGGACAAATTATTGAAAAGAACTATGTTGATGTTTGGGAAACACCGCAAGGTATTCGCTTCTTGACGCGTTTTGAAAATGTAAGTCAACTCTTTTGGAAAATAAGTTACAAGACTAGAATTAGATGAAAGTATTGAGAAATCATGAAAAGGTATTTTCTCCTTAAAGGTCAGTGAGAAAATCCCATTAACGAAGCTAGATGAGAAATACACATTAGTAGTTCGTTATTGCGACAAGGAAGTAGAGAGGATATTAAAACTCTTCAAAAGACAAAGAGATGATCCACCTTTGCCAAGACACTTGCCACCCATTGCAGGAAGATTAACCTGGGCCAACTCCCTAAAGTAAAACTCAAATTCGAAATCTATTTAAATCTAGACTATTTAAAATAGGCTAGAATTCATCAATATTTATTCCATTATCCTTAGAGTTCATCTGGATGATCTGGCAAACTCTGTTTCCAACCACCCAGTCTTGAAAACCTTACCAATAACAGCGGACCTGATAAGAAGATACAATCATGCTACGTCTGTTTTGTCGCAGTACCAAACTGACATTGCTGAAGTTTGGACACATCAGAATTCCTGGGTTATTGAAGAATGTCTGAAAAAGTTAGTACCTTCATTCGTACAATGGTAGAAATTATTCTAACGAAATAAAATTCCATACAGACCCCTACTAGCAATTGACCGAGAGTCTGGAAAAGTCAAGGTCAACTTAGAAGGTCGTATCCTACTTCTTCTCAGAGAATCTGACTGTCTTGCAAAACTGAATCTAGAATTACCAGTTGTAGCTTTAACCATCCTTGCCAAGAGGGATCACTTTACACTGATCAATGATTCCCTGCAGTTGCTAATAGAAGAGTTTGTAGCAACTTCCAGAAGAGTCAAACTGGAGGTAAGACCACTTTTGCTACCACATCTGGTTCGTGTCTCTTCTTTGCTAGGACCTGGTCTTGTCTCTCTGACATGGACGAAATCCGAATGGAAGACATTTTGTCAAAATACTCGAGAGCAGATTAAAACTTTTGATGTCCTCATCACTCGAGTCCATGATGTCTATACGAACAGGTATTATCGTGAAGAATTCAACTTCTTTAATATGATGATCTAATTCTGATGATCTAATTGTGATGATCTGACTCTGATGATTTAATTTTTCTTAGGATTCTGCAAGTTTTGACAAGCATGCAAAAAATCACTCTGCATGCCTTGCCTGAGGATCAGCCATGGAGTATGGAAAGCTTCATAGAAAAAATAGAAGAAACTTGTAGAGTAACTGCTGAAGATTTGAACCGAAAGAGTAAGATGGTGGAAGAAGCTGTCGAGGAGGTATTGGAACTGGTTAAGAATGCATCTACTGCTTTCAAGGACACTCTAGAATCAGGACAGTTTGATTTGCTGAATAAAGAAGGTAAGTCTTCTGTTTAAAAGTTTCAATTATAATTAAACTGATAATTATAAGTTGAATCCTTAAGAAAATTGTTCAAACTAATGCAGACTTAACTCAAGAAGGCACCAGTGAAACATCACAACAACAGCAGGATTGGTCTCTTGTTTGGGCCTGTTTTGATGATCCGCATCAGTTGTTGTCAACCCCGGGAGGTGGGTTATCGAAGGGAATGCAGGAAATGGTACGAAATGCAGTCAGTGAAATGAGAAGGTACTATTCACGAAAAGTCGTTGATGTCTTAATCAAAGTCACAAGAAATTCGCTAGATGCGATTAGAAAAAGATTCATTGTTGATACAGACTCAGGTAATACTTCTTTTATCTTTTACTGTTTTATATAATCTGCATGAATTATAAACATACAAATAATCTTGCAGAAAAACCAGCCCAGCCAGTATTATTCCTTCAAGCAACTCTGATGATACCTTCAGTGATTGTCAGGCCAAGTCTAGACGAGGTTCAAGAAGCTTTGACATCCACAGGAAGAACTATAGCCGGAGTGGCAAAAGGTGTAGCACAGTGGAATGCTGGTGGATCCAAGAATGGTGAAAAGGTAGGATTTTGATGATGAAGCTACTTCTTATAGAGGATATTCTGATCACCTAAATAATATATCCATCCAGACCTACTGGCGCAGTTTGCCTTGGACACCCAAGAGGAATTTGGTTGACATCGTCGCAAAAGCCAAAGTAGACGCAGAAAAGCGTAGTCAAGAGAATCCCGAAGATCCAAAAGCCAGAAGAAGAAGACTCTACAAAATATCTTCTGAGGAAAGACCTGCATTTCCGGTTCAACAAAGAAATTTTCACAGTCTGGTTATGGAAAATAAGGAAATTGTAAAAATGTTAGGACTCTTGAGTTCCTGTACCTTGGAGTTACGTCAAGATCTTGCTGACTTCATGGAACGATGGAAGCCCTACAAGTTCTTGTGGAAGAATGAGAAGAGTGTCCGCGAATTATTGCAAACCTCCTTGACTGATTTTGAAACCATGTTGAGGAAACATGGGGAACTTGAAGATAAACTGGCCACTGAACCAGACATGATGATACTGGGTTCGTCTATAGCAATATCAACGGAGAAGTTAAAGTACGGTCTGTACACAGACATCAAAGGATCCACTCACAAGATAGGCCAAGCAATAAAAAAGAAGTACCGAAGAGAAATGGAGTACGTCTATGCCGTGATAAATGAAATGGAACGTAAGCTGGACCGACAAATCCGAGATCTTGATGATGTACGATTGATAATGGACACCTTGAAGAAGATTCGAGAACAGGAAGTTGATATGGAGTTGAAGATCGAGCCCATCGAGGAGGCTTTCAGTATAGTAACAAGGTACGACGTACCAGTTGATCGAGAATGTCTCGAACAGGTTGACAACCTTAGATATACATGGCAACAACTCCAGGCACGAGCACTTGATAGTCACGTCCTCTTGCTAACTCTTCAACCTCAATTCGAGGAAGAGTTAAGAAACAATTTGAAAAAGTTCCGAATCGATAATGAGGCTTATTGTGAAGAGTACAGGCAGTCAGGTCCCATGCAAGCTGGTCTAACTCCTAGGGAAGCATCAGACAGACAAATCCTCTTCCAAAATAGGTTTGATGGAATGTGGAGAAAGCTGCAAACCTACCAAAGTGGGGAAGAACTTTTTGGACTGCCAACGACAGATTATCCGGAGTTGTCCCAGATTAGGAAGGAACTTAATCTTCTACAGAAGTTGTACAAGTTGTATAATGATGTTATCGATAGAGTCAGCAGTTACTATGATATTCCATGGGGTGAGGTAAGATAGTTTCCTAAAGTTTCCGTTCCTAAAGTTCTTTTCTCAGCGTATCTGACAAGTCTGAAACTCTATAAATTTTTTAATCTTGTAGGTAAACATAGAAGAAATAAACAACGAGCTGATGGAGTTCCAAAATCGGTGTCGAAAGCTTCCAAAGGGTTTGAAAGAATGGCCTGCATTTTTTGCCTTGAAGAAGACGATTGATGACTTCAATGACATGTGTCCTTTGCTTGAATTGATGGCAAACAAAGCTATGAAGCCTCGTCACTGGCAGAGAATAGTAGAAGTGACAGGTCACACGTTCGAACTTGAGAGTGAAGGATTTTGTCTGAAAAACATCCTAGAAGCTCCGTTGTTGAAGTACAAAGAAGATATAGAAGATATTTGTATATCAGCCATGAAAGAGAAGGACATAGAAGCTAAATTGAGACAAGTGGTGAACGAGTGGTCATCTCATGAGTTGACATTCATGAGCTTTAACAACAGAGGTGAACTGTTGCTCAGAGGAGACACAACTGCTGAGACAATAAGTCAACTGGAGGATAGTCTGATGATTTTGGGATCACTTATGTCCAATCGTTACAATGCACCATTTCGGAAGCAGATTCAGCAATGGCTTGGCGATTTGTCGAACACAAATGAGATTTTGGAAAGGTGGCTTCTGGTTCAAAATATGTGGGTATATCTTGAAGCTGTCTTTGTTGGAGGTGATATCGCAAAGCAGTTGCCCAAGGAGGCCAAAAGGTTTAGCAAAATTGATAAGAGTTGGCAGAAGATCATGCAGAGGGCTCATGAGACACCTGGAGTTGTTCCTTGTTGTGTTGGTGACGATTTGTTGAAACAACTTCTACCCCACTTGCAAGAGCAACTGGAACTTTGTCAAAAGTCCCTTAGTGGGTTAGTACTTCTCATCTGTATTTAAGAACAACCAACATCATCATTGTTGATGATGTTTAATCATCGCTTGATCTTTCAGATACCTAGAGAAAAAACGAATGATGTTCCCAAGATTCTTCTTCGTCAGTGATCCAGCGTTACTTGAAATTCTGGGCCAAGCTTCGGACTCCCACACAATTCAGAACCATCTGCTCTCAATTTTTGACAACACTCGCTTTGTCAAATTCCATGATATCGAGTACAATAAGATGATGGCCATCATATCTTCCGAAGGGGAAATTATAGTTGTAAGATATCAGTTAAAGATTGATATCTGTAATAAAGATATCTATTAAGGATCTATTAAAGATATTATTATAATATTTAAATATTTTCAGCTTGAAAGAGCTGTGAGAGCTGAAGGATCAGTTGAAACCTGGTTGATGCAACTTTTGCAGACTTCTCAGCAATCGCTACATTCGATTATTCGACAGGCCAACACTATGATAAATGATCAGAATTTTAATCTTCTTGTATTCCTTGATAAGATGCCTGCTCAAGTAGGCATCTTAGGGATACAAATGATATGGACGAGAGATGCAGAGCTGGCCTTGATGCAAGCGAGAGCAGACAAAAAAGTCATGGGAGAAACGAACAACAGATTTTTGGAACTGTTGAATACTTTGATTGATCAGACGACTAGAGATTTGACAAAAATTGATAGAACCAAGTTCGAAACACTGATTACAATTCACGTTCATCAGCGAGATATTTTTGATATCTTGGTAAGCTTTTTTTAAGTAAATTATCTTCTAATAAAATTAATTCCTAAGTTTACAAATATAAATCATTCGCCTTCTTTACAGTGTCGAATAAACGTCCGTTCAGTAAATGACTTCGAATGGTTGAAGCAGTGTCGATTCTATTTTAAAGAAGACCTTGACAAAACTGCTATTCATATCACTGACGTTCAATTTGTTTATCAGAATGAGTATCTTGGATGTACTGAGAGATTGGTCATCACGCCATTAACAGACAGGTTTTCTAAAATTCTTCTCTTCTAAAAAAAATATTTTCTTTTAGTTACTTAATTAATAACATTGAATTTAATCTTGAATAACAGATGTTATATAACTCTGGCCCAAGCTTTGTCGATGTCAATGGGAGGTTCTCCATGTGGACCAGCTGGAACAGGAAAGACTGAAACAGTTAAAGACATGGGAAAGACCTTAGCAAAGTACGTTGTAGTTTTCAATTGTTCTGATCAGATGGATTACAGAGGACTTGGACGTATTTATAAAGGACTAGCCCAGAGTGGATCTTGGGGTTGCTTTGATGAATTCAACAGAATAGAGCTTCCAGTTCTTTCAGTAGCTGCTCAACAAGTAGCAGTTGTTCTGGCTGCGAAGAAAGAGAAGAAGAAACAGTTTTTGTTTACTGATGGTGATCAAATTGACATGTGTCCTGAACTGGGTATATTTATCACTATGGTATATCAATTCTCTTCCATTTTTAAGCCTGCTTTAATCTTTGACTTCAATCTTTAGACTCCAAACACTTTTTTTATTTATAGAATCCAGGATACGCTGGTAGAAAGGAGTTACCAGAAAATTTGAAGATACAATTTCGAACAGTTGCTATGATGGTACCAGATAGGCAAATCATCATCAGAGTGAAGCTTGCCAGCTGTGGTTTCCTGGAAAACATTACCTTGGCTCGAAAATTTTACACTCTCTATAAGTTGTGCGAAGAACAGTTGACAAAACAAGTCCATTATGATTTTGGATTGAGGAATATACTCTCGGTTCTCAGGACTTTGGGGGCTTCGAAGCGAGTTAACTCGAAAGATTCTGAAAGTACAATAGTCATGAGGGTTCTGAGGGATATGAACCTTTCGAAGCTGATTGGTAATTACTGATATGGAAGTATCATTTGAATAAGAATAAAAAATATAGAACAAGAAAAAATGTTGCTTTACAGATGAGGACGAACCACTCTTTATATCTTTGGTAGCTGACCTATTCCCTAATCAGGCGCTGGAGAAAACACTCTATCCTGAATTGGAAGCAGCGATTGATCGTCAAGTTGAAGAAGCTGGTCTGATTTATCATCCACCTTGGGTTCTAAAGTTAATTCAGTTATACGAGACACAAAGAGTCAGACATGGAATTATGACTCTGGGTCCAACTGGAGCTGGCAAGACAACTTGCATTCACATCCTTATGAAGGCGTTAACACAGTGTGGAGATTCTCATAGGTACAGATAGATTGGAAACAATCAATATATAATACCATATAATTTCAACTCATTTAATATTGCAGAGAAATGAGGATGAATCCAAAAAGTATAACAGCTGCTCAAATGTTTGGAAGGCTCGATGTGGCAACAAATGACTGGACTGATGGGATCTTCTCAGCCTTGTGGAGAAAGACTTTAAAATTGAAACCTGGAGAACATGTTTGGCTGGTATTGGATGGACCAGTCGATAGTATCTGGATTGAGAACTTGAACTCCGTTTTGGACGATAACAAGACCTTAACTTTAGCCAATGGCGACAGACTATCAATGGCTCCTACCTGTAAAATTATATTTGAGCCTCATAACATCGACAATGCTAGTCCTGCAACTGTATCCCGAAATGGAATGGTCTACATGAGTTCTTCAGGTTTAGACTGGAATCCAGTTGTTACAGCTTGGCTTAGAGGACGAACACCCCTGGAACAAGAAGTCTTTGAAAAATCTTTTGAAGAATCTTTCATTCAGGTACTAATGCCAGAAAGTATAATCAATCTACTTGAACTCACCATCTACAAATTCTTTCAAACTTTACTTTCATTTTCCAGATATACACTTGGATAACCCAAAACGTGGTCCTCGCTATCCAAGTCTTGGAATCTAACATGGTGAGACAGATACTGTGTCTTCTGGAAGGGTTAGTACCTCCTGAAGTTGAAATAGAAGATGAGGAAGATGAAGATGAAGCAGAGAAGTCTAAGCCACAGCCAATGACTCCAGAACACTTGAAACGTTTTTACGTTTTTGCTTTAGTTTGGGGTATTGGTGCACTTCTAGAAACTGCTGACAGGCTAAAGTTTGATGAATACCTACGTGGTAACCTTGAATCTTTAGACCTTCCAAAATCAGAAAAGTACCCGAAAGCTACGGTGTTTGACTTCTTGGTAAATGAGAAGGGGAAATGGGATACTTGGAACAGCTTGGTGACGAATTATGTTTATCCAGATTATGCGACACCAGATTACAGCAGTATCTTGGTTCCAATAGTAGATAATGTCAGAATTCAATATTTGATTGACCTAATTGGTCGGCAGGATAGAGCGGTATTGCTGACTGGTGAGCAGGGTTCAGCGAAAACAGTAATGTTGAAAGCTTACATGAAGAAAGCGAACCCAGAAACTACTTTGGGTAGATCTTTCAACTTCAGCTCTGCCACTACACCTTACCAATTCCAGAAGACTATTGAAAGCTATGTTGAGAAACGAATGGGTAACACATTTGGCCCTCCAGGTGGTAAGAAGATGTTGGTTTTTATTGATGACATCAATTTGCCACAGATAAATGAATGGGGGGATCAAATCACGAATGAGATTGTTAGGCAGACTATGGATATGAAGGGTTTCTACTCATTAGAGAAACCAGGAGATTTTACAAGCATAGTTGATGTAACATTTTTGGGAGCAATGGGCCAACCAGGTGGTGGAAGGAATGATATTCCATCTAGGCTGAAAAGGCAGTTCTGTGTCTTCAATTGTACATTGCCTAACGATGCTTCGATAGATCGAATTTTCAGTGTCTTGGGTGAAGGTCATTATAATTCCAAAAGAGGATTTTCCTTAGAAGTTAGGAATCTCGTGAAGAAGCTGATACCACTAACGAGAGTTTTATGGAAAAGAACTAGAGCGACCTTGTTGCCTACTCCTGCAAAGTTTCATTATGTTTTCAGCTTGAGAGACTTGTCAAGAATTTGGCAAGGAATGGTTGGGACATTGTCAACTGTTATTGAAAAGGAGAGCATCTTAATGTTACTTTGGAAGCATGAGTGCACGAGAGTCTTCAGTGATAGGTTCACTTTGATAGCAGATAAGAATTGGTTTGATAAAGAACTGATTCAAGTTGTCCAAGATAATTTAGGAGAATCTTATGTTGGAATGATTGGTCCGAATCCTGCTTTTGTAGATTTTATGAGGTGCGTTGTTTTAATCGAGAATTGATAGTAATATTCTTAATTGTCTTTTCTTAATTGTATATTCTTTCAGAGATGCTCCAGAGCCAACAGGAGAGGAAGGAGAAGATGCAGACATGGAACTTCCAAAAGTCTACGAACCAGTTTATGATCACCAAGTGCTAAGAGACAGATTAGAGATGTTCCTCTCCCAATTCAATGAAATGCAAAGAGGATCAGGAATGGATCTTGTCTTCTTCCCAGATGCTATGCTCCATCTTGTCAAAATTTCAAGAGTGATTCGACATCCTAGAGGAAACGTGATGCTGGTAGGCGTCGGTGGATCTGGAAAACAAAGTTTAACGAAGCTTTCTTCATTCATTGCTGGTTATAAGACATTCCAAATTACTTTAACGAGGTCGTACAACGTTGCCAATTTCCTTGAAGATCTTAAGTTTCTTTACCGAACTTGTGGAGGCCAAGGCAAGGGAACAACATTCATTTTCACAGACTTGGATATAAAAGAGGAAGGATTTTTAGAGTACTTAAACAACATCTTGAGTTCCGGTGTCATTAGCAACCTCTTCACCAGAGATGAACAGGCTGAGATAATTTCTGAACTCACGCCATCCTTAAAACGCGAGAATCCCAAAAAGACTCTGAGTAATGAAATTGTCATGGAGTACTTCTTGCAGAGGACCTGCCAGAATCTCCACGTTGTATTTTGTTTTTCCCCAGTAGGGGAGAAGTTCAGAAACAGGGCTCAAAGATTTCCAGCCCTTATTTCCGGTTGCACGATAGACTGGTTTCAACCATGGCCTCGCGATGCTCTGATTTTGGTGGCACATCATTTCCTCCATGATTTTGAAATTGCTTGTACAGCTGACGTGAAAGCCCAACTGGTTAATGCCCTTGGTTCAATACAAGATGTTGTTGCTAAGACCTCAACTGAGTATTTCCAAAGATTTCGAAGAGCCACACATGTCACTCCCAAGTCATACTTAAACTTTATTGGAGGATACAAAAATATCTATCATATGAAGCAACACGAGTTGGGAGAAGGAGCCAAAAGAATGGACATCGGATTAGCAAAGTTAGAAGAAGCTTCCATATCGGTGGAATTATTAAAAAGAGACTTGGCAGTCATGGAACAGGAACTTGTACAAGCTTCAGAGAAAGCAGAGTCTGTTTTGTTAGAAGTCACTGAAAGAGCGATGCAAGCTGAAACTTTTAAGAACCAGGTGCAGAAGGTGAAGGAAAAGGCTGAGCAACTTGTGGCCTGTATAGCAGATGAGAAGGCTATAGCTGAACAGAAACTGGAAGCTGCTAAGCCAGCCTTGGAAGAAGCTGAAGCTGCTCTAAACACTATTAAACCAGCTCACATAGCAACAGTTCGAAAACTGGGTAGACCTCCTCATCTAATCATGCGAATCATGGACTGTGTCCTCATCCTTTTCCAAAGGAAAATTGGTTCAGTTGTACCAGACCCTACAGCACAGTGTCCAAAGCCATCTTGGGCAGAATCCTTGAAAATGATGGCCAGCGCGACGTTTTTGCTCCAGTTACAAAACTACCCAAAGGACATCATCAACAACGAAATGGTGGAATTTCTTCAACCCTATTTTAAAATGGAAGATTACAATATGGAAATGGCAAGACGTGTTTGTGGTGACGTGGCTGGTTTGCTCTCCTGGACAAAAGCCATGGCATTCTTCCACTCAGTGAACAAAGAAGTTCTTCCTCTAAAAGCAAACTTAACACTTCAGGAAGCTAGATTAAAGATAGCTATGGATGATTTAGCAGATGCTGAAAGAGAGTTATCGGAAAGAGAAATGGCTTTGCAGGCTGTCAAGCAGCAGTATGATTCAGCAGTTTCAGAAAAGCAAAGGTTGACAGAAGCAGCAAACGTTTGTCTTCGGAAGATGACGGCTGCAACTGCTCTGATCAACGGATTGGGTGGGGAGAAGATAAGATGGACTGAACAGAGCAAGGAATACAAAGTTCAATTAGGTCGATTAGTAGGAGATGTTCTCTTAGCGACTGGTTTTCTATCTTATTGTGGACCTTATAATCAACAGTACAGAGCTGGTTTAGTCACTTCATGGATGGAGATCCTCACCACTAGGACGATTCCTTTCACTTTGAACCTGAATATAACAAACATGTTGGTCGACTCAGCAACTGTTTCTGAATGGACCCTCCAGGGCTTACCAAATGACGAACTATCGGTTCAAAATGCTCTTATAGTAACAAAATCTTCATCTTATCCTTTGCTAGTTGATCCTCAAAATCAAGGAAAGATGTGGGTGAAAAATAAAGAGTCTGCTAACGAGCTGCAAATCACTTCACTCAATCACAAGTACTTCCGAACTCACTTAGAAGATAGCTTGTCTTTAGGTAGACCTCTTCTAATAGAAGATGTTGCAGAAGAATTAGATCCTGTCATTGACAACGTTCTCGAAAAGAACTTTATCAAATCTGGATCCATCGAAAAGGTCATAGTTGGCGACAAAGAGTGCGATGTTATGCCAGGATTTATGCTTTACATCACTACAAAACTTCCGAATCCAGCTTACAGCCCAGAAATATCAGCGAAGACTTCTATTATCGATTTTACTGTGACCATGCAAGGGTTGGAGGATCAGCTACTGGGACGAGTGATACTGATGGAAAAGTCCGATTTGGAAGCTGAAAGAGTGGCCCTATTCGAATCAGTGATGACCAATCAGAGATCCATGAAGGAACTTGAGAGTACTTTACTCCACAGGCTGACTTCATCAGAAGGCTCTCTAGTTGATGACGAAGCTTTGATAAATGTTTTGCAAGAAACCAAATCCACAGCTGAGTCAGTCAACGAAAAACTTCAGGTTTCAGCTTTAACTGAAAAGAAAATCACAGTCGCTAGAGAAGAATTCAGAGCAGTTGCTGCTCGAGGTTCGATCCTCTACTTCTTGATTGTCGAGATGAGCAACGTGAATGCCATGTATCAGAATTCTTTGAAACAGTTCCTCACCATCTTTGACAATTCGATAACAAAATCCACAAAAAGTTCCATAACCAGTGAACGAATAGACATCATACTGCGCCATCTAACTTATGAAGTTTGGGCATTTACCTTAAGAAGTCTTTACGAAAGACACAAGTCCCTATTTACTCTGATGCTTGCGATGAAAATAGACTGTCATCGTGGTATCATTTCTCATTCAGAGTTTATGGCTTTCATTAAAGGTGGAGCTTCTCTGGATCTGAATGCAGTAGCCCCAAAACCCTTTAGATGGATCCTGGACATTACGTGGCTGAATCTTGTAGAAATTAGCAAATTGGACGTCTTTTCCGAAGTGCTAACCAAGATTGAGTTTAGCGAGAAGGAATGGCGACATTGGTACGAGAAGGAAAAACCAGAAGAGGAGGATCTTCCATGTGGATATCAGAAGAATTTGGATGTATTCCGGAAGCTTTTGATGATTAGATCCTGGAGTCCGGATCGAACTCTTTCTCAAGCAAAGAAATACGTTATAGAATCCTTAGGCAAAGAATATGGCGAGGCGAAAATTCTAGATTTGGAGGCTACATGGCTTGAATCTGAACCACGAACTCCTCTTATTTGTATTTTATCAATCGGGTCGGATCCGAGTCCTCAAATCACTGTTTTGGCTAAACAGAAAACAGTTCGTGAGTATATTAATTGCTTGTTAGAGAATTAATTGAAGAAGATACTTCACTGTGAAATTTTTTGCAGAGTTGAGGTCAGTCTCCATGGGTCAAGGTCAAGAATATCATGCGAGGAGGATGATCAACGATGCGATGAACGAAGGTGGTTGGGTCCTCTTGCAAAATATTCACTTATCGCTTCCTTTCTGTACTGAAGCGATGGATGCTCTCGTCGAAACTGACACTATTCACGAATCCTTCAGGCTTTGGATGACTACTGAAGTTCACCCACAGTTTCCAATTGGATTATTGCAGGTTTGGAATATTAAGATTTGGTATTATATTCTGAAGATGGTTTTTTATCAGCTTTTTTTATCAGTTTGGGCTAATTTCAGATGGCAATCAAGTTTACAAATGAGCCACCACAGGGTATAAGAGCCAGTTTGAAAAGAACTTATCAGGGAGTTACTCAAGATACTCTTGACTATAGTACTCAACCGCAGTGGCCTCCTCTTCTTTATGCTGTGGCCTTTTTGCACACAGTTGTACAAGAAAGAAGAAAGTTTGGTCCACTTGGTTGGAACGTACCTTACGAGTTCAATCAAGCTGATTTTGCTGCTTCTGTCCAGTTTATCCAGAACCATTTGGATGACATGGATCCTAAGAAGGGAGTTTCTTGGCCTACTGTCTGCTACATGTTGGGAGAAGTAAAGAATATTAGTCTTCATATTTGAAATTAAGCATTTATACAATTCACAGTTATCTCATATCTGTTAAGGTTCAATACGGGGGAAGAGTCACCGATGATTTCGACAAACGTCTCCTAACAACCTTCACTCACGTTTGGTTTTGCGACGTACTACTCCGTCCAGGGTTTGAATTTTACAGAGGCTACAAAGTCCCCCAAACTCGAAACCTCCAGGGCTATGTTGATTACATAAATAATCTCCCAGGGAATGATACGCCGGAGGTTTTTGGGCTGCATCCAAATGCAGATATAACTTATCAGATAAACACAGCAAAAGGTATTTTGGATACGATTCTGAGTGTCCAGCCCAAAGAAGGTGGGGCTCAAGGGGGAGAAACTAGGGAAAGTATTGTTTACAGACTAGCTGATGATATGTTGGCTAAATTACCAAAACAGTACAATTCTTTTGAAGTCAAAGAAGCTCTTCAGAGAATGGGACCTTTGCTGCCGATGAACATCTTCTTACGTCAGGAAATAGACAGGTATTAAAATAATAAAGCATCTTTGACTAAAGAATACTGATCAGCTAACTGGATTGTAATTTTCAGGATCATGAAAGTTATCAGAGAGGTGCAATCGACCTTGACGAATCTAAGATTAGCAATAGATGGTACGATAGTGATGAGTCAGAATTTGCGTACCTCTTTAGATGCAATGTACGATGCTAGAATTCCTGACAAGTGGTCGAAAATTTCTTGGGAATCAGCAACGTTGGGTTTTTGGTACACAGAGTTGTTGGAGAGGGATTGGCAATTTAGACAATGGTGTAATAATGGAAGGCCAACTGCTTTCTGGATGACGGGATTTTTTAATCCTCAAGGATTTCTAACGGCAATGCGTCAGGTTAAAACACAAAATTGTTAAATAAGAAATTATTGGTATTCGGCGACAAAAATTTGTGAGATTTTTTTTAAATATTATTTTTAGGAAGTAACGAGAGCACACAAGGGCTGGGCGTTAGATTCAGTAGTTCTTCAAAATCTCATAACACGATATAATAAAGAAGACATTAAAGAACAGCCTCAAGAAGGAGTCTACGTTCACGGATTATTTCTCGAGGGCGCTTCATTGGACCGAAAAAGTGGAAAACTCGTCGAAAGTAAACCGAAAGTACTTTACGAACAGATGCCAGTAATTTACATTTATGCGATTAACACAACAGCTGGTAAAGATCCGAAATTGTACGAATGTCCAATTTACAGAAAACCTCAAAGGACAGATCAAAAATACGTAGGGTCGATTGATTTTGAAACGGATCACAATCCGAGGCATTGGACGCTAAGAGGCGTAGCATTGTTATGTGATATTAAATAAAGTCTTTAAGTAGAGAAAATAAAAGTCTTCACAGATGACTCTTTATTTTCATATTTGATTCCTAATAATTGTACCAGCATAACAGTAAGGCCTCATGTTATTTAGGCTCGTTGAATTTACATAAAACGATAAAATTCATTAGGTAGTTAGGCGACTTACTTTTTAACAATACTTAAGAAACGTAGTGGTTCTAACGCTAATTAATTTTTCATAACAAAACAATATACTTAAATAATGATTTTTTACAATACATAAGGCTGGTTGGTTATTAATAGGGTAATTTTCCCAGATTAAATGCTCCCAGATAAATTATTTAATTACAGATCAGCTTTTAAGGATGAATTCAAGCACTAGGCAAATAATTTTACGCTCTGCAGTGGTCCTCATTTTTCAAATCGAAGTAAGTGTACAGAATAAACAAATGTATAATTTTAATACATTTTGCATGAAGGAAAATTAATAATCAGTTCTTGTTTCACGATAACAATGTCAAAAAAGCATGTAAAATTTCCTTCATACCGTTCCATTCAGCCTGATGCCTTACTTTCGCTACACCAATTTCCACAATATCAGGATTCGTAGAAATCTGGACTAGCACTAGACACGTCTGCGAAGACAACGTTTCCACATTGCTACTAAAGTAAGTCATATTCAAAGACTTTAATACGTCAATAAATTTTTGCCTCATAACTTCTACAACTTCTTCTGTGACATTATTTCCTGCTGCATCCATAAACTCGTTCATATCGTTCAGACTGTTTAAGAAAGAATCAAGAGTGGCACTTTCGCTCAAACTTATCTTTAAATAAGCATGATATTTTTCCATTTTGATCCCCAAGTTTTTCTTCTTTGAGGGCATTTTGGTAAGACTTCGATACAGATCCAAGGCCTTATTGTTCGCGATCTGTAATCTTTCTTCGTTGACGGAATCAACATCATCCGAGTTTGGTAAATCTACAACGACGTCATGAATTTTTTCCAACATCTTTCTTGCAGCTTCGTGTTTGGCCTGTTTCTTTGTCTTAGCGACGCCTTCTTCCGAGAATGTGGATACGCGGCACCTGATAGTGAAAATTCTGGCGTGAGGTGGACCGATATCGCTAACTTCTTCATATTCCGGTGGTTCAAGGTTGTTTTCGCTGCATAATGTCTACAAATTAAAAGAATAATTATATAAGTGTATTTCAAATTTAGTGAAAACGACAAGAAATGTGATTGTGTGGAAAATTTCAATTCTTCTTGGCCTTAGCAAGAAATCCTTGTCGCTTCAATTACATTTATTTTAACTAGAGCTAATTGTTGGTTCTCTAAAACAATATTTGATTTTTACTGACTGTTAAGGCTCCAACGGCGTTTAAGAATGGCATATTCGGTGCTCTCTTAGGAGAAATTGGCACTGCCGTTGGCAGCGGCTTTTTTATGGGAGAAGGTGCCGGCGACGCTGGTAATTGAGGATAAGCCCTGTGTGCTGCAATTCTTTCCAACATTGACTTTGCAGCCTCGTGCTTGGCATCTTTTTTACAACGTCCCTTGCCGACTGCCACTAATCCATCACACGAAACTTGGTAAATAAATGTATTATCGTGGGTTCCTCCGCCATCGTAAGTCAATTCGTAGTTGGGAACAATTTTCCTCTTCATCATCATCTCTTGCAACATTGAAACCGGCGTTTTGTTCATTTTGGAACCTCGAAATACTATATAAATTAGTATCCATTCTGGGAAGTTATAAAGGGTGATCGAAATAGTTGGCAAAAGAAATAATGATCCCAAAGTTTTTAAAATACCAATAAGCATACACAAAGATTGAAAATTAATTCCTCAATTCATTGAGTCAAATTTATAGTATCCTGTTGTAAATTAGGTTTCAATGTTTATACATAAGTTGAATATTATACTTACACTATTAGCACAAATTTTGATTATACCTAGTTTTTGACGATCCTAATGTTAGTTTTGTCAGGTTTTGACTAACTTTTAATTGCGGGTATGACAGTATGTTTGACTTCCAAAATATTTTCAAGTCATACAATAACATTCACAGCAGACAAACATAACATTCAGCATTTTATATTAACTATTTCACAGTAAAAACAAGTAAAAATGATAAATCCTGGTCATCCTGACCAGATCCTGACTGACAAGCCTGACAAGTGCCAACAAGTGTTGACCAGTGTTGACAAGAGAATTGATCGTTTGTAGGTTAGGAACCATGCGCATGCGCTTAAGAAAATGTATGTATGGCAGGAATTTCAAATGAAGAAATAAAATTTGTATTTGGCATTTGTAAAAGAAATCAATACTTCAAGTTTTTTGAAACCTTCATTTTCTTCAGAATCTTCAGCAAACTTCAATGACTTCTTCAAACTTCAGTTACTTCAGAAAAATTCAGTAATATTCAGAGTATAAGAAGTCTTCAGTGACTTCCGGAAGTTTCACTTCAGAATAATTTCAGAATTTCAGAATACTTTAGAATTCTTCAGGGAATTCAGATGTTACTTTAGAAAACTTGTTATTTGATAAAACTTCAGAAAATTCTAGTGACTTCCTATAAGTTTAATTAAATTAAATTAACTTCCAGTTATATATGGAGGCTTCAATTACTTCATCATGATTAATTAATTTCAGAATACTTCAGTTACTTAAGAACACTTCAATTAACTTTAAAAATATTACTTTAAAATAAATCAATATCAAATTGTGAAAATTTTGTCACTTAAAAAAAGAGGACTTGAAAGGAATGGGACACAAGTGCATAAAATTGGTAAAACGTTTATTAACTATTTAAAAACGATGAAACAAGGTGAACATGAGATTGATAATTCAATAAGTAATATTTTTAAATAGACTATAGAGATGTATAATAGGTGTCTGCAATAGATTTTCTTTTTAATACGTTCCTCTGTATACAGAGGAAGAAACACACCATATTACTCGGTTGAACCCTGGGGCCTTATAAATTGAGGCACGATCTAGATTACTGCCATACTTGATTTCATCTTCAATTCTCTTCGAGCTTTTTTTTCTAGCCGACTGCTTTTTCTCATCCGATAAATGAATAAAAATAAACTCAAAAATCATCGTACATAAAATAAATCGACGGTGTGTGCACGTGACTTCTTCTATCCGCTCGCATCGACTCAGAAACCCTAAGAGTACGAAGAAAAATAAAAAGATCGACGCGTTTTTAATCGCGTCGCAAAAGGCAACTGTGTACAATGATGCTAGACGAATTTAGCTTACAGCGCACAGACCGCTGATACAAATTATAATTCCTACCCGGTATGTATCATCACTTATATGTTACAATTAAATCGACAAAAAATCTTCGCCACCTTCATCATTGTCATAATATCATCTTCGTCAACGTCCTTATCTAAAAATCTATTGAATCTTTATACCGTTTTAATTACATCGATTCCGCGACCGATAAGTACAGTTCATCTGTATTGGAACAGATCCAATTTTTTGTTTCTCGTTCGAGTTCGTTCGTATTTATTTTTTATCTCGTTCACAGATTTTTCAAGAAGGGACATTGTACTGATCGCGAAAAGATTCCTAGAAATACAACCGAGGCCTACGCATAAACATTCGTGGTTTACGTTCGACGCTTTCTCTACGTCTCGATTACAGGCATAGATATTTACAGTAATATTTATCTACTATCATAGCAATTATATAATAATCATTGTAATAATTTAGTAGTAATATTCAAATTACAATAGTGTTCTTCTTTTCTCTATATAATGTTGCACATAACCCATTACTGGCTTAGTCATCTAGCTGTACAAAACATTATATATCGCTATCCTAGCTCTAGGGATTTGTCCTGTGAGGTCTGATAAGATCGTCAAGTTACTCATCCGATTCGCAATATTAATCTTCACGATCAATAATCATCGCGACCAGTAATCTTTAAGATCAATAATCGTCATGAGATCGACCCTTTTTTTTTATCGAACTACACCTCACTCCCATCCAGAGTTATACTCGCCTTAATGCAATTAAGTACATACAGTTTAAAAATACCGTCCTACATCACTCAAAATAACCGATACATATACAATAAAAAATTTTTTAGCGAATCATAGACCAGTTTGTAAAATTGATAGAAATAAATGATTCGTGGTCAAGGGTTAAAATCATCAAAAAAGTAAAATCAAGTTTTAAAATGTATCTAAAAAATAGAAATTTCTTTGGGTAGCAATTCATGCTAAAATGAATAAGTGGAGAAAAAGACTACATCGGTCGAACATTCAGCAAAATACGATTATGGTTCATGATTCTCACAACTCGATATAGTGATTAACATCTTCGAGGGCATATTGTACATTATACGCTTTTATGTGCTTAGTGAGATATTTGTTCTTCTCTTTTCTCCATTTTTTTTTTCAAGCCAGAATTTCGCGTGACAATTTGTCGAGTCTCTGTGCGAAAATTCGGCAAGTTCTGCACGCGCGTCTTAATATTGTGCTACTTAGGTAGAAGGAAAGGCGATAGAGGGCTTGCTTAATTGTGTCAATGGGAGCAATTAATCTTCACGCCTCGGAGGTAATGTCCAAGCGTTGGGACTTGTGTTATTATCGGGGGCAGAACGTCACAGTTGCTGATCCCGGCATGGTACCCAAATGTTTGGCCCTGATTGTTCCGCGATCACTTCCTTTATTTTTACGTAGATGTCCTCTGGAGTGTCTCCTTGTACGATAGCTGAAATCACAATTTTAGTTTAAATATATTGAATTTAAAGAACTTTTTTTTAATTATAGATTTTTTCTCGAAAATATATTTTTTA
This sequence comes from Synergus coniferae, assembly GCA_032164275.1. Taxonomy (NCBI): domain Eukaryota; kingdom Metazoa; phylum Arthropoda; class Insecta; order Hymenoptera; family Cynipidae; genus Synergus; species Synergus coniferae. The sequence continues at coordinate 3,581,464 of JAUEJJ010000004.1, forward strand.
CCAGTTAAGTATTCGCCAAATTCTTGCTCCATTTTGAGTGTAAGCTCGTAGTCTTTTTTCGCTTTTTCCTCAGTCATCCTCTTATTCATTTCCCTGTAAATAGATTTTCCGTAAGTTGAAAATTCGATTATCAACGTTTTGAACGGATCTTTGTAAAAATAAAAATAATAAACTTACATGACTGATTCTACAGATTTGGGCTTGATAAGAATGGCGATGGGGTATATTTGTGCAATGTGTAACCTTTTGATCGCATTTCCGCTAACGTCAAGAATACAATGTTTGCCCTGAGAAAAAAAAAAAAAACAAGAAAGCCAGTTAGCGAATCGTCGAATTTTTAAAAGATTATTTAAATAGAAAAATTAATTATACCTTCTCAGCTACTTCTCGAACGGATGCCACCGAAGTTCCATAAAGGTTGTCATTATACTGTCCTGCTTCAATAAATAGGTGATTTTGAATGTCCCTCTCCATTTGTTCCCTTGAAGCTGCGAAATAATAATCTCGACCATCTACTTCGTATTCCCTTTTACTCCTAGTTGTATCTAAAAAAAAAAAATAATTCACAATTTAATTTAAAGAAAATGATATTGAAAATAAAGTTCTAGCAATCTTCAATTGATTGGAGAAATATTTAAAGAAAATTTCAACTCACGTGGAACGCAACTTCCGAATTTATCAGGAAATTCAGCAATGAGGTCGTCGCTGATTCGATCCTTAAGTGGGCCCAAGATGATAACTGGACGCGTATACTGGATACCAAGTTGTTGAACAGCTTCATACGACAAGACGTTTTCTTCGCTACCTGCATCAACAATAAAATTTAAATTAGATTCTCTCTCACAAATTAGAAAAAAAACTTACTCTCTACAAACAAACTCTGCATCGTGTTAACACAAGGAAATATTAAAATATAACTTCCAGTCGTATTAGAGACTGTTGTTGGACAAATTGGTCAGGAATTTCAATCTACAAGCCTCACGAAAAAGATGCAAAATTCTTCACTTTTCATCTCCCTAGTTCCATTTTTTGAAGGTTCTACACTTTTTTTATGATTGAATTTTATATGCTTAAGGATTACTATTACTTCACTATTTATAAAATTGCAATTTTATTTTCCAGAGGACAAGTCATAATTTAATCCTAATTGTGCAACTTCATTTATTTTAAATCCATCTAATGTAGAAGAATCAGAATTTGATTACGAGAAAATAAAAAATGGAATGAATCTTAAAAATTGGATTATAAGGGATTAAAAAAAATCTTCTTGATCCTTGGGGCGATTTAGAAACATCCTCCATTTATAAGGAGAGAATATTAAAGCCGAACAAGAGCAAATAAAATGAAAGCAAGCAGTCGCGACTGTCTTATCTGCGCGAAGCGTCGAGCGTATAAAAATAAAAATAAAATTAAAAAAGAAGGGAAGAGGGCGTTACGCATAACACGTAAGGGGTTGACACTTTTACAATATTAGTTTGACGGGTCTTTTCACTCCGGTGCACACATTGACTTACTAAGCTCCTCATTATCCTCAACACCCTCCTTTTCCAGATAAACTAAAGTCAGTTCCTCCATATAAGGCAGTTCAACACGATACAAAATTTCTTTACTGCCTGTGGCGGAAGACAAATCTTAAATAAATAAAGGAGAAACTCGTTGAAAGGCAAGCATGATGAATGATGATTGGTTCTGTCCCATAAAACTAAGTTTAACTAGGTGAAAAAATCCACTGGGAAATCAACGTGGAAATTCACAGGAAATTCGGTGGTAATATGAAATACTTTAAATAGTCTTAAAAGACTCAATTGATGTAGAAAGTTCTTTTTAAGATTTAGAATAACAGGGTAGGTCCATAATGAATGAAAGAAGTGATTACCTTCAGCATTAGTGTCATCCTGAGTGTAGCACAGCATAAATTCTAGAACATAATAAGTTTATACTTTAATATTCGTGACAAACAGGCTGTACCGCTATGATCAATTAAGCTCAACTACGAATCAGTGGTTTTTCGTATAAGAGCGAATAATTGGAAATTCCAATTCTCAGGAGTCGAATCTACTATCAATACTACATTCATATGAATTGCTTATTTGAATTTAAAATTGTTGAAAGAGTTTTGGTAAAAGTATATAACAAAAATAATAGAAAAAAACTCATTTGTTGGAATCCTCATAACAAGTCAGAGATTGAACCATTTATTTATCTCGAATTATTTCTCAAGGGAGAGAAGAGCCCGATTGTTATTTTTATCAAAAGAGAATATTGGAGAATAGGCATTTGGGAAGCAATAAAAGGCGTTTGTGGTATTGGAAATTGGATACCAATACTTCATACTGGAAAATTGATGAAAATTGTTTGCATGCTAATTTTTCAGGAACGCTATCTCTACTTCGTCTGGCTAGTAGAACATAATTTCAGTTTTCCGAGAGATTAAGAATAAAAATGAATTTATACGCTTTAAAAATTTACCAGGTTTCCAAATATTATTTTTAAAAGGCGACTCCTAATTGGATGAAAATGTGAGTCTGTATCTCGGTTACACAATTGACTTTCTCTAGTTACAAAAAGTTTGAAAGGAATCGAAGCGAATCAGTGCTTCTTGAATCCGAAACAAAACCCTGTTGGTTATTGTTAGGGGGTTGTTAAAATGAATACAATGGGCTTTATGTCACTCGAAAGTAGATAATCTCGTAACTGAATTCGCATTCTAGTTCAAATCTATACTTGTATCGTTGCATTGAACAATAGTCACATTGTCAAGTTCGAGTTCGTCGAAACTAGCCGTTGTTGAACGTTGAATGTTGAGTTGAAACTTGGGGTTATAGAGCAAGCTGAGGGAAAAGCTATGACAAGGGTTTATTGTTACAAATACATAAAATAAGCTTGTTAGGGCGAACTAGGTAAAGTTTAGAAAGCAGGTTTAATCAAGTGAGGTTGTACGCAAAGGAGCAAACAGGCAATTCGTGTTAATATTTAAACTTTGAGACGCATAGAGAAATAGAACAATGTTAGATATTTTGAGGATGCCAATCAATATCCTGTGAATATTTTAGGAGCCCAGTTTCATAAGATAAATTTAAAATAATAGACGAAAGAGCTTTGGAACTGAGCTCCTCATTTGGTCTTTGAAACAATCCAAAAACTTAGTTGTTAAGGATCAAGTTTGTTTTGTACATAATACTTACGAGTGGGATCGTTTTCATTCTCAGGTGTTGTGGGCGACCCTACACAAGCAGGCAAACAAAACACATGTCACGTTACACATATAAACACAAAAGCTCATTCGGGACTGACTCGGACCTGGCTCGATTTTTGATAATTATCAAACTATGATCAAAATGGAAGAGAAACGTTTTTGCTCCCAAAGAGAATTAGTAAAGCAATAAGGGTGACTCTCAATCAGCTTAAAAGTGTTTCAAACAACTTTGGTATGTACCATGATTCAATGAATTGAAGAATAATGAATGCAAAAATGTATATAATGTAAAAATGAGGATGAAATCGAGAATCAGGTCTCTTGTCGATAAAAAGAATTAAAGTAAATTTAAATAATATTTGCTATCGAATATTCAATCATCAAATGACATCAGTTACTTTTTGGAATGAATACAAGACAAAATTAAATGTAGGTTTAAAAAATTCTCATTTTTGAGGGGACGAAAGAGGGGCTTAAAACGAGTTGCAAAATAAGTGGCGATACATGTAACATGAGTCCGAACATGCTCCATTCGTGCAGGTGGATTTTTAATGTTTTCTGATACTCACGTTCTTGATCGGAACCGTCTTCGGATTTGTCGTCTTTACTTTTCATGAAGGGGAATTTCCTGCTGAAGGAAAAGTTTTTCTTTTTCCTATCGAGCGTCGATTGCTGTAAAGAAGAATACAAAATTAGGTTTCATTCTACTTTATGAAATCTAAATCAGTTCACATTCTTGGTATATTTCCCATCAATATTCCAGGTAAAATTTTGAGGGTTTCACTAATTTTAACTAAAAAAGTTTAATTAAAAATGTTCTAGAATTATGAGAATTTTGCCAATTGAAATTGTCGGGATTCCGTAAGGACTTTGGGAAGTTTTAGAATGTTCAAAACATTTTAAAGTTTGGTTGAGCAAAATACCTTGTCCATTATGACAGGCATGTGACCCTGGAACTTTACGGAACGATCCCTGGCACGTTGCTTGCGTTCCCATCGTCTACGAGAAGGGATAATTCCCAGACCTTCTTCTTCGCCCTGAGGAGTGACTCTCCTGGCTTGCCACCATTCATCGTCACTGGCATTCGTGACATGAAGGATTTCTCCATACCGGAAGGCAAGACCACGACTTGGCAACCCATCATCCTTGTTAGGATCGTAGTCAAAAAGTGCCCTGGATAAAAATTATTATCAGATAAATTGAGAATAAACGACGGCTTAATTTTAATCTACGAAATGTTTCATCAATAACTGAGACGAAAAGAGACAAAGGCTCTCAATTCTACAATATAAACGACTTCTCTGTCGTTCAATCTATTTCAACTTCACTTTGAGTCTGACTATCTTTCCGGAAGTTTGGTCATTTTCTAATCAAAGACCATTGATAGCAAATGCAGGACACTTGTGTTCTCTTTTCAACTCTGAACTATTCACTATTCATCTGAAGATGAAAGTAAACCGTTGATATGAGTAACCATACAATAGTACAAATGTAGCAAAGGATTTTACTTTTGAACTTTGATTTCACAAGTTGACTTCAGTTTTGATAATTTCAAGAAATATGTCTATTTTACCTAACGTAAAGTGATTTCTTCTGTGAGGTCCTCATGAGGGTGCCTGTCATCATATTCTGCTGAGAAATTTGTTGTTTAAGATTGTGGATTTTGGCCTCGAATCTGTTGTAGTCTTCTGGTTTGTACTGAACTACAATCGTTACTGTCTGACCAGTTCCCTGAAAATAAAAAAATATTTTTAACAATCGTATCATTCCTTATTCTCAAACATTAGAATTGAACGTTCATTTAATTAAAAATAATTCAAACTCTAATTCCACAACTGATAATGGTGAAAATAGATAATTTATAATTCCGAATCCCTTTTTTTACTCTCCTATCTTAGATTACATAAATCTCACTTGTTGCACGCCTACTTGTTGCAGAAAGGTTTTATCTTGATCCGGTTAGGGCGGGTTCTACATTACGTTTAACGTTGACCATCAAGCTTTTATATATTACTCAAACCTCTCGAGCAATTTACAACCTTTCTGCATTTCAGACAAATACAACAACATTAATTTATTATTTTATGTATTCTATATTTTGTACGTTTTTTCCCCTATTTTGGAAAAGAATTATTTTTATTTTGAGTGAGTGAGCATTGAGCTATAGATCAACTTTTATGCTCTAAATATCTTAACTTGTTTAACGAGCTGTTGGAACGCTCTTTTAGTGAATCGATTGACCTGAATCAAGAACTGTGATGAAAATATTTTTAATAGTCTTCTTCAGTGATCAAAATTTCATTGACCCAAATTGAGAAGTTTTCAAAATCAGAATATCCCATGTTATAATCAATAAAAGAACAAAACTAAAATTTGTTTCTTCTAAAGAATCCTTCAAATATATTAATTTAAAATATAACAGATTTACATTCAGATGCTTTGTTTAATGAAAAAGTAGGAAAACATTGAAATTGATCTGAAAATAATTTCTGAAGCCTTAAATGAAAGTTGACTCAGGGATGTTTGGAGTGGTTTGGGCCACTTAAAAGGTAGATTAATTAGATTTTCTTAATTTACCTTGAGGGCAGCCGCAGCCTCCTCGTGGGTGGCGGTCCTGAGGTTAACGCCATTAACGCTGAGAATCTGGTCACCACGTCGAAGCTCACCACTGAGATCGGCTGGACCACCAGCTAGGATGAAGGATATGAAAATTCCCTCTCCATCCTCTCCACCCACAATATTAAATCCCAGCCCCGAGGAGCCCTTATTCAGCACTACGGTCCTCACTTCTCTATAATAAAAAATAATTCCAAAAATTACAAAACCAAATAAAAAACAGCAAATTGGACAAGGTTGAAGTCTCCTAAGAGACTCTTTTGGGGCTGATTAAAAACGTCGAATAAATTCCAACAGGATGAATAAATTTCCAGAAGATTAATTTTCGATTAATGTATACATTTTCAATAAATTATTTTCGGAGGGCTATAAATTAGACACGATGGAGAAATGTCAAGGGAAATCCAAGGACAGTGGTTTGAGAGTCGTGATATGTTACTCGGATTCGTAATTCAAAAGTCTTTCGAGAATGAGGGTGAGCAGAAAATTAACATGTTAATTAAGGCTTTCATTGAAATTTGAACTATTCCTAGAGTCCTCGTGGGCACAAGGCAGAAGGACCCTTGACTCACTTCTGTGTATAATACGTTGTGAATTCGTGCAAGTAACAAGCCGCGGGCTTCTCCTAGCAACCCCTATTTTCACGGCTTCCACCCTATTTTCGACCACTCGAAAGATGCCCTCATTTCTTCCTCTAAGCCGCGCCTACTTACCTAACAAAAATCCAGTGATTCTCGACTTGTTTCATTGTCGAAGTTGAATAAAAAATTTATTTCTTGACTAAAACAATGTAATTAAAAATCTGAAAGACTCGAAATGACACGAATTGTTTCCAAAATAACTAAACTAGACTGGAAGTAAAATCCTTGTGAAAAGTAGCGGTGCCTTGATGCGTAGAATTGTTAATTAAATAATCAGAATGCATCGCATGAAAGTACACAGAAACAGGTTGATATGAAGGACTAGTAATTGTTCGCTCTTCGTTCATGGAATATTTATATCGATAGTAACACTGGACACATGATTTCATGCTTAATTGACTACTCAATGTCCGTGACTGGCACTTAAAACTCTTTAACTCCACCCCCTCCCTCCTAACACCTGTCTTTTCTTTTCAACTTCCTCTTATCACCTTTGCCCTCCAAACCCATGAATGGCTCTATTTTAAAAAATCGACAAACCCATCAAACACCGAGTACCAGAATTATCCGTGAAATGCTGTGATTTATGACTTTCCAGAGAAGCTCGTTCGATTTCAAACGTGAACTGTTCCTTATAATAAAATTATACACTTTCTGAACGACTAAATGATAGCATAAATAGCTTATTAATGTTCAGATAAATCGCTAATTAATAAGCGATTTATCTGAACATTTTTAATTACAAGGAGAATTCCATGGACGAATGTGTACTTTATTACTTTAACTAGCAAAATTTAGTTTCATTTTTAATGCAAGTTCAAAATATTGAAATTGAAAGTTATCCGAACTTCGGTCAGTTGGAATTTTAGGTTGTCCGAAATTCGGTCAAGGGATATCCAAATTAATCTCCAAGTGATATCAATTTAAAAGATGTCCATTTCATTATAACTTATATGGAATTAATGAAATTCTTAAAATAAACTTAACGCACCATCTACTCATTAGAGTAATTATCTTCAAATTGCAAAATGCATATTGATGATAGTTATCTGATAAACATTACTTCTCATCAAAGTATGCCATTAACGAAATGAGATATAGAAGAGCTAAATACCTGGATCATGAAAAATGGTGTTATTTTACTTTGTACACAATTTTGTATATAATTAAGTGTAATCAATAACGCCAGTCCTACTATTATACGTGTCACTTTTATGTATCTAGAGAATTTCCGGTTGTAAATATTCGACTGAATGATCACTGAGGGCAATCCATCTTTTTTTTTTTAGTAAACCGTTTAAAATAAACTTTAGAACAAGGAATTTTAATAATACAGAATATGAAAATTGAAATAAAATATTTCATTGGATTTAAAATATTTCATAGTTCTTGTAATTTGGCTTCCTTGCCTAACCGGAAGTGAAAGTCCCTCTTGAACTCTAGAGTTCTACAAAAATAGCAGTGAAGTAAGATTAATGAAATAATTTCTGTAATTTGTTTACAATCTTATTTTTCATTCAGCTTTACCCCTTTACTTTTAAATATTAAAATACAAACTCAAAAATAATTTTCAATTATTAATCTGAATCAAAATTAAAAGTTACTTCTGTAACTATTAAAATTTCACTTAATAAGTCATAAAAAAATTACTTTATTGCCAAATCTAAAAAACATGCATTTATACGTTTATATATATATTTATTATAAAACGTAAATAAACTTGAAACGCACATTACGTGGCTGCGCGCAAAAGCTGCGTGGCTTAAAAATTTACATGAGGACTACACACCTGCCTTGTTTTCCAATGGATTCGACTGCCTTGTCCAATCAAATAATTCAAATCCTTCAAGTTGGCAACATTCTAACACTACAACTACTAATTGAATACAATTTTTTTAAATTTAAACGACAGGCACGGAATTTGAAGATAGGCCACTATTTTTTGATCACTTTGAAGATTTAATGTCGACTTTTCAACTCGTATATTTGTTTATAACAGCAGGCACTTGATTTTTAATAATAAAATAAAGTGTACTTTATTCATGCCAATTTTTCAGAGGACGGAGCGATAAGAAGAAACGCACGCCCTAACCACGTCGAAGCGACGAAGGGCCTCTAAAGTCCATCCCGACGACGACGTCGGGGGCGTTGCGATGGATTAAAGACTGGTGGTGGTCGCGGCGGCGTCGCCATGCGCGCTTCGACTGAAATCGATAGAAATGAGCAGACTCGTATGTTGGACACCCTGTCGTTACCAAAATTTCCCGCCATCTGATTTCATCGTCCCTTTTATCGAGGGATCATGAACTGAAATTAGGGTGTTTTTTTTGTCAGCAACCCTTCTGTTCTTGGATCAATAGGCGCTCGACATTGAATTTTAGAAAAAAGTAGATTCAGTAAATTCATTAAATATGTTTACTTAAAGGGGACTTCTAAAGAGAAAAATATATCTATACCAACATTTATATAGGAGATAAGGGAACTTAAATATCCATCTTTCAAAAGGAAAATACAATTGTTGTGTAAGTCCTTCAAAAATAAAATACATAATAAATTGATGGTAAAGCTAAAGTGAACCAAAGGTGAATATTGATCGAAGGATCCAATATCTAGTGCCTTACAAAGTGATATTTGATACACCTTTAGTCTTCCACCCTTGATGGCATTTTTACGGGCACCTCCTTTGTCCAACAATTGAGTCTCGCAAACAATAGTAAAATATAGATCCACTTAACCTTTCTTGCTAATGAAAAGCTAACTCTTCAAAGTTGAATTAAATGTCATTTTCTTAAAGGTCTATTACCCCTCTTTCAAGAATTAAAAAAAAATTCCAGGTGTTGATCAATTGAAGATATCCCACCGCGGGCACCAACTCGTAAAACCTTCTATTTTCTTTTTGATCTCCATCACTATTTTGTTTATCAGCTGAAGTATTCTTCAGGCTGAGAGGTAAATGTAATTCGCTCGAGTTATTCTTGAAAATACGAAGTACCATTAGGAAGTGAGGAGGCAAAGAGCGAAATGTTTCCCTAAAGGGATAGAGTTACCTCCCGTGGGAGCATTGGTGTGCGGTTTAACGGGCATGAGATTAGCTGGTGGTTGGTTGATGGAAGAGCCAGGAAAAGACTACTGCTGTACTTTAGCGTATGCAAAACGAGCGAGAGTAGATATCCGGATGGTCTACCCTGTTTCGAGTAACGACCGTGAGAGTTTGAGTCATCCAGATAATTCCATCCGATACTTAAAACTCACTCGAATTTAATTAATGGCTCACAAAAGGCCATTTAAGAAACAGAACTTTTCACACCAATTACTAAAATCCTATTACAAAGAGAAGCAGCTCTCTTTCATTTTTTTTCTCTTTTCTTGTTTCTTCAATTTTTGTATGTCAACTTCAACGCAACTCGTACTCGAGGGAAAAAGATGAAACTTTCTAAATATGTCCTTGAATAAAGAGCAGATAAAGAGAATATGAAATCAATTAGCGATTATAAAAAAATCCTAAATCAACTAATGATTCATTTTTTCGAACTGAAAGCAATAGTTGTAAATTTAATGGCATACGTGGTCCTATAAAATGCAAATTTAATCGCAAACCGTGGTAGCCATAGATAGAAGGCAATGTATTTACAGAGTAGAGAGTTTTCGAACCACGTTTCGCGTTTACGGCCTTGGACATCCGGTTCAGTAAGGAACAGATGTTTGGAAACTGCCAACATTGTCATTCACCCCTAACGATCGATTTTCATATATTAACTAAAACTGCAACTGCAGTTAATTATTCTAGTGACACGAGAGGTGCATACAGAAGACTGTAAAAAATAATAAAAACGACAGCTTTTACTGAAAAGAGAATCTCATGAGCATTTCCATTTGAGGGTTTACTTTCTTGAGTAAACCGACATAGGCAAGTGCTATTTACTTCTTTATGATGATATTTTTTTTAGTACTTGTGGTTGGCGAGCCTGTCTGAGACTCTTGGCACTGTTATCGGTGCTCTATAGGTCCTCGAAGATGGAGGTCGCTGGCATTAAAAACTAGAAAAGCTACATGCCTATATATCTGTCATAGAGAATATAAAACCTGAGAAGATACTTGAGGATGAGCTTCGATCTCTTGCACGTCGTTTTTCAGCACAAAAAAGCTTCTGTTATAAAAAGAACTTTGTAACTACTAATGTAGTCACTTCTATTCTTGTATTAAGAGGAAATTTAATTGGGAAACGTATAAAACATATCTAAATATGTATAAATATATATTTTTTAAAAGCAGAGTTCCCGAAATTTGACAATATGTCTAATTTAAATTTAAAAACTGGTGGTTTTAATAATTTACTGAAATTAAAGCAGAGCTTAAAGAGTTCCATTATCTCTCTCGTGTTCTCTGTTGTTTTTAAGACAGAAGCGAAAAAGTACTGTTTCTAATGACTTAAGGTCAGAGAGGGTGAGGAATGAGGATTGCAAGGAAAACTCGGAATTTATGCGCAGACACTTTTTAGCACGGGTAAACAAGAAAAGTAGCAACCTTGGGAAACGATCTCAACCCTGGTATTTCGTTTTCCAAACTTGAAAGCTTCCCTCTCGCCCTTTTCTTCCCTCGTGGTCTTCTTGTAATCCTATTAAAGTCGAAAAACTTTAAGCCCGTACCGCGCAACCTCTCAGACTTTTAGATCCCACATCCCTCTCCTCCCCCTCACTCTACTTAAACCCTTTCGAATTTATTGTAAGTAGGCACGCCTAGTTGTAAACCGCCTATCATTTCAATCTCGAATGTAATCCAAATGTGAGATCAAAATTTCAATGTTCAAAGTGTTAGACAAAATTTTTGAAAAAGTGAAATAATAAAAATGTCTGGATTTACAGATTTTGAAGATTTAAATTTTAAATTATGACAGAAAGAACAGGAAATACGTGACATCATAAGCCGTTGCATCATAAATTCATTAAGAACAAATCTTCCCAGCTTCCTTTGATCAAAGATGAAAATATTAAAGGATTAATGTGAGTTTGAAAGGACTTCTTCATCATGCTTTTCGTCTTTGAATCTTTTGACATTTTTTGTTGAGCACGAGGTTTTTAGATTAAATTTTTTTTTCAGAAATTAACCGAATGTACTATCAGACGATAAGTGATGTATCAATAGATCAGCAATGAGCTAATCGAAGAAATTGATCAACGATTACGCAAAAAAAATGTTGTCATTTCTTAAAGAGGACTCCTTAAGTAATGTCAGTGACCTTATTGTACAAATCGACTCGCGACGGTATTTATATGGCTCGCAATTGCGGGGCGGTCTATTCCCGATACTTGAGCGTGACCAAAAGATATTTGCAGCCTGACACGCAAGTCATCCATTGTCTGACATTTTTTTTTACCTGCGCCGTTTATTTTACAATTTTCTCCATTTTCCTTTCGTATTTAAAAATATGCAAATTATTTTTATTTGATGAGGCCGTAACTTACGTATCCGGAGGGAACATAAAATCGTGAAAAGTTAGAAGTGGAACATACCTGAAACAAAAAGAGAGATAGACACATTAATGAATTGATAAAAATATGAATTGATGAAAATATGAGTTTCGAAGTTTAATTTACAAGAACTATCGGTTTTACATTTTAAAATTATATTTAAAAAATAAAATTAGATAGTAGTAATAGGAGAGTTCAGTAAGAGTAATACAGCTAATGAAGTGATCACACTGGTGTTGATATACCGGTTGTAAAACCACCAATGATAGATTTTTAATGAACCATTTCACTTGATTTGTGCCCTGGAAGAATCCAATTGGACATTAACATGGTTATTTAACCTTTTCAATTTGTATCAGCGATAATTTACGAGTAAAATATAAGTTATTGGTTTGCCAGACAACTTTTGCAACATTCCTTACGAGCCCAGATCCGATTAGCTCCCATGCAATTTCCATATACTATTCGAACAAAGAGAACCTCATCTGTAGCCATACATGGTGAAAGCATGTCTACTCGGTGCGAACACGTGCGAGCACGTGTGCTCAGAAAATATGGGTTCTTGTCTTCCAAAAGCCATAGGATCCCGTATAAAATTACACACAATTTTTACGCTCGTTTTTACGAGAATTCGAGACAAGAAATTCGTTCGGATCATTTAAATTCTCAAATTTTCATTCTTCCCAACTTAATTCTTTCCAACCAAATACTTCCCAACTTTTAATATTCCGGAATCTTACCTCTTAAAAAGCTTGTCTCTCAAGAGTCTGCGTCCCAAAGTAGCAAAGGGACGAATCGGAAAAATCTGTTGCCTATTCCGAGTCATAGCGTGACTTCCGGTGGATCCTAATCTCTTCCCAGGCAGAAGGGATCGGATCATTCTTAAGCACGAAGAAGGTCCATGATTCGTTTTTGAAATTTTCAAAAGATTATGATCATGGGTTGTGGCTTATTTCCGTAGCATATATTATTAAATAAATAACTATATGCAGGCGCTGCACTGTTATTCCACTTTATTTTCACGTGTTCACTCTCTTTTTTTTATATCCCTCTCTGCATTCCTTTCTATCTTTTCTGCTTCCTCTTTCTTGAATTGCTTCGACTCGAATGCTATATTTAGCTCTCCACCATGTAGAACCACATATCCTGGCTGTTTTTATGGGGTCGACACCTCCACAGAATACCCTCGTCTAAGTTCCAATATATCCACTTTATAGCCAATGAATCTTTAATTTTTTCGCACATTACACCCTCCGCAAATTTCACGAATTGTTCAATCTATGGGAAAACTTTCAATTATATAGAACGTAAGATTTTCTGCTTTATTGAAAATTTAAATTAAATGGATGGAGAGTTCTTTTAAAAGATATTGGTTTAGAGATTAGTGAGAATTAGGCACTAGAGCCTGTAACAAGCCAGGTGACAATAAAAAACTGATTGGCCGATTGACCTACTGAAGAGTGTAAATATAACGATAAGGAAAAAATGTAACGCCTTTCTATCGCAATAATTAAATTTCTCTGGGCGTGTCGTCTTTCTGACAATAGGAAATATTTAACCGGAACTTTTGCCCGCTTTTTAATTGCCACAAAGTGTCCACTATCATAATCCCTGAACCATGGAACACGAATAGTTCAAGGCATAAAAACATGCAACAGTTTTTACGACTTTTCAGATGAAAGACCATTTCGATTCGCAAATGTAATTCGTGGAAGAAAAGAGGAAGTTATAATATTCCTCAGGATGATGGCGTAATAAACAAATGAAAATAGTTATAAAGAGGAGGTAGATAAAAGTAATGGCGATTGCAAATTATAAATATAATATTGAAATATTGAAATAATAGTGTAATAAAATGAAGAAAAAGATTTTGAATTGGAAATCGTGGGACTGGAAATTTTAAGGAAAGTCTATATTATCGAAAGGTCATGCAGAAAGTCAAGACGTGTCATTATATGGAGCCTCTGGTGTAGATTTACTCAAACATAATTTGCAGTCCGTTGATTCAGAAATTCTAATAAAGCTGAGAGCTTGCCTGATGCTTAGAAATGGTGAAAAATCTTTCGAGTGTAAATTATTTAACTTATTTTTAAGAAGGATTCTCGTTATAATCATTACGCTAAGTATCTTGTTAAGCATCATTAAGTTTGAAATGCGTTTCTTTCATAATGATACGCCCAGAGAAATACTTCAGTAAGGCTTCAGAATTCAGAATTTAAAAATTATCTTCCTGTTATTTATAGCGCCATCACTGAAGAACAACATGCAATTTTTATTGCCTTAATAACAATTATTTATACTAAATAATACTGGGAATTTTTCAATAAAGCAAATAGAAGTTACTTCTCTGCTATTTCGACATTTCAATCGAAAACATGTGCACTTTCGGCAGAACGATTCGCGAACATAGAACTCACTAATAAATTTTGCCGACAAATTGAAAAACCAAAGCCATTCGCTACAATCTTGTGAAACACGAATCCGTGAATGGAATTGGCTGTATTTGTATGGAAATAAAACCACCGATTGCCAATTTGGGAGGCCGAAATAAATTAAAAACATGTATTTTTAACGAGTTTGTTAATTTGACTGATTTGTTTTGTTATTTTGCAAAAAATAAATAATAAAGCCATCCAATTTTCGAGTTATTATATTTATAATTTGGTGGCACTACACACACTCGATTAATGGTGATCCACCTTGAAATAAATTGGCACAAGTCACTTTTATCCAATTTGAATCAATAAAATCAGACACTGAACTATTTATTAAAGAGAAGGTTGCAATGGCGATACAAGGAAGAAGCGATCAAGGGAAAAGGAAAATAAGGAACGTCCTCGCGGCACGTAAGTCGTTCCTCGAATGACAGACGTTGGTTTCACCAAGAAGTAAGAGGGTCTCTAGACACGACGTTTTTTCGCGGCCTTCTCCCATGCGTCATCGTTTTCAAGCGACCCTACTCCCACGATCTTAACAAAATTTTATATTTTTAAAAATTCATATTGTCAAAGAAAAATAAAGTCATTTTTCTTCCTTTCACTCAGTGATTCATTATTTTCTCTCTAATTCATTCAAAAATACAATTTTTTAACGAATAAAGATTGGCACTTGGCAAGTAGACAAGTGCCAGTTTTCAAAATCATTTTACATTTCTGAATGTGTTTTTGACTTGCGGAGATCCCCGCGGGAAGATTCATCCGAAAATAATTAAAAGAATAAATTTGAATTTGAATTTAAATTAAATTTAATTCAAATTTAATTTAATTTTAATTTTAAAGGTACAGTAGATCATAAAATATGTTCGAGGGGAGAAAAATAATTAAATTTGGACGAGATATTTGAATTACAACCTGCTAATGACCTGACCTCATTATATATTGTCCTCTTTCTTTTATAAGCGTAGTTAATAGTTAACACTCCTAGATGTTTCGCCTACAGTCACAGCTTACATGGCAAATCGTCTCGAAACAGGAAAACCCACGACAAATCCGATCTCTAATCCTCCATTACAAATCAGACTCTAATCTTATCTCCACAAAAATCGTAATAATGGAAAAACGCCTGCGAATAAGTGTAGTGGACACATAACTTTAATTCACTGACTTATTCGCACCTTCCCTATTTTTTCAATAAACTATTTCATAATAAATAATGCTCCATGATAAATAGTACTCTATTTCCAACTTAAAAAAAATTTTTTAGTTCAATTGCTGATAAGAAAATATAGACTTCAACATGAAAATGAATACGTAGGTAACGTAATTTGTTAAAGGTGAAGGCGTGAAAAGTTGCTCACGGTTAATCGATTGGCTGCATTTGTCAACTGAAAGTCCACTTAACTCAGAAAATGACAGCTGAATTGTGAGTGAGGCATTTGCTTATTCATGTGGAATTTTTTCGTGATAAAAGTAACACCAAGTTATGGTTCACCGGTAACCGTGAGTCAACTGTTGCGAGACTGTCAATAGCAATCTTCTTCGAGACTTTGAGACCCTGAGAAGCTACTTTCTACCTTCGAGGCGAACCAGCACCCGTGCCTTCGAACTGTCACCGATATGACGCCCCAATAATAACTAACGACCCACCCAGTACGAATTAAACCCAAGAATCGACCTTAAATCATCTGAATCTAATCTATGATCAAGATTCTGAGCACAACTTATCGAAACATTTGTTTTCCAGTTCAAAAGGTTCTAAGAGCTTCAGTAGATTCAGTAGATCAGTAGATTCACATTATTCAAGGATATTGTCATTAGATCTCAATCTGAATCAACAGAGAAAAGAATCTACCATACATCTGAGAAGCGTTTTGCGCAATTTTTCATATAAATAGTTTTCACATAATAGTTCTTTTTCTAGAAAATGACTATTAAATATTCTAGGTCGACAATGACCTTACTCTACTTGACAATGAAGAAGTAATTCGTAGTGAGAAAGGTCAGGCGGAATGATCTCTAATTTCCTCATGGGATCTGGACAAGAAGGACGTGATTTCGATCTTCGGGAGAGAATGTCGGTGGGATGATAAACCCTGCGTATATACGTTATACGTGCAACGTGAAAGTACATAGCAATGTTGTATCTGCAACCGACACGAGAATATGCATTGTGCTGCAGTTAAATTGTCTATCCCTAACCATCTAAGATAATCTAAGCAGCCATTTGACTGAAATCTGATTACAACCTCAGTAGGAAGATATGCACGACAACGATCGGTCACCAGAAGGAAAGTACAGAGGGCAAAAAAGTCGGAATTAACGTCCCCGAGAATCCCAAGGAGCCTCACCGACCTAGTAACATCAGGAAAATTCTCACGGTGTAGTTTGCACAAAAGCTTTCCTTTTTCCGTCCCATTTTCACGAATCTTAAGCACCCTTTCTTCAGAAAAACATCAATGGATAAAACATCTCGTATAATCTTTATAATACAATTTTTTATATTTAGCAATTTAGTTCTCATGGATTCAAGGCCCAGCCCATAAAACTGAACTTCCTCTGATTTTTATTAACACCCGTAATTCTTTTTTGGATTTTTTCTTGATAAGACACTTTGAGAAATCGATTTCTCTCACGCACCTTTCACATTCAACTGCAAGTTTCACTAAGCACAGACACAGTTACTTCCTCTTTTTTTTACATGTTCGCAATTTTAGATTTTTGTCTGCATTTCACTCGGAAATATTGAATTTTTAGGGAAGGAAGAAAGAGAGTGCAACACATGAAAATGGTGGCAGGCGTTGACTGGCACCAACTGAAGGAAACACACCGTAGGGACCTGAGCCCTATAGGGGTTGTATCACCCCTCGAACCTGGGGATTCGTTTTACCGTTAACCATTGTGCTTCTTTTTCCCTCCCTTACTCTTTTCACTAGCTTAAAATCCCCACTGCAGCGCCCTCGCTTTTGCAAGGCTTGTAATCATACTTACGCCTTTCATGTGTTATTTGCATTATTGCAGGCTTACACTCGGAAAAAATGTTTCTTGGAATTTGTGGAATTCAAAGAGAGTTGGATTGAATCAACATTTGTTTAGCATACATTTTATTGGAATCAAATTAGCATAATACGCGCAAAAGATAAAAAGCTTGTGTTTTCATCAACATAAAGGCTAAGGACGTAAAGTCGTGAAGGGAGCAGTGGCTGAGGGACGAGAGATTTTTTCAAAGACGGTTGGCAGAAGCGGAATCCATTTTGCCTCTTCCTGGGGTCAAAAGGGGCCATGCAGTAACCGTTATGACTTAAAGCCACCATAGACTATACGTTAACGGCGTGTTTTGCATATCAATGCATTTCATTCTTCGTCGACGGCGATCTTTGAAGAAATAGTTACCTTATACAAATTTCGTATCGATTCATTATTCTCGATTGGGTGGTTAAATATGAATTGAAAATGGGGTTGATAAAATAATAGAGATGCACTCAAAATTAAAAAAAAAGTAGTTTATAGAGATTATGGTAAGATGAAATGTAATCTTAGAGTGATAAGAGCAACAGTTTTACTGCCTCGCAATGAAGGTGTTAAGTGGGTATTACTTAATGTCATTAAGTAGGTGCATTCATACAATATATGTAGATAGAGCAATGTAAGTTCGAGCTACTGTGCTTACTGGATTTGCATAAACGAGCAAGGGGAAGGAATGTTGAGAAAAAAAAAAGAGTTTCACACTCTGCGCAAATATTTTGACACCATTTGCAATTATAAGAATTTTCAAACTATGGAAAATTTGCTAAATGAAGTTTATGGGCTTAATTATAATTTATTGGCTTGTTTAACAAAGCTAATTTAATTTTTTAATTTAATTTGCTTAATTTTTTTAGAATATAACATCCACGATAAATTATTTTAATCCTTACCAAAGTTGCGATAATGTGAACCATAAAGGAAACTTACCTGAAACAAAGAAAAAAATAACAGATTAGAGAAGGAACTATAATTCTGAAAAAATTATTATATCTAAATTTTAAATTGATCTCGAATTTACAAATTTTTGAACGGATTTTTGAAGATATAACTGACTCTGTAGAAAACGGTTAATTATTATCCGTCTTTTGTTTTTTAAAATACATATGAGGCCTCGTCTTTGCAAAAAATAAATAAACGGCGCTAATCTTCTGCATACTTGAAGATGGTGGATGCAAATTATAAATGGTAAATTCTGTATTGTAAGACGTACGAATGCTCCCCCCTCTAGTCGAACCGGTAGCATATTTTTTTACACAAGGAAAAAGGCACACGCACGAGGCCACGGTCATTCCTACGTTGCCTTGGTGGCCGGCTGTTCGAGTACGCAACGAATGCCAGACATTGTAATCCGAAGGTCCCCCTGTGAAGTCGAACAACTGCCTTTGAAATGCCTGTCACTTCAGTCTAGCGTTCTTCGACCCTACAATAAGAAACTTAAGCGCCACCAAGAGAAAGGAAATCGAAATCCTCTCTTATTAAATTAAAAAAACGTGATATTAGTGAAAAAAAAAAGTATCTAAAAAGCTAATATGAGGCTAAAAGTCCTGAAATTATTTTAAATATTAAAGATGTAATTGCAGAAAGATGGTGAGGGTCACGCCCCAACCTTTTGACCGAAACACTTCAATTTTCGCAATTTTTTAAGGGGAACGACAAAAGGATTAGGAGTCGTGAAAGTAGGAGGTGAAAATGCCTCAAATTATTATGTAGGGGGTTGGGGTGTGAGCATATTCAAGGCTACGCCCCTTAATTTTGATAGGGATCTTCAATTATCAGACATTATAGGGGTATGACAAATAGGTTCGGGCTTTTATATGGTAACATAAATATGACAAAAAGTAAAGGAGGAGAGGAGTGTGACCGTACGATCACACCCCTCTCCCACACATGAACATACTCCAATTTTTAAATTTTTAGAGGATACTATTTTTTAAAAAATTGGGGTGTGACGTTCTTGAGAGGTTGTAAAATCTTTTAGGGTATGAAATTGATCCACATTAGCATATAAAGGGTTGGGGTGGGACCATATGTAAGGTCGCACTCGTTACTTTTGATTGAGATCTCCAATTATCGTGGTTCTTTGAAAAGGTGAATTTGACCCAAAGTGTAAAGGAGACGATGGGTGTGGCTCTATAGACCGTCACACCCCCTCCAAATATCAGGCTTTCTACCGGGGTTACAGTAAAAATAGAGCATTCGCTCTATTTTCTAATGCACTAATTAGATAAGTTTAATCTGCGAAAACTCGATTAATAAAACAGAACCTGATCGTCTGGATGTGCTTACAATTGAATCGTGTGGGCGGATTAGTGCAAGCGACATGTCGAAGTGGAATTATCGTCGCTCCAGGGCTCCAGGATGAGAAAGAAGGCAATCGCCAGCTACACTTTGGCAGATATATGCTAAAATTCCGGTTTCAGGGTGCATATGCATGAGACGAGTGATGAGTGCACGTGGGCAAAGCCACAAACTAATAATTAAATTCCTACTCTCGAGGGGTGCGGGCGTAGTCGTCATCCGATTTCATCCAGCCCGAGAAGTGCAAGTCCTCTGAGAACTTGGAAGATTAACGATTTTTGCGGTGCCACTTGCATTTCCTGTTACTGCTTCAGATTTCTCTTCTACCATCTACACTACTGCTTTTCTACCACTTTTGTATAATAATCCCTTTCATTTCTCTTGACAATTAGAGATGAAATCAAATTTGAATGTGTAACAGTATCAAAATTGAAAAATACAATAATTCTATGATGAGCTTCGAACCGAATAGTGGATGGAAATAATAATAAAAAAAAAAAACGTTTGCATCGATCTAGAAAGTTAAATTAAATAATCAAATTCTGGTTAATTACGGAAACAGTGAAATTTGAAATTGCATGAAATTTGAAATTGCATGAAATTTGAAATTACATGAAATTTGAGTTGCTTCAGGTGTGTACTCACATGAAAACAAACATCGAGAGAGAACTAATTTTTATATGGAGTAATGTAATTACACTTTTCGTTTATTTTGATAGATGTAGATTGTTGAAATGAATAGAAACTTTTGAATATATGTGTAATACAAACATTTCTAGTACTTCTATTTCAGAAACCGTGAATTCGACTGGATGTGCGAAATAGTTTTCCACAGAGAAAAAAATATCTGTAACACGAATCCATTTGAGGGAGAAAGAGAAATCTGATCGAGTTTAACAGGATTCAATGAAACCTGTTCGCTTCCTGGGTTTTTAGTGAAGAAGAAGATAAAACAGTCTTCTGAATATAATTTGTAGTACTCACAAGAGAAGTACATCAAGAAAAGTCATAAAAATTCATTTATGATAATTAAATTAATTACGATGATTAAATTAATACCGACAAATTAAAATTTTTTAATCAATTGATTTTGTTGGTAATTGAATTTGTTTTCCTAAGAATGTTCAAAAGATTTGAACCACGTGTGTTTCTTCAAACTTTGTTTGGCCTTCATTCTACTTTCTTTATCCGGAAATAGAAGCGTTATATGAGAATCATTTTTCTCCTTGACTTCTCGGTCCAAACACAATTTGGAAAAAAGCAAACTCCCGAATTTAAATTGCATTTTATCAATTACGTGCTATTTTTATATTTACGCTTTTTGATAGTTTACGCTTGTTTTTGCCTTTATTTCTGATTGGCTTCATGAGTCACGCAAATTTAGGGTGTGTCGAACCCTTCATCGATTCTAAATATCATGGCAACCACATCAATGGCATTGATTGATGAAAATCTTACTTTAAATACAAAAACTAATAAACTTACTTTAAAAAATTACCTTCAGAGTGTTAGGGAAAACATAACGAAGTATAAAATATTTAAATACTGTCACATTAGTAAATTATTCATAGGATTTCAGATCCACCAATTTTATACTACATATAATCTATTTATGTATTATCAAGGGTTCGATTGGTCAAGTTTCACTTCCTGCTTTATTCACTCGAAATGAAGTCGTAATTATTCGGTACCAAATTGTTAATGGATTTGATAAAATTCGCATATTTTATTTTATATATACTCTGTAATGTTTTACGAGGTTATATACAATAATGAACTTTTCTTTTTTTCAATGTGGGATATAAAGAGAAATAATCTTTATATTACAAATAGTTAACATGACAATATTATGAAAGAAATATTTTTATTTCTTTGGTGTTTCATTCCATATTTCCTTCATTAACTTTTATTCTTCTATTTGTGGTTTCGCAATAAAATTGACACGATCTTGTGTTCTAAAGGGAATGAAACAAAGAGAAAGATAAGAAATATAAACGAAGGTCTTTTCACTCTACAATAATAATCCTTTATATTTCCAAGAGCTAAAGTAACTGCCTGTCAAAAGCTATATTCTTCTTTCTTTGTGCCTCAATATGTCGCATCTTCGCAGCTCGAATCATGGTCCGGATTTCTTTCAATCAAATATTCTTTTACGTTCACAATTTTTATTAAATCATTCGTCAAACTCAATAATTAATTAAAATTGAACTCTGGTACCCGTATTTCGAGGGTAAACTTATGTTTTCTATTGAAAAATTTCCAAACTACTCATCCAAGAGAAAAATTTAAGAGTTAGCAAATGAAACACAAAAATGTTCCTTTTTCCTCTCGAGAATATTAACCCAATCTCTTCTAGAATCTTGTTCTCCTCTTTCCACGATGTTCATTAAATCTTCGCTCGAGCGGAAAGTTCACTTGAGAAAAACCGCAGCAAATATCGATTTGAGACCGAACTTTTGAGTCATTTATCTTTCATATCGAGACGGCTTGAAGTAGTTAAAGTTACGTTTACAATTTTACATCGAACTCGACAATGTAATATATCCTATAGATTTTTAGAGCCCACTTCAACTCTTGGGTTCGCAATATTACACACAATATGAGTTCTCTCCTATATTACTCTCTAAACTGCTTGAAAACATTTCTCTTCAGATGTCATACAAAATCCCACACGGAGATTTCCACTTTTGAGAAGAGTGCTTTTTAAATTAAATTTGAATTTAATTACTTTATTACCTCAGATATTTCAATTTTAAGAAAGAAAAAAGTAGCGCGGTTGAGTTGCAAAGAATGTATAAAAAATAAATATTATCAGAACTTGCAAAGTTTTTAAAATAAAAATAGGTGAGAAATAGGTTTCAAAAGAGTTTCAGAATTTTCATAAGATTTTAATAAATTTTTAAAGAATTCAGAAAGGTTTTAGGATTTCCAAGAGATTTCATAAGATTTCAAGGCATTTTTCGTAATTTAGTGATTTAAAAAAAGTTACAAGTGTCAAAAGTGTTTAGTCTGATGAATCGGAAAAGTTTTTTCAAACCGGAAATCCACTTCTCTTATCAAAAATAAAATCAAGGATAATTCCCGGTTTTTCCCGGATTTCTTGGATTCCCGAACAGTAGATACCCTATTAGAATTTTTCGAGTTAAAAAATGATATGTAGCAAGTGAAAAATAGCTAAATAATAAGGAAAAGCAATAAGGAAGTCTAGCAATAAGGAAAATGATCTGACTAATGCAGGTGTAAAATGCATCAACAGTGTGCACTTGAATGAGTCACATTTGAAAGGATTGAGAGCTTGAAGGGACGAAGAAGGGGTATACGTAGGCAAAGGTGGTTTTAAGAGTTTATGCAATTTATTTTTTTTTGCATAAACAGAATAAATAGACGTATATTATCGTTGTTTCGCATCACCATTAAAGGCTAATTGAGAATGATGTGTGGGAGTTTGATAAAGATATAACCTGACCTTATTCCCTGATGTTCAACGGTTAAGGTACCGTAAGGTCGCCTAAGTACTGGGTGCCGCCCCTGCCCGTGAGGTTAATTGCTTATGCCACGTGAAGATCGCGGAAAACTATCACGATAATCTGACAATCACTTAACAACATCACATCGATCTATTATTTATTGATTCTTCACTGTTACATCATTTTTTTCTAACTCCAGCCTCGGAACAAACCCAACTCTCTAAATTGAGAGAGGTGTCTGCTAATGAAAAAATAACAGGATGGCGTCTGTTAATTAACAGAGAACATTAAGAGTAATTTGAGAGAATTTTCTGAGAGGGAATTTTGTAACTAATAGAGAATTAGAGCATAATATTCATGCTTCAGTTAACTTGGACGGTTTAGCAGAAATTTCAGTAGTAAGTATTATGTGTAGAAAATCTGCCTTAATCCAGACGATATGCGTTATAGCAAAACCGAATAGGAGGACGGGATGAGAGTGTGTAAAACCACTTATTAGATAGACGCTAATACCTCTTGTAGCTAATTACAAGAAGGAAGCACGTCGTCATTAGATATGTCGCATGATAACCGCAAAACTTGACACACCGGTTTATCTGAACTGCCATCTTGAATTGAATTATGGGCACCATTAAAGAGGGTACTGTCAACAAAGCTATAAGTAATACGATCCAATTCTCCGTAGAGTTACAATAATTTTTAATATATCCATTATTTTAGAATTATTGTAAAAAAATGATCCTGTTAGAGCAGTTTCTGTCCAAATTGAATTGAAGAGACAAATTTCGGCTCCTAATAGACAATTAAACTTTTTCCTAACTCGAAAAGAGAATACTCATTTTTCGTCTGAATTCTCTGGAGCCGGATTAGCGGCGACAGTATTTGATCCCCAGGATGAAAAGTTTTTTTCAAAAAGAAATATGACATTCGCTGGAAAGAAAACTGCTTGTCTTTCTAAAGATTTTGCGCTCACGTAACTAGGGGCTCGTTCTTGTTCGTGGCGTGAATTTCGCGTCTTTTGACCGCAAATCCTATGAGAACCGCGGACGGGAGGTTCTAAAACAAACGAAAGCAAAGTTTCAAGCTTTTTCTCCCTCCTTGAAACTTTGCTTTGATCGAATATAAATTCCAGTATACGGTACCTAAGTACATGTTAGTACTTTAGTCGGGTTAGGAGTGTAACAAGGGTGTGGCTTCGCCAAGAAAATTCCCGAGGTTCTCATCGACTTTGCTAACTTTCAAATTAAAATAGATCTCATCAAACACTTCGAGAGCTCTGCACACAGAAAATCCCTTTGGCAAAGAAAATTAAGGATATTTTTCAGCTTTCTCGAGCGTTTGAGTTTCATTTTAAACTGTTGAGAAGTTTACAGCTGAGATAATTAATAGTTTTCTTGAATGAGACTTATTGCTCGTGATTATAGCTTCTAATGATTATGAAGTTTAATGTAATTAAAGGACGATAATTATCCAGGCAAGCAATACTTCGAGGCAAAGGTAATGATTACATTTTATTGGAGATTTTGGTTTAGAAACCATTTATTCAGGTTTAGAACTTGAACATCTGTAATATTTTTATTTTTACAATTCTAAATTTGTTTAATGGACTGTCTATGTTACACGTGTATGCCACTAAAAATTTATTTGCCATGGTCTGTTCGAGACAAAAAGGACAGTGACTCTAGCACGTCATCGACTCGTAAGAGAAATGCTTGGCGTTTTTCCACGACGTTGACAGTTGGCACTTTGTCATCCCCGTCATTCCGTAATAATTAAATTTCTTCCTAGCGCCCTTTGCCTTCAGAATCAAGATGTAGGCTTTGAAATTAATAGAAAACGTCTTCCTGACAAATGAGCTCAATTTTTCAATTTTTCAAACCGACGTTTACTCGAATTTTTCCGAAATTAGTGTTCAGCTGTCTTTAAAAGTCCTTATAAGTCAAATAAAAAATTAATTTTCAACATTTCAACATCTCAGCTTAAATTTCAACACTCGAAAACCATAATAATTTTTTATTAATTATAATAATAATAAGCTAAATTGATAAACTCTTGTACGACAGTCCCCATCCAAGTATAACCGAGGCAAGCGCTGCTTAACTTCGATGATCGAACGAGAAGCCTTAAACAATACTATATGTCTAAGCGACATGTGAAATTTATTATGTAGAAGAATACATAGATTCACTATTTATTAAATATTTGAAAATAATAAAAACCTGTGAAGTTGCATCAACTTTTGTGCTCATTCAATGTGCACTTTGTTTCCTGAAAGCAAATATGATTTACTTCCTCATAGAGGAAGTATTAAGTAATTAATGAAATATATTAATATTAGATCATCTGATTCTTTTAAACACAAGACATTTTTTCATCAACTTTAAAATGTAATAATTAGGAAAGCTACAGTTGAAAAATCAATTTTCCAAAATTATAAATAAAAATAACTTCCTTACATAGAACTTGTAAAATTAAATATTTTGTTAAACCCTTGAAATATGTTACAAAAAACCTTTTTTTAGAAACTGAA
>JAUEJJ010000004.1:3614760-3627629 GCA_032164275.1 Synergus coniferae
AAATTTATTTTAAAATTTTTATAAATTGAATTTATAGTTAAATTACAATTTTTAACTTTTGATCTATTTAACAAACTTCGTAAGGGTTTAGGATTTTGTTAGAATTTTATTCTTTCAAATTTGAATTGTTTCCATAGATTTTTTGAAAAAATTTACAGGAGTTTTTGGTTTTGCAACAATTTTAAGCTCACAAATGTCACTATTCACAAAATGATTATCACTTTCTTTTAAAATAATATTTATAATAACGCGAACAGGTGCGAAAGGCGCGGTTCAAATTTCATGTGCGAAGCGTTAGACGCGTGGTGAATGAATCAAGAAAAGGCATGGAGTAGTAATGATCGAATAGAGTCTTTCATCGAGAATTCTGAGTCACATCTGACATGAGCTCTGAACGAGTCATGTGATTACGAATGCAGCGACTCCTACGGAATACACATTTATCTTAATGTTGCTCAAATAATCTCATTATTAAATCTCATACTTTTTTCCCACGTAAAAAATAAACAAAAATTATTTACAAAATTCAAGGAAACGAAAAATTGTTTTGAACTGAAGGACAAGTTGATAGATTCATACTATGGACTAGTTGATAATTCTAATTTGAAGAAAATAAATATTTTACTTGATACTGATTATAAGAGAATTTTTAAGATAATTTTTTTCTAAGAACTATGTAATAAGAACTGTTGCAATTTTTATTAAATTAAAAGGAAACAATGAGAAGTTTTATCCAATTAATAAATAAATTCAAAAAATCGCTATAACTGGACAAATAAGGTGATCGGAAATCGATAAGTCTGACGTCACCTACGAAACGTTATTTGATGAAGAGACATTCTCTCACGTCTTCCGAATCATACGAGAGGGCTTTCCCTTCCACATTTTATTCACAACCCTGACAGAATCAATTTTCTACGATAATTATCACGACCTCTTTTTTTAATTCAGGATAATAGGAAACACATAAATTGACAAAGAAATGGTCCAAAAAAAGGATAAGAAGGCAATAAATAAATCGGGGAAAATAGATTTGTAATCAACTGAAAACGCTTTTAATTAAAAGGCTCTGAAGTAGAAATTGGTGAACTGTAGAGCGTGAAATTTAACTTCCAACTAACATGATGGAAATTCAAGTACTTATAATTAATAAGCTTTGTAATTAAATAGCGTTAAATTACAAACATTGAAAGGTCGCCAATTTCAAATAAATCAAATAAATAAAAGGTCTCATGATTAACACGCCTTGAATTAAATACTTCATAATTGATAAACCTGACAATTAAAAGTTAAATTAAAAATTCTAAATTATATAAAAGCCCATTAAAATGGAACTGCAATCATTTCAACTAGGAAATGTGATTCTGTTTTTTGAATCTACATCATAAAGGCGTAATAATATTACTTAATAACCTTCAATTATTTCTTGTGACACAATAATAAAGAAGTACAAAGAAAAAAGTAAACTTTACACATCTTCCTTCTCATCATCGATAATTACATTTGTATAAATGTCCTATCGACTGAATGAATCAGTCACGTAATGAATCATTCAAGTGCCACTTTTCCGAGGCAATACGTCATTGAAAAATCGTCAAGAATAATTACGTGGAATAATCTAATTCTTGTTGGATTTCTCAAATCGCTTTGAAAAGAATGTATCAATTGTCTTGAAAATATTCTGAGGTAAAAAAAAAAGTTAAAAAGAACAGGGAAAATTAAAGTCAATTCGTGAAAGAGCATTACCATATCTATTGGATCTTTGGCTCGAATGGAGAAACATTTCGTAAATCTAAGAGGAAATTTTCGTTCCAAAGTTAGTGGAGAAAATATTTTTCGATAAGAAATTTCTCGTTCAATGGGCTTCCTCGTCACCGTAAAAGAAGATGGCTAGTTTCTAGTGATAAAGCACTAAGAACAGCTACTATAGATGTTTACGAGGCCATTTAGAACTGCGAACGAGGCCACCTGAGCTTCTGACGTGGGGGAGCATGGAATGCATTCCATGATGTACTTGTGATCACAACGATTACCATAATTTCTGCCAACTTATGTATTCACAATGGGGGGGCTTTTATATTGCATAAAGGTGCTTTATTAGACCATATTTTGCAAAAAGATAGGTTCCTGTGAAAAGAGCTTTTCGTAAAGATCCAAATACACCCATTATTTTTCAATTATGAAGAGCACCTGTAATTTATTCACTTTTCGTTAACGATTGTTATGTAACAACAAAACGGTATTCATTATTTTCGAACTTTTGAAATGTTCTTTCGTAAAGTTCTTTGAAAAGAAAATGATTAAAAGTGTATGATTAAAATACTCTTCAATATTGAAAATGCGAGAGAGCATTAAATGAAAATTTTCAGAATTAGCTGTAATTTTTCATTTTCCTAATTTTATTTTTATCTAGGTAGTAACATTTTTATACTAAAGTGGTAATAAACGCAGACTTTATAGAACGTCACTTACGTGTGAAAAATTTAAAGACAATCTGACTCTTACATTTCTATGTGTGATGTGAAGACATTTCTCTCTTTATGACGTCTCAGATTTCTGAAAAGCAACTGCAAGAGTTACGATCACGTCTTTAACGTTTTCTACGCTCTGACGTGACGTGGATTAGATGAAAGAGAAGGGAAATAAATCCTTTTCGCTGTGATAAATCTCCTGTACATTTTCATTATATACACCATAAAAAAGGACAATTATCTACAGAATGACAACTTGACTTTCGCAATAATTGTGAAAGTTGACATTATAAAGTTGACCTTATAAAGTTGACATTATAAGGTCAACAAAGTTAGAGAAAAGATGGACAATGATAAAATATTTTTGAAAATAGGTTGCTCTCTCGCCAGTAGTGAAAAAAAAAAAAACGAAATGACGAAGAAAATTTCTCAAAGCTTCAAAGGTATCCAATTTAAGCACTCTTTCGAGGCAGAAAATTCTAGTTCTACGCAAAATAAAACAGACCCAGGGCTATCTGGTTTGAAATAGACTTTTGCGTTCCATCGGCACTTTGTATTCCTCTATTTCCCCCTTTAAATCAATATCAAGCGATTCCTGTTTTCCCGTGAGGTACCCAGTGATAGGGATTAAATCCAGGGTGAAGATTTTTCAATCACTACTAATGTCAACAGGAGGTGGAAAATCCAACGACAGGGGAATACGAATGAGACGCTTTTTAAAAATGGTTTCCCATCCCTAGCAAAACAAACTCATCAAAAAAAGAAATAACTTTTTTAATAAGAGTTCAGAGAGACGCTTTATTAAAAAGTTTATCTAGCCTTTTTATAATAAAATAAAAAATATATTCTTAATGAGGATGTAAATTCTAAATTGAATTTTAAAAAATGAGGAATTAAATGTTGAAGAAGCTTCCCTTTAAATTTGAAGGAAACTAACTTCCAACTATCTAACTATTAAAACTATCGACTGCTGCCATCTGTTCTCTTAGTGCTGAACTGTTAGAAATAGTTCTATCTTCACGGATAGGACAGGTTTGAACTCATGTTTGAACTTTTGAATATTTGTACAAAGGAGTTGAAATTATTTACAGATACTGAGAACTTTCTGTTAAACTATTTTGTTTGTTTAAAAATAATCTAAATTTTATAAAAACTAAACATTTTAGATAAGTGAGGATAAAGAAGTAGATTTCTAAATTGAAGAATTTTTACTCAAAATTAGTCAAATCGGCTAGATAAGAAAATTGAATAAATTACTGAATACAGTCTTAAGGAGCGAATCATAACTTTTAATCTTAATAATCCTAGCCCTCCTTATGATGCGGATAGCGACTCGTGCAAGTTTAATTGCATCTTAGAATCGACTTTGCATGGCTCTCATCTAGTTTTACGATTAATGTCTGTTCCTTCATTAAAGACACCGGAATATAACGCCATTGCTTTCTAAGTAACGTAGACATCTCACCTCCCTCTGATCGTTAAAATTCACTATCTTAAAAGGTTTTTGTGAAAGAGACTCTCATAAATTAAAACAGAAAGTACTTTTGATCATTGAAAAATTGATAATAAAAAAAGTATGAAACCTTACACTTCAGAGTAAGGATTCTTATTTTTTTATTATCAATTAAATGTGTAATAAGTATATCTGCAATTTAAGGAAAATTTTCTTTCGAAAGATGAACGACTCACCAGCTTCAAGTTTCAACGACCAATCTTTGCGTATTTAGGATTTTGAACTTACCTGAAACATAAAAAAGTGCTAAATTAATTTTTGTTCTTTTAAAATATTTTGTACATTATAAAGCGTCAAATTGGAATAATTACAGGTTTCGAACTAAAAAAGATCTAAAAAAAAAGAAAATAGAAAAAAAATAATACTTTTAACTAACTTTTTAGCAACCACGTTCAGTAAAAATGTACATCAACAATATTTTAATATTTTAAAAGAGTAGAAAAATGCGGAAGTTCGAATGCTCACAATTAACTTTTTTCGACACCTGCAGCTTCAATTTTTTTTCAATTTTCAATAATTTCAATAAATTGATATAACACGCGTCGTCGCATTAGACGGCTGGACACCTCAGCCTGTCAAGTTGATTTAAGGATTAATGAAAGGAATGCAAGTTTCAAAGGAGGATCTCTAATCAGAGAATAGTTGTAACGGAATAGTTGATAGTTGCAATGGTCGTGAAGGGAATAGACTATCTGCTTTGAAATCAGCGCAAGGAGTTGTGGGTAAAGCTTATTGAACAGAATCACACAAGAGGAGTTAGAATCGGGAGGTGGGGGTTGATATCTCGATTTGCATGTCGAGTTTCCTACTATCGGGTAGCGCGACGGGGCTGCTAAGCTGATAGGTGCTAAGCTCAGCCTCTGGGAAAGCCGGAAATGCGAATGGCGAATACCCCATGCTGTCAGCGGCTTTATTCACTGAGTGATCGATCCAGGGTACAAACAGGGCAATCAAGCTACCGAAATGAGCATTTGCATTTTGTCACGACGTTAATTACTCTAGCGAAATGTGATTGTCACTTCGATCTATCAGAAATGCCGTACTGCTTAAATGGTGACAAATTTCTCTTCATTCAACAACAAAACACCAATTCCCTTTCCTGAAAAATAGAGAAACTTGGAGAAATTCAAATGTAGTTTTTACACAGAAAGTAATTAATTATAGAGTGGTTTGTAGACTTTCAGACATGGATCTCAATTTCAGCGAAGTTTTCCGAATCTAATAATGTTCCCACAACAACAAAGTTGTTTACCAGCAGTTTGAACTGTTAAGACCCACATGTCGAGTGCAGAAATCCCGACCAATGTGTTTAATCAGAGGTTGAACGTCAGAACCCCAAGATTTTATGGAAAGCGGTGATAAATTCCTCTCGCGTAGCAGAATATCCTTCGGTACGGAAGTCACCTAATACTCCACCCACGCGTGATTCGAAGGCGGTCCTGACATCCCTCGAATCGAATCAACGAGTGAATAAAAAAACTCAGAAACCCTCACGTTTCCAGCAAATTTCTGGAATTTTGGTCCCGGAATAAGTTTTCCACCCATTTTCTTCATTTTATGTACTATAAAAAGGTACATCATTCCTAGGTCGGAACCTTTAATGGAATTTGCAAGTTCAACATTCTCTGTCACTCATCAGTATTGATGATCCTAAAGAAACTCTTTGTTCTTCACTACTTGATGAACCCTTCCAAAGTTCTGTGGAGATGATGAAGTTTCCGGCAATAATAATGGAAATACCATTGACAAGAAAATTAGGAGGTCTTTGATCAGACTTCCAATTATTGTGGGGATCCTGCAAGGCGAGATGGTGATAAACAAGAAATCTAATGGATCATACGTGTCACTTGAAGTATCATGTTAGCGCAAATAGAAGGGTCTACCTGAATAAGTCGGAAGTCTATTTATTTGCACTAGTATGCATATAATTTATAATCCTTTTATGAAAGGCAACACGCAGAATTCCTACTCAATTATGGGTATATAAGCCGATTGGTAAAGTTTCGCAAATGCCGGAAGCTTAGGAATCGGTACTTGTGGCTGCCACTTCATATAACCACAGCCATTGATTCGGGTTGCTTTATAGATTAAATTATAGTCTACCAATCTTCATACAATGAATTTCCCTAAAAACTAGTTTGCGATATTACATGAATATCTTGGGTGCTAAGTAATGTGACATTTATTTAGCAAAAGCAGGAGACTTAGGACTGCAGGAGATAAATTAGGGTGTATCGTGCCAGGAACTAAATTTAAGGGAAATATCTCGGAAGATAGAAAGACCCTCAGTTTGTTGTGTGCATTTCCCTGATGCTCAAGAATCTTAATAATTTCTCTGTCTCACTATTTGCCTCATTCCAGCTTCCCTTTTACTCCATTTTCTGTCTTACTTTTACCCTCCTTTCATCTCTCTCGAGGTCTTCAACGAATCTTTCCTGTCAAGAAAAGTTTTACTAAACGAAAAGGAAGGAAGGAGAACAAGGTAGAATTAATTGCACTGTTCAGTTGGGCAGAATTATGCCAGGGGCTAATAAAATATTACTACGAAGTGAATGGAATATTTCATTTACACTGTACCAATTCTGAATAAAGTTTCAGTCTTTCTGCATATTTTATAAAAGTTGCCTAATGACTTGAAAAAATTGTTTAATAATTAATCAAAAACTTTTAGCATTGTTAAAAATATTGTAGAATGAACAAATTTTTTAAAATTATTATTCATTTTACAATTAGATAACTCTCATTTATTCTGGATCATTTTAATTAAATGTCAAATTTTTTCAATCTGGGTGTAATATAGTGTAAATTAAAATGAACAAATTTCACAATTTATTCTTTTTTCTTCGTTAGAAACACCCGACTTTGTTCTACATACATTTTTCTCGTCAACCTGTGTATAAAAACTCGTTAAAACTTGTTGGGTGAGGAAAAACAGTCAAACAGAGTAAAGTTTTAAATTTTACTGATAGCTACGATTTTGGAGGCGCTTTTTTTTTTAAATTGAGGGCGAATTCAATCATAAAGTTTCCCTCTTTATATCCTCAATTTCGTTGGAAAATGGAAATAAAATCTGAATAAATATGGGTTTTATGTCTCTGTATGTTTTGATTAAATTATTTTTCAACGAAAGTATCATTTCAGTAAACTTTGCGTAAGTCATTTTAGGAATTGAACCAGGAATTTCAGCATTGCTCATTTTATCCAATAAGAGCAATTCTTCTGTACAATTTTGATATTTAGATTATTTTGGAAAAATATATCTAAACGAAATTTTTTTCAAAATTAACTCAAAAACTGGTATTTTCTATGCTTTTGTTCAATTCTTCAAAATTTTGCCTATCATGCATGTTTATTTACAATAACGTAGTCTTTGAATTGACACCTGAACATTTTTCATCCAGAGATAAAGAAATAATAATTTTAAAAAAATGTGGGTGACCATCTTGAATTTTTTCAAAGCTTTGAGTTATTATA
The DNA here is from genome assembly GCA_032164275.1 of Synergus coniferae. Classification (NCBI taxonomy): domain Eukaryota; kingdom Metazoa; phylum Arthropoda; class Insecta; order Hymenoptera; family Cynipidae; genus Synergus; species Synergus coniferae. Next base: position 3,622,219 of record JAUEJJ010000004.1, read on the forward strand.
TTAACCGATTTCGCTCAAATTTGGTGCAGATCATTTTCTTGATTATTCCAACAAAATGGGGGTGGTGAGACCAGAAAGAATCCAAAATCGAAAAATAAGAACGACCCTATATTTTTCATTTTCGTAATTTAAATTAAAGAAGGCAAAATATCGAATTTCGTGTTTATATGGAATACAAAATCACTTTATTTTTCCAGTCTTGCAAAGGACGCTTACCCGTCTTGCATGTAGATTGGCCATAAATTGGTTGAACAAGGTAACTAAAGAAGAGAACATCAAAGGCTCGCTTATGGAGAGAGATGTAGGAAAATCGGCTTTTATTACAACCCCATGTCTCAGCCAATCAATAAAGGGTTGTGGATGGGTTGGTTTATGGTTTACTCGCTTACACGGTTACGTAAGCGAATTGTTCTATGGTCACGTGACGACAGAATCGAGCCTGACCCTGGCCTGCATTTGAAAAAGACGATATATATGCCTGGACCACGAGTTAACTGCTCGGAGCGTGCCAAGAAAGCTCCCTCTTTGTGTGGGTAATATGTATACACAAACTGCCGGTATTGAACGAAGCTTTTGAGATTTTCACTGAAAAGAATTGTTCGCTGTGTCCTTGATACCATTTTCTCTGGCGATTTCAATTCTCTTGGAAATTTCTTTTCTCGAGCTACCCAGAGGTCAGAAGTGAATCGATGGGTAGGTTTCTTTGGCTAGAAAGTGCTTTTGTGGATTAGAAACATTATTTAGAGTTATTTAAAAATATTTTGAGTTGAGTTCCAGGGATAAAAAAAATATGAGGATAGAGTTTGAGGAATTAAAGAAAAATTCGAGTTATTTTTGAGATTTCAAGAAATGTGAGTAAATTCCACAAGATTTTAAGAATTGTAAAGAATCTCACCAGTTTTCAGAAAATATTAAAGGATTTTCTAGATTTCAAAAGGATTCCAAATTTTAGAGATTTGGTAGCTGAAGTTTTCATTGATAAATTTCTTATCTGGGTTCAGTGCTCTCAAGAAGAATGTCAGACACGGTGTCTATAGAATATCGCTGACTCAATATTTGAAGACACTATAGGAAAATGGTAACCATATACGACAGATTGGTATAGCTATAGATGGATCTTGGTTTCGCTTTATCCATTTTGTGAAGTTCCTACTTTGCGTAAGACGCTGTCAGCGCAACAGAACACGAGTGAGTCAGCAAGATCTTGTTGATGATCAGAAATTTAACTTTTCGTCTCTTTCACGCTCAATTTAACTCATCGGGAAAGTGAATAATGAAGAACGGTTGCAATCGATCCAATCAACTGGAAAGGATAAATTCTCCACTGGGAAGAATTATTTGATTTAAGGGACTTGTCGTAGCTGTCGAGGGAACTGAGAGGAAAAAATAATTTTCCAAATATTCAGGCACTCCAGACCTTTTTTTTTCTATTACAAAAGGTAAAAAAAAAGAAGCTACTGATCCCTTTTTTCACTGGGAGTCAAACGAGAGGAAAGAAACTGGACCAACGAAGTGCTATTTTACCCCGTTAGAATTTATTTCCAATTTCCGCAACAGATCTTCCTCGTTTCCGCTTTCGTCGGCGAAATCCTTCGGCCTCGTGATTCCAGAAACCACCGTTCTCCATTCTTCTTAAGAAGCTACACCATTGGTCGCTAGAACGAAGATGTTCCTCTTTGTCGTAAAGAACGGACAATGAAAATTTATTTTCTGTGATTGGAGATGCTTCCTTACCATTTCTTTTACTTTTATTATTTTTTTCTGAGGGAAAGGTAAAGATAGAAAATCGCAACCTTATTTCGCTGACTAATGTCCAATTCTGTCTGTTACTCGGGGGACAAATTTAATTTTCATCCACTGAAGCCACAGAAAACATAAAGTCCTGTTTTTAAAGTCTTGAATTCAGAAAGAAAGAACGAGAAGTTTCAAGGGTGGTAATAAAAATAAAAGGGGAGGGTGGCTCACAAATAGAAAATCCTTCTCATCCAGAAATTCCCACGGATTCAGAACAGGACAATAGCTGCGAATCGTGCCCCTGTCTTCTGTTGAGTTGAGAGTAAAAAAATTGCGATGTTTTTATCCGCAATGCTGACCCGGTGAAAATCTAGTTTACCCTTGTTGAACACAGGGAACATTTTTCAAAAGACTTCCGAAACCCCTTCCCGTTTTTTATTGTCCTTTGAACGCTATACAAATTCAGGGAGATTTATTAATTAATTTATCATTTTAGCTGTGTTCCTAATTTATTGTACTTGAGAGGTCCTCATTTTCAAATAAATACATTTTTTGGTGATTCGGACTTCACCAAACTTCTTTTCTCTTCCTTATCCTAATTTTCACCAAAATTCAATATTCTTATTGTGAAGAAGGGAAATAAAAGTACCCTAATGAGGGTATAAATGAAGCAATTACCGAACAGAGAAAATTTCCTGAAGAGGATATCATAATACGAAAGAAGAAAAGGTAATGAGAGCTTTGAGTTCATAGGCGTAACTTTATAAAATTCTTTCCCCATTTCCTCTCTTCTGGTTGATGATAGCAGTCCGGATTTATTCGTAACTAGATACGAGCATGTGATACGATCCAAGTTCCCTGGATCAGCGATCTAAAGCTTCCTAAATTGCCGTAGTGTGGTTCTTCCATCGAGTGGCCTGATCGACTCTCATCCCCTACGTGAGGGTAGAAGGAAGGGCCGATAGTTAATTATACAGTCGGTCCAACGGCTTGTATGGACGAGTAGAAGAGCCAAGAGAGAGAGAGAGAGAGAGAGAAAGAGAGCTAGACAGAGAGCGATGGATGAATCGGTGGATGGATGGATGGACCTGAAGAGGATAGAAGCAGGGAGAGATTTAGGAAGAGAGGATCGCCTATCCGGAATAAAGCGCTGGATCCAGGCTGGATTGTGGTGGACATTGTGCGAGCTAATTGCTCATGGATTAAAGACTTATCGAATAGGTTTACAGGCAAAAGGGATCTAACCACTTTATACGCCTTCCCTTCATTTAAGTGATTTTTTCAAAATAGAGAAACCATAATCTTTCCCCTGAAATTGAAATATTTTGGATCCCTTGAAATCTTTTTAAATCACTTGAGATATTTTAATTTCTCCTCAAATCCCTCTAAGCCCTTTTAAATCCATGCAAATCAATATCTACGGAAGTCGCAAGAAATCCTTTAAAACTTGTGAAATCCCTTTAAATTTTTTTAACTCTGTCCCTAGAAATTTTTAAAATTTTACGGTAGCGTTTTAAGGGATGATGAAGGATTCAAAAATCCTTAAAAAAAGCGTTTCGTAATAAAAGGATGATCCTTAAGTAAATAGAGTCGTATATGTTTACGAGCCAGGATCCTCTTTCTGAAAACAGATTCTGCAATCCTTTCTTGTCTCCTTTTACACGTAGAAACGAGTGCACAAAAAATTTCACTTTGAAGTTTCCTTGGGGTAAAAGTGTGATGGTCTCAAAGGGATGGAAAATTCGAGAGGTGGATTTCATAAGAGAACTTCTAAGAACTCACCTTGACACATCTTCCTGAGATACGGCGCGAGGCGTCGCGGTGCCGTGGAGGGCGAGGGAGGATGCATGACGCGATTCCTGTGAATACGCCAGTGAGTTGTTCTCCAACGCTGAGACAGAGCCATTTTGTTTTCCTGCAAAAATATAAAATTATGGTCAGATAAAGGAAAATTTCATTCCACGATGACTTACAAAATTCAAGAGACTTCTCTCATTCAAATCTAAAGAGGTTTTCATTTGAAAGAATAAAAGTTCGAGTGCTCTTAAAAAATGTGTAGTGCATTGACTAGGCTAATTAAAGAAAAAGAAATCCTGGTAATTTTGAGGTCATTGACTTCAAATTGAGGTTTTTTACCCTTGCCCTTTGATCGTCAACCCTTGATTTTAACTTTGAACTCTGATGAAACCTTTAACAGTGCTTGTCGACTTTTTGAACTGATTTTTAAAATTTAACGAGGGGATCAATTGACACAAGTGAAAAGTAGGTCTCGATTTTCGAATCTTCTGATTTAAGATAAATTTATTTTCAGAAATGAGAATTTTATCTCCTTGAATTTTAATTTTAATTCCAAAAACCCTCTTTTCGAGAATCTCTTGGCCTTGAATCTCATAATTTAGGAGAGAGACAAATAAAACTTTTCAAGAGCCTGGTGCAAGTGCCCGAACGATTCGTGAGGCACCAAAAGGGGTTGGCCGCGAGCACGAGGGTCGTTTTAAAGGAGCTATTTGAATTCCGTTATGACGTAATGCCAAAAGTTGGTCGCGCTTCCTAGTATGTTCCTGACGTGATCCAGGGGTGAGGTAAACTTTACGACCTTCGCTTTATAATGCCAATGAATAAATTATATCGATCGACAGTGCAGCGAAGAAATAGAAGGAGTCGGGGTACCAGGAGCAACGGAAAGAGGAGCTCTAAGATCGAAAATTCATTTTCCTCCTTGACTTCGGAAGGACCTCGGGTCGTGAAGCAAGATCAGCTAAAATTGTGTTTATTTTTTCATCTTCACACGTTCCTGGCTCATTTGAATTTCAGCACCATGGGAAAAATAATGAGGTGTTATCTGCACTAAACCAGACTCCAAGGACCAGACATAAATTCCCTAATAAAATTATAGGATTAGAGATTAAAAAATACGTTATGATTTTAAAAATATTATTTAAATAAGAAGAAATAAAGTATAAAATTCTCTCTGATGAAAATGTAAAAACAGGACTTATATCGCTCTATTGAAATCCTTCAATGAATAATTTTCAATTGTAAGATTTTTTTTCTAGCCGATAACTATTAAAATGTGAAGTATTGACATTTCGAGGGCGTCAAGCTTCACGGGGACTTTTATAATAGACCGCAAAATGACAATTGTTGAAGTTGTAATCAAAACTTTTTTCCTCCCTTAAACCCGCCACGAAGAGCATCGATCGCTCTATTAACATTCTCTGGTGAAGAGACCGAACAGCTGGATATCAGTAATGAAAAAAAAAAAGGAGAAAAAAAAGAAAGAAAATAAAAAAAATGGAAACAAAACGTTTCACGTGAGTTTCGTAGTCTATTCTGCCTTTCTTAACTTTAAATTCTTTTAATTTTGGATTGTTTTTAAATTTTAGTATTTTTCAATTTGATTAAGTTCAGAATTTAATTTTTAATTCGAATGATTTTTTAATACTTACGGGGCTGTGGTGACAAGGAACGATCCAAGGCTGGTGGAGGTGGAAGTGCTCCTTCCGGTTTTGAAACCAGGAGGACTACTCGATCCTGTGTTGCTTTCAAGGTCGCCACAGCTTCTTCATGCGTCACATTCTCCAGATTCTTGTCGCCCTGCTAAAAGAAATGCAAAACTCTCCTGAATAATCATTTCCCTTTTTAAATACAAATTAAGACGGAGAATTTTGTAATTT
>JAUEJJ010000004.1:3627729-3646087 GCA_032164275.1 Synergus coniferae
AATTTTGTAATTTCAATCTTTTCCGTTATTTCATGAAATTCTTAACATATAAGAAAGAGAGCGTTAGGAAATTTTTCCAAAATGAAACTAAATGAAAAATGTGTTGGCTTCCTTCACTTTGTCCAAATGGTTAAAACGTCGCTCTACAAGGTTATTTCTACGCCCTGTTGGAGAATTTAATTGAAACTTCACAAACTCATTTTGTCTCGTAAAATTGTCTCCTCTCTTGAAACCCGTCAGAGAAAATTAAAGACTCAGAATGCCATTAAGATGTGTGACTCTTTCATTCACAGAATGTTGGGTAAATACAAATATGTAGATAGTGAAATTGTCAAGGAAGCTGTGGCTCAATTAGCTGCGTATTCAATTAGCAATAAAAGAGAGTTTTCCAGAAAATATAAATTAAATTTTCAGGAATAATAAATAAATTAAATGTTGTACAGCAGCTATAAGGATCGACCTATAAAATGAGAAAAAGTTTGTGATCGCCCAGCTATTGATTTTAACATTTGACGAAGTTTGCGTCCTGAAACAGATGGTATAACATTCAAAGTTAAATCGAGTCTCGATCGAACTTCAAGTACGTCCTTTCTCGATACTCGTTTTTGAGGTCACCTACCTTCAAACATTTACAAGAGACTAAAACTAGATTCTGAAGTAAGAAAAGTTCGACCCAAGTGACAAGGTATCGAAAAAATTTTGTACTTAAACTTAGAAGAAATGCCAAATTCTTAAAGAAATAACACCTTGTCTGATAAGAACGTAAAAAAACTACCATTCAAATTTAGAAACATAATTAAATCATCATTCTCTAATTTTTCCCTTAAACAGATTTCAAGATTTCAAAGATGCACTTCTGTGAAGAATGACAAAATTCCCAGTTTCTAAATGGATCAGAGTAGATTGATTTCTAGGAAAGGACATTTCTCTCTGGAGACTTCATCAACTTCTTGGATAGAATTTATTTTCTTTTGCCTCGTTACGGCATTGTCGATTAATGAGAGGTCGAGGTGGTTGCAAGACTGACGGCCGCTACTTAGAAGGAGCGGAAGCGAAATGCTGATAATAATGGATGAGGCGGGGAACGAATCGCCGGTCGGAAAACAAAAGGAGAGAATAAGAGGGTTTGTGGTAGTAATGTTTGAGCCAAACTCTCGGAACACCTCAAGCCCTCAGGGTTCTCCGTTTTCTGTGGTAGGCTCTCGACTCAAAACTGTCTTCGATGACAACTGAAATAACCACTGCTAACCATCTATCCATTTTCGACAGATCCTTCCAAGTCTCAATCATCTACTATAACTGAAAAAGGAAAAAGAATTCCACCACCTAGAAATAGAAAAGAAAATTGTTAGAAAATTAAATTAAAAGAAAGGAAAATCACCAAAGAATTAATTAAACTGATTAAAAATTACTACCAACTTCGAATGCTTTCAATTTTGGATACTTTCCAATTTGGATTTGCGCCAGTCTACATTTTTCCAAAGTGCTTTCGAATTAGAATAGCTATCAAAATATTTCGTTCTCTTAGGATAGTTATATTTGAATGAAATTAATTAATTTTACAATTATTCAATTATTCCTCTTTTATAATGGAAAAATAGATCGGATAGGCTAAGAAATTTTGTTCTGGTTGAACTTGCACTTCGGGTGGAGGTATTGCTGACGGAAGAGCTATCAATTACTCGAAACCCTCTTCTCGCGTCCTAATCTACTTCTCCTATCCACACTTAACCATCCATTTGTGGTGAACGCAGAACCCAAAAGCCGTTCCTTTTCCACAGCCTTTCTCTATCACAATGACAATGAAAAATGATAGCGACTTCATTTTTCTAAAGTAACTTTTTATCCCACCGATCACGATCATCGACAAGACTTTCGACATCTACTTTTCCACTTTTTTATCGTCGAGTCAATTTCAAATTTAGCGACTTCTTTATGAATAATGCGAACATAAAAATTTACGTTCGATTCGCTGAAATAAAAATACTATCAAATAAAAGGACTATAAAAGAAAGACGAGGTTCATGAAAGCTTGTAAAAAAATTCCGCAGGATCAGAAAAATTTTGTATTTTCATTGTATTCTTCCCTTTCGATGAAAACGCAAATATGATTGGAACTGTCTGTCAGAAAGTTTTGTTTTACGGGTTTTACAACAACAAATCACGAAATATTTTCTTGGGCGACCCTTCCGCCAACGTTAACATAAAACATGGAGCGTCCGGTGAGAGTGATAACCGGAAAGGCTAACGTTGGCTCAGCACGAGAAATTGCAAACAACTCTGATGTCCACAGGCAAATAAAGTAACGAGTTGCTAGAATTTTTATGGTCAGTAAAAAAGTCAACTCTCGCGGAGTATCTGAATATTTAAAGAGAGGCCACAAAAAATTCCGAGAATAATTGATCAACTTTTAGGGGTTTATAACAATGTTATAAAAGAGAGCTCGGACCTAACATCGAGAAAATTATTTTCTTCAATCAAACTAAAAGAATTTTAAACAAAATTAATCTTCCAGTTGAAGATATCGTTTATTTAAGTCAAAGAGGACTAAATATGGTAAACTAATTTGAACGAGAGCAGTTGCTGAGGTAGATTATCGAATCGGTTGAATCACAGAAGTTAAGCACGTTTGGGTCCGGTTAGGGCTCAGATGGGTGGGAATTTTCGATCAGAATTTTTTTCACCACTTTTTTAGCTAAAAAAATTAATTCTGAAGAAACTGTTCTTTGAAATATAATGCAAGGATTTCTCACCAAGGCGTTTCTGACGGCTACCAACTTGTCACCGACACTGAGTCGTCCATCGACCTGGGCAGCTCCACCATCCATGATTTTCGTGACGTATATGCCATTGTCTCCAGGGATGTGTTGATTTCCGATACCCCCAGCGATACTAAATCCCAATCCTTTGTTGCCTTTGATCAGCTCAATTTCCATCAGCTGCGTGTGTCGTCGTCGCCGGACATACTGAAAAAAATAAAAATAATACTTGAAGCTTAGCAATATCAAAATAATTCTTCTTATAGAAAAAGTTTGCTTCGAGTTTCCTGCTCAGAGAAACGACAAAGAATAGGTAGACGGGGTTTAATATATTCTAGACTTCTGTTATCGACATGTATCAGAATAATGAGAAAATTGCTTATTTTATTTTGCTCGGGTGAAGTACAGATTGTACAGAATTGTGCAGAAGTCATTGAAGTTGGTAGTTGGTAGTTTTTTGAGGTGTTTTAACATTGGCTTTTAAGACATCTGGTGTTATAAAAGCAACTAGGAAAAGGAGCACGAAGACGCTCGAAGTATTCGAAGTCTATTTATTCAGGTGACGGAGCAAGGTTTTCAGAGTAGAAAATGAAAAGCGATGGCAGAAGTTAGAAAAATACGATAGAAGTCAAGCGGACAATTACAAGACAAGGGTGCATAAAATTTTATATAGAGGTATTCAATAAATTTTAATTTGACAAGAAAAAAATTTTCATTATAAGAAAAACTGTTTAAAAATAGAATACTCCCAAGTAAGGAAAGGAAGAATTAAAAAAATAAAAAAGAAGAGCCTGTATTTAGCTTTATTTTTGAATAAGCAGCCAAACAAGTTAAAATATCTTTCAACTTCTTAAAAAAATAAATCTGTCAATTAAAGTAAAGTAAGAAGTGGAAAGAAAAAGATAATTAAAAAAGTATGAAGAGTTCTCGCGAATGAAAAAGTAAAGAAAAAAAAAGTATAGAATTTATTAAGGAAGTAAATTTTTATCAACGAAGAACTGGTATCGCATATTTTTCTACTTTTCTCGAATATCAGAATGCTTTTTATCGCAAAAAAGTATAGTTACAGACCGAGGATAAAGTAGGATAAAAAAGAGAAAGGAAAAGAACTGAGAAAGAGGTAAATAAAACTGAAAAAATAAAATGAGAAATAAAAATAAGAGATAGAAAATGAGAACAAGTAGAAAAATAAAGATAAAAAAAGAGAGTTAAGTACAAAACTAAATGGATAAATTTTACTTTTAACCAAGATATTTGTCTCGTATTTTCGGAATATATTTATCTCACAAGTAACGGTTTATTGATCCAAACAATATGACACTTTAGTTTTGTACCTAACAATCTTGCTCGAAGTTTAATTCCAACTCCCATGAGAAAATGCTCGTCGAGGTGCAGAAGATTGAGAGTAAAGCTTAATACTTCCACGCCTGTCGATTTTAATCCGATTAAAGTCAGAAATGTTTCGTTCCGATAGGTTAGCCTTCTGAGTTTACTTCTAAATTGCGAAATAACAATGTTTAGTACTTAAAAATTTCTGAGATTATAATTATATAGATCAAAATGGTATATAATAACTTTTCTTGAATTAAAAAAAAAAGGAAAGAAAGAGACAGAAAATGATACGGGGATAAAAAAAGATAGACTAAGATAAATTTCAGCCAACGTTGATTAGTTTTTTCGAAACTACGTTTGAGTATATATTTCGAAATATCAAATTTCATAAGAAGCTCTCTAGTTTTCGAAAAATATAAAAGAAAAATACTGGAATATAACATTTTTCTTCTTTTTTTCGAGGAGTGGAATAATTCTTTTGGAATTAGATGCTTACCAGTTTAACTGTGTTTCCGGCTCGTTTAAGGGCGTCAACGGCAGTTGCATGAAGAACGTCGACGACGGACACATCGTTCACCTGGAGTATCGTGTCGTTAACGCGTAGACGACCGTCGGCTGAGGCTGCTCCACCCGGGATAAGTTTTGTAATGTAGATGGCGGCATCGTTTCCGAAGTGAGGATTATCCGTTCCACCAGCAATACTAAATCCAAGACCGGCGCTACCTCTTTCCAGGACAATCTCCTCATATTCCCAGTCGTCATCTCCATTGACCTGGAAAACGACAGAACAACCTCGTTATTTCCCTTAAGTGCCTCGCGATATTCCTATTTGAATAAACGTTTGCAAATAGTCGTTTCACGATTGAACGCCTTTTAAAAATCATTAGCTCCTTCATTTTCCGTAAATCCAATATCTCAATTCAATTTCATATATAAATATCGAGAGGAAATTTTCACCTACTAGAAAAAGTATAACACTGAGACCTCACAGAAAAAGTATAAAAAGAAGATTCTTAGTAAAATATTGAGAGATTTTGATTCGATGCTTGGTTTTTAATTGAGTTTCGTAATGATTCGAAATATAATCCAAATATTTTTTAATGTTAATTTAAAAAATTAAAACTTAGGATCCGAGTTTTCCGCGTCAGCGTGCAAAAACGAATTGTCGAACTGAAACAGGAATAATTTGAGATTTACAGCGCCTTTATTGACATTTTTACTAGCTCTTAAAATTTCTGAAACTCATAAAATATAAGGAACAAAATGATCCTGGATATTCTTGCTCAGGGGAGTACGTGACTATTAATAAAGGAGGGGATACTCGTTTTGAGTCCCTTTGAAAGCGTTTGGATTTAATTACACATTTACGAGGTAGTAAATTTTCGCGTAGCCTACCTTCTATCTACGAGATTAATAAATTCATAGCGTTGGGCTACCATCTACCAAAAGACAAACACCTTCTGCAGCCCGTTTCATATAGTTAACTTCTAGGCGGAATATTAAATCGAATATAATCTTGGGTGTGGTTGTAATCTTCATTTTCCACATTTAGTCTTCACAGCTTTAGAACCCACAAGAAATATTTATAATATTAAGATAATGAGTACAATAATTGGCCACACTTCAAAGTAACCATATATTATCATATATTTAATCTAAATACCTAAAAACATGTCTAGTTACTTTTTTTTAAAGAATTGAAAATAGAGCCGACCCTCGGCAAGTGATCGATTTCTTGATTGTCTTGCGTTGGAACTCCAACGACCGGAAATTATCCAAGTTGAATCTACTTTAGCAAGAGTCGACTTCCGACTTATTTAGCTTCCTCTCTAACAACATTTTAGATCTGGGATCAGTGATGCCTGGCGCCACTTGAATTCCTCTTACTATTTGAGACTTTATTTTCTATCAAGATGAGATTCAGATTGAGCAACGACTCTTTCATCAAATTGCAAATTTTCCTTAAACAGAACTAATTTCCAATGTTTCAAATTTCCATATCATTTGAAATTGACCTAGAAAAATTGTTAAAATTGATCTAGAAAACCTGGGTTTTCTAGGTCAATTTTTGAAAAAATAAACCAAGGAATGTCTTCGAAATTAATGATAAAAGGCGAACAGAGAGAAAATGTGAATTTTGATGAAAACGTTGACAAATTAATTAATTTTACAATAATAATTATTATTATTATCCGGGCAGGGCGAATAAACGCTCCATAGCAGTGCGGTTAAAACCTATTGTACTACAACAATCATCATTAAAAATTATTTAATTTTGATGGAAATTCAGATCACCATAAAATCGAAATTCCCCGCAGGCGAGTCGACATACATAAGGGAGCAGTTGGCCTATTTTGCAGGGCTGGTTTACAGTTAATTGATTTTGAGTTCCCTAACAAGCAGATTAGTCCCGAAACCTTGGTTGGAGTTGGTTGGTTTGATGGTCCAAGTTCCCTTAATAACTTGATGTGTAATTTCATTGTTGAAATACTCAGGAAGCATCAACTACTCTCTCCTTTATAGTTCATCCATATCAAGAGCTGCCACCACAATTCGTTTAGAAAATCACCCTCACTCCGATTTTAACAGTCATTACGAGTTCATCAGAATGAATAACAAATTAATTTGTATTTAATGTAATTGAGGGGTGTTATATACATATACAACAGCGAGGTCAAAATCGGGGTCAAAAGTGCCCGTCTCTATTTGTTTTCACAATCCAGTGAAGCAAGCATTAAAATTGATTTTTATAAGAATTTATATATCGGATTTTATATCCGATTTATAAATCTATTATACTTTAATGAAAACACGTCTTCCATTTCAAGAAAGTTGCAATCACGGGGTTTCAATAAACGAAAAATTTAGGTTCATTAGGTTTTCCAGCGGCGTTTCGCTTCGGGTTTCTTTTCTAAATGGACGTCGAATCCCGGAGCGCCTCATCCTTTGTTGTCGTAAACAATTTTCCAAGCACATCCCTGAGGCTTCCTTGGAGACTACGTCCTATGTTATATTATATCGTGTAGCCAAACGTACCAAACCATTGAAAAGTAGAATTTTCGTATAAAACCGACACTTGAATTGTCTTAAAATATAAACAAATTGCCCCTGGTAATAAATAATAATAAATATCAAGCTATCAAATTTAATATTTTCTTTAGATCCTGAGACATTTCGTTTCTAATTTGGATAGAAAAAAAATCCAGACTTTATTTTTGCTAAAAACACGAAATTCAGGGAAAACGGAATCCGTTACGATGAAAAGCAAATTAGATTGGATTGGTAGTGAAAGGCCTTCAGGTATGCAACCACTAATGTTACGTACGCGTTTCCCATTATAGCATTTCGAGCTATGTACATCCCGATGGGCGTGACGGATGCGAGTACGCATATGCAATTTGGGTTGGGGGGGGGGATGAAGCACGCACCAAGTCCCCAACACATTATTCTATACGGGGTGCACTTCTAAATCTCACGAATCGACACTGAGAAATGTTAGTGAGTATTCTATTAACTATTTGCAATAATTGTTAGATTCATACACCCTGCACGATATCGTGAATTAATAATCCAGATTTACCATTCTGTGAGGTCCATTCGCCATCCTGGTAATCATTGTCGAATTATCGTCCAATGCCCGCACATTAATCCATTCATTCCAATCAAATGAGCACGTAATTCTCCATTCTGCAGTTTTAGTTCACTATATATCAATATATTTACAGGAAAACTCGGATTTTTAATCAATTTTATATTATGAAGATTTTGGTATTATGAATATTTTCTATTTTTATTTTCTATTTTCCAGATGTTTCCAGAAAACATCTAGTTTAAAGTTAAAGAATTTAAAAACTTCACTCGAGCCTTCTGAGGATCAGTGCAAACGTTTGAATTTTTAAATTTTTTTAACGAGATGAATATTTTGCAAGTTAGAAATTGATTTAAGGGTTGTTTTTGGTTGAAATTCGTTTTTGGATGGAATTGAGCTTTTTTAAGTAGATAAGGTCGCGCTTCGCCCAGACCGCACTCGAGACGACCTGTTACGTGGACTAGATGAAAAACGCGGAAGACTCGTCTGCCTGTCGTACTGACTACAAGGTCAGTGTCGGAAACACTTTTTCAAACCGACACATTACGTCAGTTCAGCGTTTCAGATTGCATTGAAAAGCTTTCAACACCGTTTAAATTTCACGAGGGAGACACTAATGAACGCCTTCTGGAACTTACGCAACCATCGTTTTTAAATTAAATACGCACTTCCGTTTCTAAATTACATATATTCAGTTTAATCAAGAAATTATCACTTGGAATAAAAATTTCAATTCATTATTGCGTAGTTAAATTTTCGTTTAAGCCATTTTTTTATCGCACCACAATTTCATCACAATTCTTCTCCACTTTATGCAAGCACTAAGAAATTTTCGAACTTAGGAGAAACAATTGTGTGGTCTAATTTGACATACTCTTATTTTGGTCGTTTTTTGAGAAGAAATGATAGAAAGTCGAGAAAGGGGGACTTTGAGAAAAGTTGGAGAACTTTTTTGAGGATTTTGATAAACAATTTTGAATTTAGAGAAACAATTTTGGAGTTTGAGAAAGAATCTTGGATTTTGAGAAAAAATCTTGGATTTTGAGAAAGAATTTTGGATTTTGAGTAGGATTTCTTCCTCGCGCCGCAGAGCGTGCTTCGCCACACGCTACGAGCACGAACTACTCGTTTCGTGAGAGAGTCATCGCTATTATAATATTAGACTGGTCGGAGGCTATTTCTGACTAACTATGAAAATATACTTGGATCCGAGTTACACGAGTTCGCGGCTGAAATAATCCCGACCGCATTCGTGTGGTCAGTCACCGGGAAATTTGTCGAAAGTGACACTCTCTCCTGTCCCTTTCTCAATTCATATCCATTGAGTGTACCTCGCTCTCAGTACTTTACTCCTTTTCATTTATTGTCGCTGTCTTTGTGATCGTGTACACGGGTGGCTGATTTCGGAGACGGGATTGAGTTACACAAAAAAGGGTTTTTTGCAAGCAATGAAAGTGGATAATTTTCTGCTGAAGTAAATACAGAGTTGTCAGAGAAGACTATTTCAAATTTCCAAGTCATTTGAAATTGACCTAGAAAAATGTTTCAAATTGACCTACAAAACCTGGGTCTTCTAGGTCAATTAAAAAAAATAGATCAAGGAATGTCTTCGAAATAAATTATAAAAGTCGAACAAAGAGAAAAAGTAAATTCTTTCAAGACAATTTAACAAAATAGAACATATTTCAGATTTACAAGAACCTCAAAATCTGCATTTGATTAGAAGTTTCACGTTTTCATCAACGTCGAAATAATTCGAGATTCTGACATATATTACACGACTTTATATCTGTACAAAATTATCACTTCGTCATGAGAATTTTTGTCTTTTGGAATCGCAAATAGCCTCGTCGTTAACCCCCAGGAATGTAATGCAGAGAGAGAAGCAGGCTTAATATTAAAAGGAAAGCTTGCAAGAGTAGCAGTTAACGTCACTGGATGTTTTACACTTCCTTTGTTGATTTGTTTTGAGGGTTGAGTCGTGACGAAAAAAGAGGGGAGGGGCACTACAAGTTATATGAAAGAGAAGCAAGATCCAAAGTTAAATATATAACAGAGGAGTGACGTCTTGTTCCACGAATTTACGATTAAGAGATTCAAGGTTCTCATCATTCAGAAAATAGTTTTTAAAAAGTTACTTCCGTTGTTCCCACGAAATTTCTTTAATAAGAACTTTACTTCAAAAAAGAGGAATCAAAATAAAATTTTATCTCGTCCGTTTTATCGTCTTATCGACAATTACCAACTTCAAAAGCTTCGCTTCCGGACTAAATAGATTCCTGTACATCTGTAACTCTATCCTAAATATAGGAAATGTAATTATTAACATAAAAACTTTAGGAAAGCTTTAACGAGGGAGAATTTAAGCTTAATATGAGAGGAAGGAATTCAGCGACTTCATTACATGAATAAAATTGCAGGTAAGAAGGATTAATCCGCGCTTAGTAATTCAAAACTAAGTCGTCCTACTCATATTAGAGAAGATGGAAAACATTTTTTAACCTCCGACGTGTAATTTCCATGCGAGAATTATTCAGCGTCTGTCTCAGAATTTCTGACTTGCAGAGCTACTCCTAAAAAAAAAAAAAAGACTAAAGGACACTTAAATTATGCACGGGTACATTTCACGAAATTATGTACTGTTCTTTATGGAAAAATATTCTAAAGTAAATCCTTTAGATAAAAAATAATATTTGATAAGTAAAAAAGCATTCTAAGAATATTTTTAAGTGGACTTTCGACTGCAATTATTGTTCTCGAAACGCAGCAATTCGTGAAATTCAGAAACTGTCGCAGTTTCCAGAATTCCCGAGTTTTACGTCTTATTGTTAAATGTTTATGCAAAGCACGAGAGTGAATTTGATTCGAGGAAAAGTTTGCGGTGTTCTGTTGCACTTGTCGTGCAAGCAGCCGGAAACAATATCCAGAGCGTGTCGCGACACATCTTGCATTACCCAGCACTTAAACGTATAAACAATAGCAAACATCCGAGGTCAACGAGTTTCGGCGGGTTTAGGAAGAATAACATTCCATTTATTAAAGTATAATTTGTTCCTGTAACTGAATCTATGATGACACCAAAACTCAGTGAGCTCTGTTTCATGTCTACAAAAATATCCCATTACCGACATTTACCGACATTGCTGGTTCTAGTCCGTGTTAATACAGAACAGAACAATCAAAATAGGAAAGCTGCATTTCTCATTTTACTTGTTTTATATTTATTTTTTAGAGGTGGTTCTGGCAATTAGTTGCTCTGTTTCCTTTAGAAATCTCGTAAGAACAGAAGACATAACTTTTGGACGCCACCAAGTAAGTCTCGTTTCAATCTGAAGCTGGGAAGTTGGAGATACTCCAATTTGCTAATGCATCCCTTCGAAGCTTCCCAACCTTTCCTTGCCATCGGCCAAAAAGTGCCTTCGTCTACCCTCGGACAACACTCACTGGCTCTGAGTAGCCACTACTCCAATGAGAGTTTCCCTAACTACTTAGACTGTGAGTACACATTGCACTCGACGGTATTTCACCCTTCACTTTTGGGGTCCAAATATTTACTACTAATTTACTTCTCCGATAGGGTCCCTAAGAGGGATTCTAAGAAAAAGAAGAAGGCACTTTCATTTGAAATTAAAGGAGGAATACAACAGTTTTGAAAATTATGAAGAGATAAGAGGAAATTAATATCCTAAGAGGAGTCTACAAAAAATTCTCTGTGGTGCAGCTTTGCCATCATCAAAGACAAGAAAAGGAGGAAAGGGAAAATTCTTTGCTTGTCACATTCTCACAGACCCTGGTCATAGTATTGTCGCTAGAAGTCGACAGAACAATCTGTAAATGTCCCATTATATTTTCCCATACCACATTTGATTGAATGTGAATTCGGTTTACTTTTTAATTTCCCTGATTGTTTTTCATTATAGTGCCTCCATTGAATCAAAAGTTAAATGAAGCGAGATTGTATTTATTACAAATGATGCACACCCACGGGGTTAAAAATATTAATTCCCCGCAGGGTGAATGCCCTTCCCTTTTCTGGACGAGCGATTTTAATTTTCAGTCATAATTGCTATCATTCGCTCACACATTTTATATCCTTCCCATTCCCTTTTTCCTTTACACTCTGATTCGTTTTTACTAACTTTGTAATACGTATGATTTTTTTATGTTTTTAATTTCCTCGTTTGAGTTTCCAGTCGAAATTCCCGAAAATAATTACAAATTGTTTCATTACTTTAAAGCATTAAAAAACAAGGTTGGCGTAAAAATAGTTCATTTTGAACTGAAGTTTAAAGGAAATAATCTGAGGAGGTACAAATTGAAAGAAAGCTCTTATATTGAAAGCTGACACTAAGGGAGTTCTTTGAAATGAAAAGCGTAAAATCTAAAGAAAACGGTCGTAAGTACGAAAAATAAGATTCCTTAATGAAACTAGAGTAGTATTTAACTCAGTCCTTTTGTTTCATATTTGACTAGGGACTCAGTTGCAGAAATTTCATTGCTTTTAGCGTCTCCTCTCTTTCTCCATTTTCATTCATTAATTTTGTTTTTAGCACGCGAAAGCTTTCTCTATGATAGGAGAGACGTCCCTGGATTTTCCACCTACAAAGGATAATCCCTTGACAAAGAAGATTAACAGCTCTGAAAATATTTTTATCCCCCAATTCATCATAGAGACAATTCTAAGTTCCAAAAATGTATTCAGAACATATATAAATATTAATCCTATACCTCAAATTTTTCTTTACAAACCTAAATATTTTAATTAGTCATTTGATAGAATTATTCAATCTACTTTTAAAGGAAGGTTGAATTTCAGGATTTAGGGACAATGAAAGGGTAAGTAAGAAGGATGTTGGTTTTTCATTATTCCTCATTCAAGGTGTCTATCTCTTCGTATCGCCTTCAATCCGACTATCGCAATCGTAAGAAGAGATTGAAATAAAATAAAAAAAAAAATAAAAAAAATTAGGTAGAACGGAAACGGGATTAATCCGGCTCGAAGCCCGCAAATTTATTCCAATCCTGCATTCTGCGTTCGTGTGCTTTGCTAAGAGGGTCGAGAGTAGACGAATCCAAAGCGAGTTCGCGTTATCCCAGTCACGTCTGTCTGGTTTTCTTTTCTCTTTTTTCATTTTTCCCCTATTTTACACGTCCCTTCTTTTTCATTCCTATACTTTCGTCTTTCTTTCCCTATCTTGAACTATTCCACCTGAAATACCGCACGTGATACTTGTTCGATCATGATCAGTTTATTCCAGAAGGACTTTCCACGAATTGATTATTCTCCACTTTTCCAGACTTTCAGCTCAATTTTCACAAATTCCGATACCTACTCTTTATTTAGTACTTTTATTACACTCTCATCATTCTTTTATATTAATTTTTCCCCCGAAGAGATATTTTCCGAAATAATAATCTATAAAATAAATAAGATGAACTTAACAAAATTAATAAAGTTTCCCTGTCGAATACATTGAAGCTGTTATCGAAAAATGATGTGAGTGATCTCGGAAAATGTCGCAATCCTAAATTTCGTCAATGAAATTGAGGTCCAGACTGGCAATCTGCGAAAGTGGCAATGGTTGCTCCTCTTCCTGAGACTATTTATCAGAATTGTGGTGGTCGTTTTAGTGCTACTATTAGCATTCAAACGTACAGCTATTATATAGTATATATATATATATAGGTACTGGATCCATCTCAGAGAACGTAATTTATTTTCCAAGTTCCTTATTATTATTCTATCGCAGTTTTCCTCGAAGTCACGTAGTACCTAAAACGGTACACAAGCAGAAAGGAGGTCCGGTTTCAATCAGAAAAAAGTACACTACACTCTCTCTTACTGATAAGCCAGATTTCCGTTTACTTGTGTCGATTAAAAATTTTCAATTGAATTATTTTTAATTCGATAATTTAATCTGAAAACTCCGCGCCTTTCCGACTTTCTATTCTTTAACCACGCCCCTTTTAATACAATATTCTTTCATTATTTAAACACACCCACTATATCAAAAACACCCCTCTTTCCCATTTGGACACTCCATCTTCATCCGTTAATCACACCCTTTCATTTAAAAAATCTTAAAGATAGAGTCTGTAATTCAAATTAATCAATCTGCATTGTTCAAGAATTAGGGAAAACTGGAAAATGCAAAACGAAATAAAATAAAACAAAAGAGAAAGAAGCAACTGAGATCGTTAGTATCATTAAGCAGAACTGATGAAAAAATAAGGAAATCCCTTCAAGAATGAGGATATACGAACAGTAGGTATGAACATTTTTGTTCCTTATCGTAGAAATGTAAATTATGTAAAAAGGTTAGAAGCCGTGGAAGCGGCGATGAAAATTAGTCGCAACTTTTTCGCTCACTTTTCTTTCTGAAAACTAGAATCAGCCTCAGGGCTTATGCTAAGATTGTTTTTCCAGCGTTTTACAGCCCTTTGAAAAATCGACATTGTGTAGATAGTGCGAGCTTGTTATGCTGGAGAACGATAAGCAAAAAATGAGAATTTAAGAAGAGAATCAACATCGTTTCAAAGAAAAATTAAAAAGTTAGTCGAGCTCTATAATTAAGACTCTGGATATAGGCGCTAAATTGGCCTTAAATAGGTTCTTACACAAAAACCTTTTTTCCTCAAAGGGCTTTTGACGCTGATTCGCGATTCTAAAAATAATCTTTCCAAGTTGAACTGGCATAAAAGACACCAAGCCTCATGTTAAATTCATCGGGCAGCCTTTTAGTCAATTACGTCGATAAAAGAATCAGAGAATTCAGAAAAGGTTCGGTCAATAAGCCATAAGAATCGAATGACTTTCACATCCAGGATTCGTCGACACTACCGGGGTTCGTTGTTTTTCAGAGGGTGTTTACTGCCGAGAGCTGTTCGTCCAGTTTCCAGTCTCGGTCCAGCCATCTCGGCTTTGAGTTACAGTTCGAGTTTATAGGGATCGAATGACAGATCGTTCCCATATACTTCGAATCCACTTCTATTCGAAAAGGCAACTCCATAAAGATAAATTACATCCAAAGACCCAAATCAGCAGTTTTAATATATAATTTCTCTTCTTAAATGGAGTCTTAAAATTACTTTGCATTACGAGAACTAAACTCTTGCCTCTGATAAGCATTACTTTTTATTTTCATTCGAGCCAAGTCTAGAATTAGAATAGTCTAGAATTCTACAGTATTAATATTAAAATCCGCATTTTAGCACTATAACATCAAAACTTCCAAACTTTCTTAATTGGATTGTCAGCAGGAAACGAGAAACATCGCCCATAATAGTACCCAAGCTGCATCAATCCGATTTCTCGATTCACGAACGTACTCTATTCGCGCATTGCACGTAACGTTTATAGTTTACTCTCAACTTTACGACCTTCTAGTTTCGACGCGGCAACCAAACTTTGAATTTTCCCAGAGACGCAACTAAAAAAATACAAAAATAAAAAACCAAGTGAAGAGCTAAATAAGAATTAACAAGTGAAACTCCAGTTGCTAAAGAAAAAACTACTTTCTGAAAAAGGCTATTTTAATAGTTGAATCTACGAGAGATTTTTCTACATTTTCCTTCTATTAGCGCAAAATTTTCGTCATCGAAACTTTGTCAGTAGAATGACATTGACAGAGAATGCCATAGGTTGCAGTCTAAACGAGGTTCTCGTATGTTTGTATTCTTTTCAATTTCCGTCCTCTACCGACACCGATTTGCATGGAAATTTCTTGTATCATGGATCGTTTGCATCTAAGCGTAAATTGGAAAACTTGCCTGTCAATGTTCGTCCCTGTGGAACTCGGATACTAACAAGAAAAAAAGTGTTTATGTCAACCTCGCAACTGCATTTACCTTCCAACTTTATAGTAACCCACATTCCCTGATCCCCCCCCTTTTCATCCTCCACTAAAGCCATTACTGTAGAAAACAGATTTCATAAAAAAAAAAGTGATAATAAAGATTATTTTACGTCAAATTGTCTTTCCTACTGCCTGAAATGCGAAATAAATTCCGTCTAAGAAACACTTTTGTCCGATTTGCCCTTGCCACATAGAATTAATTTTCCCGTCAATTAGCCTGTCATTATGTCACATCAAGAATGTCATTTACGTAAGAGCGGATACTCATTTTAAAATGATTACACGAGATATGCCGTTTTTCTATTTCATGTCACGAGAAAACGTCGAACGTTCAAGTTCCTTTTTATAGATAGACAATACACAATAGAGAGACTGGAATACCTGTGGAGCGGAAAAGTATAATTATTCATAATACCCAGGTGAGGGCCATTAATATACATTCCACACCACGTGCGTGATCGGTGTGGCGAATCCCGCAAAATCGTGATGGATGGTTATTTGCATCAAGGTATATCGGGAGAGCATTTCCCAGACGCCTGGTCCAGCGATTATAGAAAATTCAACCAGAAGCTCCACCTATTTTTACCGATGATGGATCTGAGCTTATGGATTTTTGATTAGAGAGAGAAGAGAAATGCGATATCCGATGATAAAATTAAGGGCATCTTGTTGATTTATGTCTATACTGTATTATTGTTATTATAACTGTGTTGCAAATTAAATGAATAATGTATATGAAATAAATTATGATGCCTAATATAAAAGGTGACATATTTGTCTGACTATTTCTGACCCCTTCATTGAAAGAGTCGACAATCGACGAGAAGTGAATGGCGTGAAATTTCCCCCGGGGTTCTTACATGTTCTCGGGTGGAAGGTGATAATAATTTGCAATCCGTCTCGACAAGTAATCCCACCAATTTGTGGCTGCACAGTAGGAGGAAGCAATGATATATAAGGCACTTCCGGCTCTAGCGGTGGCAGAGAAAAGGGAGACCGGGTGACAGGAAGAGGACTTATATTCCGAGGTCTGAACAATTCACGGTCGTTCATGCACTGGTAAGATACCATGCATCATCGCCCGAAGCGAATTGAACACTGACTTCTGTTTTTCAAAAAATTTAAATATAATTTAGCACGGACTCGAATCACGGAGTCGGTAAATGTCGGTAACAGAAATCTGGAACAAAGAATCGGTCCAGAGGGTTACAAAGAAGATGAAAACAAGTTCGAAAAAGGTTCGAAGAAAACAATCCCAAGGAATTCTCTTCCTGAGAGACTCTTATACCTTCTGGTCTCTTAATGTCTCTCCCAAACGAATTTTTGAGAAATACGTCCCCGATAAATTTTCTTTTTCGATAACCACACTCTGCGGTGACAACTTTTATTGGATGATTTACTTTTCGGGGTAAAGGAAGTGTGGGCAAGTGAAGAAGAAAAAAAAAATGACCTCAAAGGGTGGAGTACTCAATTTGCCAAGCTCAATATTCATATCATATGTTATGCCTCGTTCCACGAGTCGCAGAGGCTGCAGAGGATGTCAGTGAATGAAACATGATCAGCCGAATTCGAGCAGCTACAAATCGAATTAGAGCCTCTATGAATCTTCTACGAGAATATGGACAAGGACAAGAGACTTTTCCGTTGGAAAGTTGGAAAGTTTTGAAAATTAATCTTTCCAGACGTTTTCGCTAAAAGGCTTAATACATCGTCTACTTTATCAAAGGAAACTTTATTGACAGGAAACCAATATATGTAATAATAATAATTTACTATTTTGTTCCCAGTCTTGATTCATCAATATTTACTTCGTTTTTTATTTAGAGTTATAAATTGGCAATGGAAAAAAAAGTTAATGCGAGTCTTTTTTTGTGAATTAGAATTTATGATCACTGGAACTTGAAAGCAATGCAAACTATCTCGAGTTTTAAAGTTGCCTTCGGGTCTCTGAAATCGTCGTTAATTCCCAATGCTTATTAACGACCGTTAACTACCAGATCGATTCGGACTCGACCAAATTACGAAAGGAACTTAGCAACTTGTCGTTGCCGTCTCGGGCAGCCAAATGTCGAGCGTCGCTTAGTGCGATTGCCGAAGTTAGTGTGATTAATTTCGAGTTAAATTAGATTGCTAGATGAGGCTCAGGAAAGAGAGAGGGCGAGAGAAGAAAGAAAGAGAGGGATGAACTATTTGCTACGTGTGTAGAAGCAGAATTTCCTAACATTGCGAAACGTGATTCCTTTTATTCGTTCCTCCTAATTCAAATGAGTTCTCGAAACTTGATTATCAAAATCAACTATCAAATGTAACTTATAAATATTATCAAATGTAAATTTTTGACCTTATTGAATTTAAATTGAACGATTTCAGTTTTATAAGGAAGGTGATTGACTGAAGAAGTGGTGGATGATTTAAAAGCGGAAGCCTGTCTGATTTTTAGCAAAGGTGGGCCTTTCAGTCGTGAAAATGTGGCTGGGTTGCGACAAAATCGAAATTACCATCGTCGCTGAGCGTCAAACTGAATTCATAACGAGGCGCAAAAAAGATCGCATAATGCATGAGTGCATAATGCGCATGCAACGACACCAGTGTCGTATGCGACAATTCAAAATTACAAAACGGACAAAGCGATAATCATAAATTTATGCGAGTTCTGCCAAATAACGGGGATTATGAGCACCTATAGTTGTCTTGCGAAAGCTCCGCAGATTTAAATTTTATTTGATAAACGTTTACTAAGACGATACAAATTACTATCACATTTTTATATGACCGAATCCATTTCAAACGACGGCATCCAAAGAAAAGAAAAAAATGGTCTT
>JAUEJJ010000004.1:3646187-3662399 GCA_032164275.1 Synergus coniferae
ACTAAAATCCTTTGGAAAACAACATATTTCATCCGCAGATGATTCTATGACTAGAAAATGCCTAGCCTGCATGATTTGAAATGGATTTGGGTGTACAACAATAAACTGAACATTAATTTGCAGAGTTAGAGGTCAAATTATGAAAAGCCTATACTTTCGATTAATTTATAAAACTCGGATTAGATTGCGTATTGGAAAATTGGATTGAAAATGAAATATGGAAAAGTCGGTTGGAAAAAAGATTTGGTGAGGGTAAAGGGCGGTAAAAAGGTGGAAAAGGGGGTGGTAAAAGTTTGAAACTATGTAATCGTAAGTAAGCGCTTTTCGGAAGTTGAACCGAAATTAGAATGTGAATACAATTAATTCAAATGAATGACTTCAGAATGAAAGTGAACTAAGCTGACGTCACAGCCGGAATATTTGGAAAGCAAAAAATGACTTTTCCATTCAATTTCATGCTTTTACTTACATGTCTCGTGTCCCCAGCGAGAAGTGGAGTGTGTGCCTGTAACAATGAGCGGTCCTTCTCGTTAGAAAGACGAAACTTTTCAATTATTTCGCAACAAGTCAAGCACATTCACATGCTTTTCGTATTTTCATGCGAGATTCTATTTAGAATCTAAAATTCTGAATACTATCGAAAACTACAAATGTTCGAAACCCTAAATTTGAAAACGTGTAACGAGATCAATTTTCTAAAATAAAAATTAATTATGAGCAATGAAAACGAGAGACGAAATGAAATTGGAGAAAGGAAATTTGTAGCACTTGGAGGATGAAGTTGAATCGTAAAATATTTTCATTCAAGCGGAATTCACGTAAATTTTCCAGGAAATAAAATCCCTTATTACTTTTATAAGATTTATACCGAAAAGGAACGTTTACATGTGAAAATTATAATTATTATAATTTTCACATGTAAACGTTCCTTCTCAATTTTATATTTTGAAAATTCAGCTTCTTCCGCTGATTTCTTAATAAAACATTTTTTTTTAATTGGCGAATTCTTAGGGAAATATCTGATGTTTTATTATGCTAACCGCGCCAACTCGTCTGTATTATGTTTAAGGCTTTATTATGTTTAACTGTCTTGTGTGAAAATACACTACGTGGTAAGTTACGTCTTGTACAAAAATAAGTGACCATGAAGTATATAATCTCGAGTATTTCCTTAAAAATCCGCCTTTAAATAAACGAATAAAAAAAATTTTTAAAGAATTTAAAAATTATTAAACGTGAATTAATGTTAATTTTATATTATAATTAATTAAAAACTTGATAAATTTCTTTATTTTTGTGACCAATCCTTCTTTATAGGAGCCTTCCCTCTTTTTCACTTCCGATCCTAATTGGAATTTATTGAAAGTCTAACAAATTCGTTTTCATTAAGACCTTTATAAAATCTCCCCCTCTTCCGAAATTTCTCTTACTCGATACGATAATTTATAGATGACTTTCCTCTCGAATTTATTTATCGAGAACTACACCGAAGGTTTAAAATTAGGGCTTCTTTTTCTAATTGAGGGATGAACGGTATAAAATAATTCGTCAATAAATCATATCTATCTCCGGATAGCCATTAAAGCGTTTTATGGATGGCAAATGAAAGAAGGAAAGAATTACACTGGAAAAGTGATTTATGGGATCATAAATCATTATTTGGATGTAGCTCCCGGGATGAAATATATATATAGCAATAAACCTTTATCTACTGAAATTAATACTTTGTTTTTTCGATCTGGATTCGCACTTTGACTCTAAACCTACAAAGTGCCTTAATTGGAAAGCTAGATGAAAGTCAGAGAATTAAAAATTTATCACATCTTCACCACGTTTGAAGTTAAATATTCATATAAAGGAAATTTCCCAGATAAAATTTAATTGCCAATTGACATCAGATATTTGAATAAAAATATGGACTAATTAAAGACTTTTTTAGGTTTGAGGTGAAAAAAAAAAGGTGAAAAAACTTGTCACCTTTGCAGAGTATCGATAAACCAAAGGGATATAAAATATGTGAATACATTTTCCAAAGAAATCGATATTCCATAAATGTGTAAATGTAACCGAATCCGAATCATTCACGATCTTAAGCAGAGATCTAACCTAACTTGACCCGGTTGAACATATCTTGGTCCAGTCCAGATTCGTTCTTATCGCGAAATGTATTAACGACTTTGCATTTGCTCCTCCATCTCTTTCTCCCTCTTCTCTTTAACTGAAGCTGCCTTGCACGTTCGCAAATCCATTAAAGCTTCGAGCTGAGAATTTCAATGTTCCCTTTACTAACGATGCTCGTACCAGTGCAGTGCCGTCTCAGAGATTACGAATTTACAAAGCCGATGTAGCGGTTCTCCATCCGCAAGATTCTAGAATCTAACATCTATGAATAGTTAAATTCGTTCGACGTTACTTTGTTATTCATACTTCTGGGATTAATCTTTCACAAGCAACGATTTTAATCTGCTTTGCTATTCATTTGATTGCTATTAATAAAAATCAATCTGACGAGATTGCAAAAAAAAAATGTCTGAAAGAAAACGCAGAGCAGATTCCTGTTATCGACATTTACCAATATTGAGACACTTTTATGGTTTGAGTCCGTGAAAAATGTTCGACACAAAGAAAAATTTCTTTTGATGAAATAACAAAAGTCATGATTATTTTCCAAAAAAAAGCCAGAGACCTTAGCAATCAAGAGAAAAATAGAAAAAGATGATCAGGTTCTTCAAAGCCTGTAACGTGACACCCAGAGAGGGAAAGTAAATTAAAGCTGCTTTTTCTCGAGCTGAGGCCCTCGATTGCAACCAGCTTGATGAGATTAGTATCACTTAAGCATTTCTAGAATTTCCACTAAGAATTGTTCAAATTATATCCGACTCTCGAAATATAATGATAAAATATTTTCCACAATGAGAAAGTTGTAGTAAATTAATTTCTGACCGAGAACAGCTAAAGATATTTTAATTTTTCTTGCTTACTAGCTTTTCCCTATTTTCTCTATTTAATGTTGAAGTTCAACAGTAAACTTTCGAAAAGAAGGAAGTAATTTTAGAAGATTATGTACCGCGATTTCAATTATTTATTTGGGAAACAGAAGTATTCACTGCACGTAAAAGCGCAGCTAATTGAATTTAATATTCCATCGTCTGCGAATCAAGTTGACGCCTCGAGGACACCGGGCGTCGTTGGTCCCTTATAATTAATTACCATTCAGCTCGACGTCCGTCGCAAAGAGGGCGATGCAAAAGGAGTTAGTCGCCCGTCCAGGAAAAGTTTCCTGTGCTCCAAACAGTTGGATTCAGCCTCCCTTTTATCCTACTCTCTTCAAGAAAAGAAAAAAAAAAAGATCGTAATTTCCCCTTCTTTGTAAGCCCGACGCGTCGGTCCACTCCAGAATGCAAGGGAGAGTCTCGAAATGGGAAGCGTTTTCGATAAAACAGATCGTAAAAAATGCGCCCGTTAATGGAAGCGATTCGATCCTCAGAGCTGCTTCCGTGAAACGAGTTAATGTCTCGATGCGCCGTAATAATTGGCACAATTGCCGTACATAAAATGAGCGTTTGTTACAATTCTGTTAATTTTTCTCGAATTTTACGTTTTTTTTTAAATGAAAAGTCTCCGGAACAAATATTTTAAATTTGCTAATTAATTAAAGTATAAGAAAGATAAAAAGCTTCTCTTATATCTTCATTTTTTCATCGATCTCTTTCACCCTGAGGGAAATATCCAAGATATTGAATTTAAAGATAGAAATTGCAGACTAGCATAAAAAAACGTCCTGGGATTAATATAAATGCCCCAGGAAAAATAAAAATAAAGCCTAGTTGAAAAAATAAGACTCTATTCAGTGGGAGGCACAACAGGAAATAAATGTGTGCATCAGAGTGTGTGCATGATGCAGAATGAAAATGTCTGGAAGAATTTCCCATGGGTCGCAGAAACGAGTTGTACTCTATACACGCGTCCGCTCCTTTATAATTTATTGCAAATGATTCACGTACTATTTCCTCATCAATCTGAGTCCTTGAAATCTTGAAATACATTGAAATCAAAACACAGCGAGCAAACGAATAATTTCATAAGTTACATAAAAAACTCGAAACGAGTAGAAGAATTAATTTATGCATCTAAGGTTTTTATCTTTACTTAGTTTTAATTTACCCATCAAAACAAGCTAACTTCTAGAAAGAGATATCGTTCCGGGCTTTTTCTTATTTCTTTCGGCTTCAAATGCAGATTCAACTAAAATTTTAGACGCTTTACTTAGCACTTTCCAGCTTCGCAGGTTGAAGGGGCACCTTTACCGATAAAATATGAATCGTATTCTCATCCCTTTGGCAATTTCCACCCCGAATTCAACGATCGTACGTAGGCAAATCCCAGCTGTGAATTTGAAAAATGTCGGGCAATAATTCTCTCCCCCAGCTGGCTATATCTCCTTTTTGAGGGATGAGTGCCGATCCGCAGGTGTACGAATCTCTTCCCGAGGAGGGAAGAAGGGCGTAATGGACGGAACGAAGGATTACAAGGTTAGCGTTACTCGAACCAGCATCCGCGAGAGAAAATGACATATGATGGACGTTCAGATTTAACAGGAATAAAAAGCAAAAAAGAGAGAACAAAAAAAATTCGCGAATACCTCTTTTATAGAGGAGGTTCTCGTCGTCCGTGGGAAATTTAATTATTTGGTGTTAGTTTTCCGACCGCATAGCGTCCGACGCGGAAAAATTGTTCCTCCTTTTTCTCCGTACCACCACCGAGTCTACACACAGACCCTTTTGCGTTGGTCCAGTCCCTCGAGGCTTTCATCTTCTAAATCAGATCAAAAGCGTACATGACGGGTTGCAACGTGAGCGATCGTGAAAATCCGACAATTCCGCAATAATGGTAATTTATTTATCAACCGAGCTTCGGTCCATATTGGACAAGTGATTAGAATTGGCAAATAACACCGATATGCAATAGCCAATCATGATTTTGTGTGTTTAATATTGACTAATTCCACTTCTAATAGATAATTCAAATTAACTTGATTTCAATTCATTAGTATTATTTCTATTAGTACTATTTCTATTCCAGAAGAAATGTTAAATATTCCATTATGTTCGATTGACAATAAATGAGACTGAGGGCGTAAAAAGTCGGTCACTATGAGAGTTACTAATTTTTTATTCGAGGAGACTCGATAGCCTTTTGCATATTATATTCCAAATGATAAAGTAGTGATAAATGTCTACAATAGAACTGCGTTTTTTGTGTCACACGCAGTTCGTGCTTTATCGGTAATAAAAACGCGGCCGTGACTATTATTTATGCACGCCATTTTCACTGCCTTATGTACCGAAGAACTTTATGATTCCTTCACAGGGACACCTGCGGGTGCAAGGTTTCTCGTAATTTAGATATGAGCAAGTTAGAGCGATAATAATATATAAATTTCAAGTAAATATTTCTCGAAATTAAACATCTTAGGCCTCAGTCTCAAAATTGGTATTCTCTTGAACAAGAAAATGGATTTTCAACGTTTAGGGATCTAAAAAATTTCATCGATAATTTTTCCTAAATCGTTGGAACAGAATTTACCTAAACATTTGGTAGGGAAAATTGCCAAAACGGTTTTGGGGAATATTACTTCAATTTTTTTGAATTTTTCCAAAGATTTTTTAAAGAAAATTTCCAGAAGACTTAAATAAATTTCCATAAGAATTAGGGAAATTCACTGACTATATTTGCTTTCAAACTTCGATATTCGAAAGCCATTAGTCCTCTCACATCAGTAAGGAAAATTTGACGTTCGTTCTTGACGTCACCGGCGCTTGAAAGCGGGTCCTGTTGTAAAGGGATTTAATTCTGAAATGGCAGACTGAACCTGTCGAGGTGTCAAGTCGAGGATGAAGTTACGAGGGCGCGGTTCGTGAACACAACGGTGGTATGCTCGCATTTAAGGGATGACGGTAATTTCGTTGCTGTTGATGTCAAAGTTGTACGCGAGGTGTGAAGAGTTACGTTTAACGACTTGAAGAGAATGAGAGCAAAAGTCAAGAAAATGAGGCTTTGTTGTCGACTGAGTGGTTGCTGAACGAGGAAATTTTCCAACGAGAGTTGCAAAAGTCGAAACTGGTCTTTCCCATTGGAGGAAAAGTCCTAAAGTCACTGTGCTGTCCAACGTCCAGTAAAATACGCTCGCAAATACAAACGGACGTCCATTTGTCCGATGTCGTTCGACCACTCGCTAGGACGCAATGCTCGTTTTTCCCTCGCCTTATTCCCGCGAAAACAAATAGGTGCCTTCGCTATTTCTCAGCCGATCCAATTTACAGAAAATGGCACCTGGATTCAGGACTAGGGTCGACTCATTCGTCGGGATTTGCCTGACGTCAATAGGAATTTAAAGCTCAGTCATTTTCTGAAATGGCCATCTAACTAAGTCTCAAGTCATTCAGAAACTTGAGATCTTCAGAAACTTCGGATCTTCAGATCTGGGTGGCTACTTTGCGAGCCTATTTTTCATGGTTTGTCTGGAAAAAGTAGGATTCTCTGGTAAGGAATATTCATCGACTATTTTCTGAAAACCACTCAATAATGACTTTCCTCTTTTCCGAACTTTGTTTTTCATATTTTAGCTGTCACTCGGGACCGGGAGATTGTAAAGCCGTGCCTGAGTAGATACTAAATCATCGACTATCCTGCGACAGTGAAACGATGTAAGAGACTCCTTCAACGACACTGCGAAACTGATTCACTGCCGAAGTCTCAAGTCGGCGCGAGGAGAGGCTATCCATCACTCGGAGGCGTCTTGTCGAGCTTAGTATCGATAAGTAAAGGTCGAAGAAGCGCGTTCCTTCAGAAAGTCCTCCAATGAGATTCCGCCTTCCATCAGAGATCAAGACCCTCTCATTTTTTTAAGATCCTTCAAACCCGCAGTTTTCCATCTATTTTTTTTTTTTCAGAAATCCAATAATCTGAATTGGCATCAAGGTAAATGTTGGAGTTATCAGCAGCTTAAGGCGGATTTCAGATTTCAAATGCAATAAATATGCATTAGAAACACTATTAAGAAGTTCCACTTTCCCCTAATTTAGAATTTTTATTTCCAGTATTTCCCGCCATTGTACCCTGTTTTTATGGATCTCTTGATTTAAGGAAATAGAACCCCATTTCGAAAAAGGCAGAAGTGGTCTACAAAGTAGAAGACGAATGCTCTAAAGCTTTTGTTTTTCTTTGCGTAACAGTACTTTAAACGGTCTGATTTCACGGCGATTCTCTCAGGCCGTTCATTTCCCAGGCACGTTTCGCCCAGGGAGTCGGTAAAAAAGTCACTTTGCGTTAAGGTAAGGTCTCGAAGGGAGTGCACCAATTTATCGGGTTTCCCAAAACGCTACGTCACTGTTGCGCCGTCGTTGAACAGTATCACATTTTAGGAACAGAGTCCTGGCAAGGTAAGGCGATTTCAGAAGGTTCGCTTGAGCAAAGAATCTCAATCTGAAGCTTGTTGGATCTAGCAAATAATTTACAGCCAGTGAAATGTATGATTGACAAGAAATAATAATTCACTTGTCTCTACGATGTAAATAAATATTCGTAATTAAGGTCGGTTCAATCTGCTTTAAGGAAGCTCGTTCCCAAGCCATTGTCAGCGTAACTAGCTCGGCATAACCGTGCAATTAATTAAGACAATTGCTTCCTACTGCGCTTCCATGAGAACATTTTCAAACCTTGCTATAAAACTTTGCTATTTCTGGACAGTCTCATGCACAATAAAGTTCCATTGACGTCCCTTTAAACTGAATTTCCGAAATCTCTACAGATCGGAAGTTGTTTAGGTTGTTGTTCATTAATGTCTTGCATCATTAATCTAACACTGCGAAACCAAAGTTCACGAGGAAAGGTATTAATGAGGAGCAGTTTACCCTTCGGACTTTCTAATTGTATTGGAAACACCCTAGTTGTTGGTTAAGGCAAGGATGAACGATTCCGATGGTAGTAGGTCGAGTCTAAAATTAGGGCGAGAGGAAATCACGGGTGACCTTTCTCCCAATCAATTAGTGAAGAATTAATTTCCTTCTGCTTTTGGCATGGTCCGTCACCCCTCGAAGGATCCTAGTTCACTAGGTGAACTCTCTGCTGACGTAAATAATTCGATTTAGCAGTTCAGTCAAATACAAGTTGGAATTGCATCAAACCTCCATGACCCCGAAATCTCTTCTATTTAATCCACTCTAGGCTTTTTTTTTTTACAAATGTTTGCACGCATCTTGTTTGCATCGATGTCGATCATTGTTTCTTCATCATCGGTTTCAACTGGAGCGTGCTATTCTTTCAGAACAGGGGATTGCAGTCACGCATTCTATCGAATGGGTCGACACTGGAAGTCTAACAATAGGGGAATTGAGTCCAGAGACAAACTCGTCGCGAGTAAGCCTCTACGTCTGTTTGGCGAGTCCACAACAATCCCTCGTTAAACGAGTTCTCGAGTTGAAGCCTTTAAATCCTAGCTCTTGTCACGTTCTAGGGGAAACTTGTTTACTGGTCTGTTACAATTTACTTCGACGGAAAACTGATACGGAATTTTCCAATGTCAACTGGATGAGGTAGATGAATAAAGATTGATATAATCGCAACATTGATTAAACCAAATTTGATGTTCCAAATGCGTGTCTTCGCTCTTATCTTCAATCTCCATAAACGCAGATTGCACGTAATTAAAAGCTAGTACTTGTTTAATCTAAAATCGATAAAGTTAAAGCAAGTGAAGTCCTTAATTGTTGCCTGGAGGTTTGTCTCGGCGTAGGGATGAATACGAGACTACAGAGTTGGCGGTAGTCTAACGTGAAATGTATGACCAGCAGCCTACCGTGAAACACTCCACTCAATGGCATTTGGTTTTGGTTGTGAGGAGGTTAGGTGAGGCATGCAAGTTACACGATTCAACATTCAGCTCACGGCTCGCCGAGGTTTGTGGGCTACCAAGCCTTCTCGTTCCCCTTTAAGCAGTAACCAAGGTGTATGGAAGGAAAGGTTCCAAGGGATACTTTGGCTCGCATATTGCTCTCGATTCAACGAAAGGATCCAGGATTTCAAGCGTAGAAACGAAAATTATGAATGTATTTGGGCTGCTTGAACTCTGTTTTCTGCTCTTGCTTCAACAACTTTCCAGAAGCTTTCGTTAGAAACTTAGGCTACAGTTGAGAATTTCAAAATGATTTCTCAAAACTGGAAGACGAAAATAATGGCTAGGGATATTCCTATTCTGTCTTTGTAGAATCGATTTATTGTGAAAGCTGAGAGAGCTATCTTTCATGTGCAATGGACGATGCAATGGCGTAGGTAAATATTTACCTACATCGGAAATTCGCTCGGGCACTTTACTTCGTGTGACGCGTTGTGCATAACTTTTGAACGATAATCGCAAGGTCAACGTGACCCACTTTACCATTATCGACGCGCACACATGATGTCAAAGTAGTACATCATATTGTTACGACACGAAGACAACGGGTGATAGTGTTGATAACCAACATGTGTCAACCGTCAATTTTAGTAGCAGATAAAGAAATTTGTTTATCAATGATCTTCATTATAAATTACATAATGATGTAATGATTTGTAATGATTGTAATGATTATTGTATGACTGAACGTACTATACAGCGATGTCAAGTGGAACAATAATTTCTTAATTTGAAAAGAAATTGTCAACAACTCGTTCTCTAATGAAAAGTGCCGTTTTCTTTCCGCTCTCAGAATTCTCGCGAGAAACTCGATCGTAATATTAATCTTGCGTACTGTGATTATGTAACAATATACGTAGTACATGTGCAATTGGATATCGATACGGCCTTCGTTCAAATCACGACGTCTCGGCAATCTTCGACACGCGACTAGTTTACTCTCGCAGATTGTTTCAAGCTCTCACCTCTTTTTAATTAAATCTCACACTGAGGACACAATCACTGATATAGTCGTTAAACAGAAGCAGATTATTTTACGTGAATCTTGAATGATTCAGTGTAGTAGAGATTATGAATTAGGGGCTCTGAAAAAAGCTTTATCTTGCTTTTTATTATCGCGACGTAATCTTACTATAATGTTATATATAACTAGAATGCGTAAATAGTCTTTTAAGAATGGAGGCTCTTTCAAGGTCTTAGAAACTGGAAAAGTATCTTGAAGGTTATAAATAATTAACACTAATCATACGTTGTTGTAAATGACAGAAAATTCTTGTTGGAATAAATAAATGATCTGAAAATTGGATGGCATCTTTCGTTTAGCTGAATAAGAATTAACAGTATCTCTATTTTCTTTCCTCAATATTTTTTT
The DNA here is from genome assembly GCA_032164275.1 of Synergus coniferae. Taxonomy (NCBI): domain Eukaryota; kingdom Metazoa; phylum Arthropoda; class Insecta; order Hymenoptera; family Cynipidae; genus Synergus; species Synergus coniferae. The sequence goes on from JAUEJJ010000004.1 coordinate 3,656,513, forward strand.
GCTGCGTGAAGCATTGACTAGCGAAATTGTGGCACGAGATGACTCACCGTGTCGAGATTGAACAGGCTTGAAACTTTCTTCAGGAACCCGTCCTGCGACTTCTTCTTCCTTCTTGAAGTCATCTTCGGTTGATCGGCAGACAAGAATAATCCGATAATCCCAAGGCTCAATTTGAGCAGAAACACATTCTCTTGGCTGCTTCTCACTATTTTTTCACTATTTTTTATACTTTTTAAAGTACAACGAAACTCACTATAGTGCTCCTTAAAATACACGATAAGAATTTCTCACATAGAGAGTTCACTACGCATTGTAAAATGCTTATCACAAGACACTGATAGAGACTTGGAGAATCCTGTGTTGCACTAACGCGAGGTGCTTTATCAGACTTTCGTTAAACATTGAGGAATGATTATCTGCTTTTCCTGAATTGTAAACGAACTGTAAAAAAAAGTAAGATTCCTGAAGGTCCCTCGACTTAATTTTTAGATAGTGAATTATCGCATTATCCAAGCATGCCGAGACTTTAATTCTTGGGTTAATGTAATCATTAAGAGTCATTGACATAGTTATTGACCTTTCTATTTCGAAGAGGAGGAAACCATGATTTAAAAACTGTATCTAAACTCCTTTTTGACCAAGAAAAGTTAACTTTTGAATGTTTCTAATTTAACTCTGGCGTTAAGAATCCGTTAGTCAGTAAAACGCTGAGCACACACTACTCGTGTTACGTGCCCTATGTACCTACTACACTTTACACGTAGGTGTTTCTCTCACGATTCTGGAGGACAAGAGAGATGGATAAAAATCAAAAAGAGAGGGAAAGTCTGACAGAATCAAATTTAGGGGGACTGAAATAGAAGAGGGGCAAATATAACTGAGGGAACGGGTGTCTGGAAACAACCACCGTGAACCAGGGCCAAATTGCAATTCGCGTGCATCCTACTTTTTATTTTCTTTCACGTTCTACAACGTAATTAATATTTGCATGGTTAATATTATTATTAGTATCATACTCTCGATAAAATGTTCTTTCTAAAACTATATTAATAGCTTCAAAATTGAATGCTTTACTTTCAAGGTTTATGAGAAGAACTTCTATTTCCTGCAAGTTAAATTAGCTGTCTACTTCACTTAAAACTCCATTATTTTTGTGTCAGAATTAAATTTACGCCTATATTGCTTTATAAATGACCCATTAGCTTCTTCTGGTGATTACAAACTCACGTTCTTTGAATATCAGAGCGATAACAAAATGTAAACAGAAATGAAGTTTCCATTTTCATTTTCTCTGGTAAACTTGCATGTAAGTCTTGTTAGTTTTTGTCGCCGTTTCTGTTGATTTTTATCTTTAGACGCGTAAGGTATGCGTTTCAAAATTTTAGCTTCTGTTAACCTTCATTGTAAATTTTTACTCAGACATTTCTTAATATTGTCCTATAATTCTATTTTGTGCATAACACGAATCAACTTCAACATATTATCAATTTGCAAATGTGCAAAATTCTGAATGGAGAATTATTCATTCATGAACAGTAGAGCCAATAAAGAACTTTATGGGTTATATTCTACCCATCTTCGCTGCATAAACAAATTCCAGTTCAATGACTAAATACAGGGTCCGACCCACATACTTAACTCCTCAATAAATATCATGTATACATTATGTTCTCTGATAGGATATTAAACTCGTAAGCAGAATATTCGCGATTCGATGGATAAAAATAAATCAATGCATCTGCACTCAAATCAAATGAAACTGAATCTATTAATATCAATCGCTTTTTAAGTGTATCATATATCGCGTGTCAACAATCATCTTTTTTTAAGAATTAAGATTTCTCAGTCTGTCTCAAGCATCTGATGTATAATCAGAAATTAAATTAATGATATTCATGTATTCGTTGCATGCATTCGTAATTACAGATGAAGTGTGCATCCTGCTTAAATGGAGACGCAATAATTATAATTATCCAATAAATTGTAGATCTATGTACATGTGCTTTTGATTGTGGGCATTGATTGGAATGATTGATGCGTAGATCTAGTTTCTAGTTTAAGCTGGAGGTCGTCAATGATTTCTAATAGGGCTCGGTTCTATTGATGTGAAGTCAGTTGCTCTCTCATGTAATTTCAATAATAAAGAGAATTATTGTTGACATAACATTCAAAAGCTTACTAACATCTCGAAATAGCATATGACGTGTATTATTTTTATGTACATACTCTTCAAAAATATACTTTAAGATGTATTAATCTTCTCTTCAATTCATAATAACTTATGCATTTTCTTTACTTAGGAAAACTCAACATTGACTCAAGAATTATCAAACAATGCAAATATTTTCATTTTATTTTTTTGCAGATGATATCAATTTTTCCTTGTATTTCTTTTTATTTTCACTCAAGCCTCAAATAATTCAAAGTGATTGCATTCTCAGCAATTTTTTAGCACTCCAGTATAGAATTATTTTTTGGCTCAAGCGCAAATTTAATGAACCCTAAAAAGGCAAAACAAAAAAATTCTCTTAATAGTTTTTAATACTTTCAATTCTCTAGATTAACTGAATTTTCGAAAATTAGTTATACGAAAATTTTTCGAAACCAGATCATTGCGCTCTAGTAAAAAAATTCTACACCTTATTGCACCCAGGCCTCTTTTTATACAATCATTTATATACAAAAATTATATGGTTTTGTCTTTTGCTTCATCTTTTACTGTGTATTTTCATTCCTTTCTCTATTGTTGTCTCAATTTCGTTTCTTAGTACAAATTCCGAGACAAATTAATTCCATATTCCACAAAAGCTATATATATATAGTCCTAGTCTTACTGAAATAATTTCTAAATTCACTCACAATTTCCGCCTCAGAAAATTCTTGATTTTCCGGTTCAGTGGCAACCCTGAATAAAATCCAAGTTTTCTTTTCTGAATATATCTTCCAGAATTCTCTTTTGTAAAATAGTTTCTCGTATTTTTTGGAACAGGTATTTTTCTAGAACAGGTTCTTTTTAGTATAGCTCAGGTCTACATAACGGAATCGTCTCCTCACCTCAAAATGAAGGATACGAAATAACAAACCTCTTTAAGACTTTCCCCTAACATTCTTAAGACCAAAGACACCATTCTTTAAATAATTTCATATAAGTTTTCAAGTATATCAAAAACGCCACCAACAATCTAGTACAAATTCCCAAACTACAACAACTACTCAGCGTCTGGCGTCTTTCTAACCTAACAGCTAACAGGTTGTCTACCCATCTCTCTCGCACTTACCGGCATGCTTGGCGCGAGGAAAAATTGCATCGGAATTTTTGAGACGAGGAACACTAGTCGAGGTCGGCCCTTGACACGATACGCACCTGCAACACTTCAGGAATCACTTTAAACTTCACACATGCACTTAATCACAAAACACTCAACTCGACGCTTTTCAGCCCTTCTTTCCCCTCTTTTTTCAGCACACTCGAAAAATCACGAAAATCACTGTCAACTTTCAACTGGCTTCGAAAGAAGCTCCAAATAGAAACAGGTTTTGGGTATTCCACCTGCACTCGAAACTGACGCACACTTCTTCACTCGCGCGCCTCGTGACAATATAGTTTTCCCGGTTTTCCCGTGAACAGAGGAAAACAAAACCCAACAAAACCGTTCTGTCAAAGCCGCCGCCGCGTAATCGGCGATGCGGCTTTTTCGTGTGAACAGAACAGGTTGTATGTCCCGAAGTACCAACGCACTGACTATTGTCACGGAAGTTAGGTTGCAAGCCGAGAAGCGGTTTTCACGATGTTAGAACTTTACACTGCTGCCACGGTTTCAACGGTTTTAGAATTCCAAGAAGTGAACTTTTCAAACAAGTCAGAGTGTGTCTGACGATTTTGAGCTGGAAACTGCTGGCAGTACCAAAATTTTCGAAGTTTGTGATTATAGAGAGACTGAAATCGAGATGAGAAATGCCAGCACCACCAGCTCTATCAACAGGTCCTGCTGGCAACGTTAAGCTTAAGTTCATGCGGCCGGCATAATGTTCTCCGTACGCATGAAGGAACGAGTATACACGAACCGAAACGATCTTACACGATCGCTTGTGGATCGGCAGGAGCGTAGTTAGACGATTCGGAATTTTAAACTAATTTGAAGGGGGCGGATGTCAACAAGAGGTGCAAGTGATTTTTTTAGGGTCGGAACCGGTCCAACTTTAATTCTTTATATACTTGAAATAATTGTAGGGTCCTTAGTAAAGGACACCTAGCGTCGAAAAATGATGTTATTAAAACACTCTTCGGCAATTAATGAAAGTGTTTTTTGTATTATTTAATATTTTACTTTATTTTTAAGTCTTTTCTACGGAAGCCAAAAAACTCGAATTTATTGCATAAAATTAGTGACTCCGATAAGTATTGTTGATTAAGTAGTATGTATAGTTATTGATTGAGTATTATGTATACTAATAAATGAATAAATTAATCAGTCATAAAACTGAACCCCACTTCGCTTATAATCATACATTTGGTGACCTATTTTTTTAGGGTTTACGTGAAAAATATTTAAATCTCCCGGTTTTTCGTCGGACCCATCTGGCAACCCTACCTATTCTTAGGAGTGCTCGCCGGGTTCAGAAAAGTCAAAGAAAATTAAAATCCAAAAAGCCGTTTTTGAGCCAGAGCCAAAAAACTATGTTCTTTGAAATTGTGCATTTTTCAAACACTCTGAAACTATGTGCAACATCTAATTTCGTCAAAAGATCATTGATGTAGGTAATTTGAGCGAAGAATTTTGAACAGCTTTGCGGAAAACGGCGCCACTATATATATTAATAGCTGGGCCTCCTCTGGGCAAGTTTACTCTCAGTTTCTCTCTGGTAATTGGGTAACATTTTATTATTCAAACATGAAAAGACTTTTGTAAACAAGTTTCGATTTTAAATAATTTTTTTTTTTAATTTGAAAGGAGTTCGCGTTAATTTATATCATTTATACGACCGCAACTGCTCTCGCTGATATCTTGTTTTCCTTTACGTTCTTTTTTTAAAATTATTCTATAGTAAATAAGCCGTTGTCTACAAAGGGCACCAAGGCTTGAAGCTATGACCCGGAAACTTAAACGAACCTTTAGAAATCAGAGGGAAGCAATTTTCGAGTAAAATGTGCGCATACGCTGACCGAAACATGAAGTGGATGATATACACTTAGAACCCATAAATTTGCATCTCTCCATCGAGAGAAGAGATACACTGAAATTCCTATTCAAGAAGATCATAGTTTTGTAAATTTATCACGTTTTCGGCGAAACATTCTCGATATTTTATGCAAGGATATCGTATACCTTGTAATCATCTTTTGAACTATAAAATTATGTTCTATACGCAAGAAATTCTGTTCTGCTTTCATTCATGCTAAATAAAATAGGAAACTACATAAGCTATGCATTTATAGATCAAACTCCATGCCAATTATATATGATATTAATAATGCAGATATTAATAATGCAGCATGCTAAATAATAAAATAATAAATGTAAACAAATTTAAATCTAAAAAAAAGGATTATTAAAAGTAAAATAGTATTATAATATGAGAAGGGAAAAGGATAAGTTAAGAAGTAAACAAAAACAATAATGTTAAAAATTTATTAAAGAGCGTAACATAACTCAAATTAAACTAAAAATCAATCCGAACAAAATAACGATGAAATATAGAAATTGAAAAATAAACAATTTTTGAAAAGAAGGATTATCGATGATCAGGGATGATTATCAGTTGCAAGGTCGGTGCGTTCTTCAGGTGCTGGTTCCTGTTTAAGGATGAAATAAAAAATAATAAATGTAAACTATAATGATAAAAAATAAAAAAGTGTTAGTTGTGAATTAAGCATGGCGTGATTAGC
>JAUEJJ010000004.1:3672720-3682882 GCA_032164275.1 Synergus coniferae
TATTTATTTCTTGACTTTATATTTATTTCGAAGCTTTAAAAGACGAAACTCTTTAATGTGAAAGCTTTCAAAAACAAAAGAGGGGTTGGAATAGAAGCTGGAGGGCGATTATGTAACTTTTCACTTCCACTTTCACTTTCACTTTCGTTTTAGACGTCATGTGTATTTGGAGAAAGTGAAAATCAAAAAGTGGAAAACAAAAAAGTGAAAGTGAAAATGAAATTGGACGTGAAAAGTTCCACAATCGACCCCGTGAAAATACTACTTTGTAAAGATAGATGGAAAGGGAAGTTGGAAAGGAAGCAGGCAAAGGAAGACAGTAAAAAGAATTAGAAAAGTGGGTCAGAAAAGTGTGTAAGAAAAAAAGGTGGGAAAAGTTATAAAAGGGGGTAGAAGTATGGAAGAAGGGGTTGGAGAGGGGGTTGGCTAAGAATTTGAGAAAAAGGATTCGAAAAGATTTTAAATAAATTTTAAAGAAGTATCAATATCTACAGTTCTAATTTTATTATTTTTTTTTAATAAAAGAAAAGTAGAGGAAAGATATCAAGGATAATAAATGCAAAAAATAATAACTGCGAGTTCCCCATAAAATGTTTATGCTTGGCTTATTTCAATCCTAAAGAAGTATCTTCATTGTAAAAACTTGGACCATAATAGTTTAACTATGTTTAACTTTGCTACCATCTTTACTAAGTTGTAATCGCTGTAAAAGTGTTTCGCTATAAAAAAAAAAGATACTCGGCGGTTCTTGGCCCATAGCCCCATACAATGAAAGTTAAAGAGCATTGTTTGGAACAGGGTGGAGGCCTGACTTCCGATATTGTGGTCGCCAGGATCCCTATAACTTCCTTGCTTTACGATTATGGTTGTTGAGGGAGTATGAAGAAAGCGTAAAAGCCTCGTTACAAGGTCGTCGATCCTCGAACAGAGCTTTGTGCTCGTTAATTCTTTTAGGACGTTGCGCAATCGCCCCCTGGTGATCTCTGTTATTTTCTCGTTTTTTGCCGTTATTTCTTTTTAATATGAAGCTTTGTCTTTCCGTAATTACCACTTCGCAAACACACAAGAGGACGGAGAAGGGAAACGACACAGGCTTCCGTTCCATTATCTTTCCATCTCCTCCCTTCTTTCATCTTTTAGACTTTTTCTCCCGAGATTAATTGCCGGGGATGCAAAAATTATTTAGAGATTCGAAAGGCTGAACCAAGAAGCGGATAATTAATAAAGATAATTTTTCAATTTATTATAGATGAAGCCCGTAATGAGGGAGTTTATATTCGGAATGCTTTGAAATTGAGAACGGTTAATATCTCAAAGCTTAACAATTATTGTACAATACAGCATCTATGTTAATTTTTTCAAAGGCAGTACCCCACAAAGGTCGCAAACGAATGGCGACGATGAATCGATACAATCAGATTGCAGTTACTAATTACTCCGATGAGACGCTAGGTTGCACACTGCACCAATCAGCAATCACGCACACAATGGAAACTCGTCACTCGTCCGAGCTACACGCGGTATATTGTGCTGGCATTTTTTTTTCTCTTTTTTATGTTCTTGTTTTCAACAGTAACGAGAGTGTCACACTTCTACTGTCGGATGGCTATGCAAATTTGAAATAAATTTTTGAATACAGCCGAGCTAAATTAAGGAACTTGATTTCCAAACATTTGTATACACACCATTTCCACCAAAATACAAACTTTATTGCAAAATCGCTTTTCCCAACCCCCTTTTTTACCACCCATTTTTCCAGCCCTCTTTTTAACTCCCTTTTTTAAAGTTTTTATTCCCTTCTCTCACCCGTTTTGAAAGCCATTTAAAACCCCTTATGAACCTAACATTTTTATTGCGCGAAATGGTTCCATTTGATATCAAATCAACTCCTAAGAAAAAAAAAAAATGCTATTAAAAATACTCAAACTTCGAGACATAAAATTTTATTCTTTTAAATGATTCTATTCAATGTCCTAGAGAAATAGTTCGATGAAATTTTTTTGTGCATCTTTCAACTTTCAATGGAACCTTTTAAAAGGGAGCGAAAAGGGATTTGTAAAAGTTGGTGGTAAGAGAAGGTAGGAAAAGAGGATGAAAATTTTGTAGTGAGAGGTTGAAAATGGGTGGGAATATTTTTTAAAGGAAAGGGTGGTGGGAAGGTTAAAGGGAGAAGGTGGAAAAAAGTGAAGGAAAAAGGTACTTGACAAAAGATGGAGTTAAGAAGAAGTGAAAAGGGGTAAAGTGGTCTGTAAAGGGTTTGAAGAGGGGTTGAAAAGAGGGTTGAAGAGTGGAGTCGTTTGAACTAAGCCTACAACTAAGAGATTAATCTCTTAAATACCAGGTAAATGTTGTACACGATTACAATGTCGCAGAATTCGACGACGGTTACACGTGGTAGAAAATGTTAGAACATCCTAGAGGATGGTTGGCACTAGAATTCTAAGCTGGCTGTCTCGTAAATCCAGTCTTAGAACGGCTTCTAGGATCCTTGGCGTTTCCAGGGTCCTCGTTCTCCCTCTATAAACGTACATCCTACATGTACCTCCTCCAATGCAATACAACCTCTTAATTATGAGGCAGTGTCTCTCGTAATAATTAATAGTGCCTCGACGCGATCTTAAACACCCCTGCCGTCCTCTACTCAAGTGGAATGCAAACATTCAAACCACCCCGAAAAGCCAGTGCAAGAACCATGGAGATAAGCTATGCCGTAGCCACCTGCGATATTATCGCACACGGCACTAAAATTATACAGGATTATGGAAATACCGTGCCCTTATAAAATATGATAGCTATCGAACCAAGTGAAACTTTAGAGCTTAGCTTCCAATTTAATTATCATGCCACTCTAAACCATTCTGCTTACACGATTAAATAATCGGCCCAAACATTTTCTGCCGATTAGACTCATTTACTGAGGAAGCACTTCAAATATAAGATTTCAGAGCTTTTTGGTTAGAAAATTGTATTAGAAATTGGAAGATGAGTAATCATATGTCACAGTTACTCAAGAGAGTTTCAATACATTTCAAGTAGAAAAAGTAAAACTTATGTCAGACCCGTCAGTTGTAAAAACAATAGAGGCTAGAGGGTTGTCATTACAAGTGTCCTTTGTTCATTAAGCTTCTCTTTTTCTCTTTTCATTTCTACAGCTTTTCTTTTATAAGCCTTCCAACTTGAGTTACGATCGAAGCTCACGAAGTAATTTCAAATGGATGGAATGAAATGGAGCACGGCTGTTCTACAGAGACCCTCGATTAAAGAGAAGCTGTACCATCGATAAATCGAGATATATCGCTCGTGTCTCGGGCATCGATGAATCTTAGAATTTATGTCGTCGCATGCCTTTCGTCTCTCAAGACAAAACGAGATAAAGTTCCACTTGTCCTCCGCCCTTCAGATTCTAAGGAAGATAAATACCTTAAAACAGTTTTATCTTCTCGGCTAATTTGATCTTTTCTAATTTTTCTATTGAGGGAGGAGTAAAACTTCAAAGCGTTTCTTTTCTGGAGACAAAAGGGAGTTGCAAATGTATCGCCGATACTTTATAGCCCCTATTTCTTCCTGGTCTCAATAGCGATAAACAAACAAGGCTGGAATTTATTGCTGTCTATCTCTAGATGGAACAATGATCGCCATGTGATATAGTTCTGATCCTCCCATTTCGCTCTTTTCATCATTTTTTATTCGCCGAATGTCCGCGCGATCCGACTTCAGTGAGATGAATCATAGAGCTTTGCGATTTGAAGTTTATCGAACGTACACAATGGATCGCGGACAATAAGCGACAATAAATCGGTGGATAGTCTACTAGCATGAAGATCAACTAATACTTTCGGGATTTCCCAAATCGAGTCTGATTGTATTGCTTCATTAGCTTTAGATTCAGGCGCACAAGATTAATTTCTTTCTGAGAATTCGAAACATTCGATCAATTCTAACTTTACCGGTTGAAAACCATTGTATTAATTCCTGATACACAAACCCAGATTCCCCCACTAATATTAAATCATTTTTATTATTTTTCAAATAAAAAGTCAGCGATACATCATTTCAGAACTACAAACCGTATATAAATAAATAATAGATAGGTAGAGGTAAAATTGGAGAAGGAAGTAAAAGAAGAAAGGGATGCAGAATGATGGTGGTCGCAAACTACTGGATTAATTAGACTGGCATCAAAGCACGCTTGGCCGCTCTGCCACCATGGGAATCGCTCACTGAAAAACAACACTGTTCGCAGGCACTCGTACACACACACACACATATGTATTATAGTGGTTCACTATCACACATCACAGGTCCTTGTTCAGTCACGTCAGTGACTCGCTCTCTGTAACGCATCTCCTGGTCATTCCTGGTAGCCCTTCTACTATTTTAGTGCATTTACTACGGAATGCAATTTCGAGTCGAGCCGGAGAGACAAGGGAAGAGAGATGAGAGACCCAGTGCGTGACGATTCGCAATATAATACTTCCCCCTCGCCTCCCTTTGCCATTTTTACAAAAAATTCCAGAAACAAAGAATTTCAACTAAAAATATATTCCTCTATCTCAGGTAAAAAATTGGACCCATTCTAACTAACTGGCCCAGTTATATGTTAAAATTTAACTTTATTATAGTTTATCTGTTAATTTATTAGGCATGTTAACATTGGCTTGCGCATGCTTTAAAAGCTTTGCACATACGGACATGATTAAATAACGTAAATGAAAATAAACACACGGTATTCCCAAGGGGGGCCCCATCCAAGTGCTAACCGTGCCCATCGCTGCTTAACTTTAGTAATTGAACGAGAACTGGTGTTTTCAGCTGTTGACGAGAGAAACTGAACTCTGAAGCAATATAATTTTAGTAACTGGCTAATTTATAATGTAGTAATTAGTAATTTAGTAAGTTCGTAGTAGGAGTAGGAGTGTCTTTGAGTGCAGGTTATAGTACAGAAACTTGCCGTCGACATGATAAGTCAACCCTAGTTGGGGAACTCGTTTCCGAGGATGTCCAATCAGAACCAGGCATGACTTGTCAGTGCCCATTCTGCAAGAAACAGATGCAACTTGGCGTAACAGCCAAAGTGCAAATGTAGCTTCAATTTCGGAATCACCACGCATAACTGACAGGGAAGGTCTGCTTATTGCTCTTTGATCAAAGAACAGAACAGTCACGTTACTGACAGGCTTCAATTTCACAAATGTAGGTATAGTTAATTTATAATTCAGAAAATTAAGTTTCTTTTTAACATTTGATTGTTTTCATTACCTTTCGATTAATGAAGATAACTTTCTATTCCATAATTAGAAAAGGTAGTTCTGGAAAAGGTTTTCGGAAAACGCCTTTCTGAACAGATAGTAGTAAAAAGGGTTTGAAAGATGAGAGGGAATTTGGCTTAAATAAAGAAAGAAATTAAAAGTTGAAATTGCAACAGAAGATGGAGAAATATATTCAGAAAAGCAGAAAAGCTTCTGAATTTTGTGATGGCTTAATCTAAAGAGGAAATGTAGTCTAAGAGAAATTTTCAGGAGTGTGAATTAGAGCTGATAATTGCTTGTATAACACGGTAGCGGTGCTTGTTTCCATTCGAGTGAAAAAGATCGCTGTACTTTAAATTCACGAAACTTGTAGATTGCAGAAGGCTGGAAGACCTCATGAATAAATATACAAGTGTGGTACGACCCTCGACGCGAGATTCTGAGCTTCCTAGAATTCTAACCCACCCTTAAATATACACCGGTTCTACCCTGTGCGCTTTCTTACTAGACATTCACCTGCCTTTCTTAAACGTGCCACTTGCAAGTTAAAAGTGCAGAAGATAACACAATTTTTGTAGCTTGGCAATAATTTGAGTGTTTTCTCTCCTGATCTTTGCAAATAAAATTAAAATTCAAGTGAAAGATCTTAAGAGAAGAAAGAATGCAACAAACATCAGTACAGAAAAATGAAGCTTTCACTCGTAATTAATAAGTTTATCTTCTTTGAAGATGTTTTTAAATTTTTTTATGGTTTGATATTAACTTTAGCCATATGACTCTTTTAATATCTTCAGCCCTGTGCAAGCTTCCGCCTGAGTAAGACCGTACTTTTAATAAAAAGAGTTTCAGTGGTGAGGTCGATTTTGTTTTAAACTTGTGAAAACTTGCAGGTGCGTGCTAACGATTACCACCACCTTATCGTTACCCTGAGTTGGTAATTAGCTTAAAAGGTGGTTTTGGGGCGTATCGTTTGCACGTACCCTTAGAAGGTCTAAAAAAGAAAAAAAAACGAAAGAAAAGAAACACGAGCTTGTCCAGAAAATCTAATTTATATCACGAACAATGTTTCACTATCTTTCAAATATAGTTGAAAGTTTTATATTTTATTTCCATCTTCAATTAATTTACTCAAATCTTTCTAGAACTAAAATATTCAAATTGAAGCTGCTTTTCAAAACGATTGGTCCGCGATTTTTCGAAGTCACAGAAAAAGTTCCCTTCCTTTGTGAATTCGAACTGAAGAATTCCTCAATCGGCAAAACTCCCGTAGAGAAAGTTCCCCGACAATTACGTCGTCGAAATTTTCGACATGGTTGAATTGAGTCGATGGAAGGGGGATGAGTTGTTTTCATGATAACCGTCGAGGCGTGGTTACTCGTTATCTGCCGAGATCCGAGTAGCGAGCGCGTGTGGTTCTATCCACTTCTGGATGGTCTGGATAGTGAAGTGTTCGTCGAGCAATTACCGGTGATGGGTAATTAAAGGCTCCTTCATATAACCAGAGATAGGATACTTCTTTTCTTTACTTAAGAAAGTTTACCCTTGGAAAATGTCTTTCCACGATAAGCTCTTCTCTTACAGCATTGTCAATTTTCAAGATACTAAGTTATGCAAGTTAGTTAACTAACTATAGCAAATCATTTCATATGTAAAAAAAACTATATAGTATAATATAAAAGGAAATTTCCCTGTTTCAAGGTCTGTGTCTGACTAAACAGGGACCTTCACTACTACCTTGTATATAATTCAAATTCTTTTGCGTTCCTGTTTAATTTGTTTTAAATTGATTGGACTTTATTAGATCCAAGTTTACTTGCTCACCCAGTAGATTTAGTATATTTTGCAACTGTGTGCGAGGCAGCTCTTAATGTATATGACCTGCAGATTACAGTCTCAACTGGAAGCTGCAACAGTCAGGACTTCTTGCTTTGAGTTGGTCAAGAGTTGCTGGGTTCACGATGAATTTGCTCTAATTTATCCCCTTCTTCCACTTCTGCTCGAGTCACTTGAGCAGACACATTCATTATTTGCCTACCAAGTGGGTTTAACTTTCGACAAATAATTCAAGAGGCAGTTAAATAATTCCCAAAACATGTGGAGTAACTTCTTCAAACATGCGGGAAATGTTCTGTAACTGTGAATTATTAAAAAGAATTACCAGGAAAATTTATTGGGAATATTGATCAGAAAACATGTTATCCTTGAAAATGTTGGTTTAAACAAGCCTCAAATAAATTCCTAAAATCCTTTTCGTGTAAAAGTGCATATGTTCATCGCGTGATGATTGCTGGCTCAGCGAATATTGATCAAACATTCGAAAACACGAATTTGACGTGCACAGGCGGAAGAAACTAATCCCAAAGTTGTTAAAACTTTCATAAATTCCATGTGAATATTTTTCCCAACCGCTAAAAATGTACAGCAATTATTAATATTGGAAATGTAAGACTGAAATATATTCAAGACGAATTAAATAAAATTCTTCGGTAAATTTATGTTGAAATTAGTTATAATCAATTTCAAAATACAATTATCTTTCTCAAAACTGCAAATCAAATTATTTTCAAATTTGAAGCTACTAGATCTAGAGAGCGCATCGCATCAGAGCTTTCAATTCATGCGATTTCCAATTACATCGATGACATCCACATCATGTCGAAGCAGCCTCGTGGATTAATACGATTACAAGAGAGTAGTTCAGGGAAGTGATTGATCGATTTCAAAAATTACTATGAGGCTCTCGACTAGACGTGAATTATTATCGAAGGTCTCAAGAATTTTTCAAACGATTCCAAATTGCCTTTGACGTGAGGGGTCAAATATGAGAGATTATTAAATTCATGATTTTGACACGAGGAGAAGAATTCTATCACTAGGGTCGTTCTTACACTTGAGAAAGCTAAAAAGTCATTGGAATTTGTCAACCAGAGATTTTGTCGTTGACCAGAAATCGAAAATCTAATACATGGAGAGACCAGGGAAGCTTCTGGAACAAGTAGTGGACGATTTTCGCTGATTATTATCTCCGATTTTCAAGTAAAATCATGCGTTGTCAGCATTCTTAGAAGAGGTGAGGGCTCGACACTCTTGCAGTCGAAACCATACTCGAATGCTGACTCGACCTTTGGTTTTTTGTAGACAGAGAGTTGACAATAACCAATAGAGGAAGCAGAAAAAATATCTCCAAATTTTCTCTTTCAAATAGAAAATTAATTATTCGTTATAAATCGCAGATTTTAGAATTTTTAGGAGAAGATGTTTTGACGAGATTTTGACCACTCACTGGGCACTTCTGGACGGAACCTAAATATCTGGAGGAAACTGCGTTCGTGGTAGATAGACATGCAAGTAATGTGTTATTACCACCGCAGTGCGGCCTATTTAATTAGTTTCAGGCTTTGAAAGCCCCAAACGCGCCTGGTGTCTGTTGGGAATCGCTCAGGTTTGCCAACAATGCGAATGACGATCAATGGCTCTGTTTATTTGATCCGAAAATCACCCAAAATAATCTGGGGAAGAATCTTTGGAAGCATCAGAGTGAGAAGAAGAAGTCAATTTCCGAAATATTGTGTTATTAATTGAAAATTCGATACAATGTTATAAAATATCGAATTTCCAAACCTCTTTCTAAACAAAACAAAAACGTAATGTTCGAAAAATATCAGAATGAGTATTTTCAGTTTTGTCCTGGAATTCCCACTATTCGATGGTTATTTCACTCTCACATACCAATAAAATGGGCTCTGGCTTTCATGTTTGTAAGTATCTGTGGCACGAATTCGAAGCGCGTGCTTGGATGAAACTTATGCTAAGGTACACCATAACATTTGAATACATTCCAGCGCAGGATCGGTCGGATATATAGGAAACAATTTTCATACCGAGAGGAAGGTACAAGGAAAAGATGCCCGAATGCTCGGATTGCCAGAGATAGATGAAGGAAAAAGTAAAAGAAAAAGAAAAAGTGAAGAAAATTGAGAGGTGGATGGAAAGTAGCTCTTTCAGGAATAACTCATTCCTCTTATTAGATTATCTTGGGTCGAAAACACTGTAATATTTCCAAAAAGAATATGTTTGATTTCTTTTAAAAATATTATAATTTCGATAAAACCTGTTTGTTAATTTAAAAAGAACAGTGTACATTTTAGATGAAAATATTGGAAATAAAAGGTAAATTTGCAACAGGGACTTTGTGGGTTTAGTGTGACCCATAACCGTAAAGCCGCTTGCAAAACGAGCGAATGCCAAAATTGTGCCTAGGAGCAATAGGTCTAATTGAACGATACATCGACATTGTACGTTTATTTTAACATTGAAAGCAAACGATCCACGCACAACCATAATTTCCACTTCTGTTGAGATATATTGCGGTTTTACTAATGGGCAGTGTGAACGGCCACTGTTTCATGACTGTCGTAAAGAATCCCATATATCCGTTCAGAAACTGTTTAGTTCTAATTAAAATAAGCCCTGACAATTTCCTGACCAGTTTTTCTAAATCTGAATAAAAAGCAGCACGAAGCTTATATTAAATTTCGATTAAAAACAAACGCCCCTTTTTTCATCGCAGAGAGGAGAAATTTTGTTTTGAACTTTCCGTTAATCGGTTTCTGCGGAACGCACAAGAAAGATTAACGTGAGAAATTTTCTCGCAGTTTTTCTCTGATTGAGGGCAGTCGAGTTTCTCCTTTTAGGTGACTCTGCGAAATAGTTCGACCCTCGAAAATCAGTGCAACCCTCTCATTAACGACACCAGAGGGTTGTCGAATCGATAGGAGCATTGTGATTGAGGAAATTCACACCGATATCAATGTGACGTTTCCCTCCATTCGATGATTTAATGATTTTCGGTGAAACTATACCACATACACCAAAACCAATTACTTCCTCTCTCTCACCCCTTCTCACCCCTT
>JAUEJJ010000004.1:3690647-3703779 GCA_032164275.1 Synergus coniferae
ATTAATCAATTAATGCTATTAACTGATACTGATATTTCCAGAAATCCTGAAAGTTCGGACAATAATACCATTTTGAGTAATAATTTTGTTTTGAAGAAATAGTGTTACGTAGATACACGCAAAAGGATAATAATCCTGTTTTATCGTATTTTTGCCTTTATTTCTGCTCGCTCTTTGTTTCGATACCAGCGCGGTGAGAAAATTCATTGCACTGTATTTCATAAAGAAAGTGACGTCTAGACTGTCGGAAACCCGGGATGAAAACATTTAACGAGAAAAAAAAATGAATATAACGCAGAGACAGATCAAAGCCCCATCGTCTGGATGTCATACTTTTCTCCAGAGTATTTAATGAAGCCATCATTTAAAAGACAGAAAAGGCGTTATTTCTTTTCATGCAAGAAACCTAGAAATATAAACTTTAATATTTTGAAGCGGAGCAAGAAATATTTACAACCCGCAAGCAACGAAAAATCTTCATTAACAGCAATATAGATTTTTATATTAGAGAGTAGATTACATTTCTCTAGAATGAGAAAATATCAAAAGTTGATCATTTTATTTTTGTTTGATTTTTTTGATGGTTAAAAAAATAACAGAACCATTAGAGACAGCTTTTGCAACAAAAGAAAAACAAAGTTCGATATCGTCGATGGACTAATTCCACTTAGCATGAAATGTTTCGATAACTTAATATTATGTTGTTGCCGTAATTTCGTTAGGATTATAGGGAAAACTTGTTATTCTCGAAACAGAAAACATCGAAACGGACGCCAGTGCCCTTTTACAATTATTTAGCAGAGCTCTATATCGCATCGCATGTTCGGGTCGCGGAATCGCATTCCAGTTTTGTTCCTTTATGAAACTAATTACACCACACCGAATGAACTTTCTCGTTATTCTATGCATCTCGAAATCGCCCCATTTGTATCCTAAGTAGTAAATAAATGCTCTCTAATTTCCAGAGAAATTTGATGCTATACTTCTCTATATTGTTAAAATAATATTTATAATAAATAATAATATAAAAACTGTACGGTATTTTAAAACTAACATTTAAAAATAAAGTAAACGTGCATTCGGTTTCGTAATAAAAAAATAATTCCGCCTGAATTATATATGTATTTGCATTACACACTTATTAATTTCGACTAGCAAAATGCATAAAAATGAGGAAAAAAAAGAAAGCCCCATTTGCAGTAGTTAATTTAACTTTACTTTTACCATAAAAATTAGCAGACAGCTTTTTCCAGGCAGCGAAATAAAACAAGATTATAATGTTTGCACGCCCTCGTTATACAAGAAAGTAATGATACAACCTGTGATAAAAAATGGAAGCTTTCGAGAGCTTTTAGCGTGTGACGAGAGTTAAAAGCTCGCTTTGTATGTGCATGGAGTGTTAGACCAAAATTCAGAATACCTGAGAGGTACAAAATGGACTTAGTCCTTTAGTCCTAGGCCTCTTGGGTCATAATCCGGCTGTGAAATGATCTAATGGAAAACGACACTCAGAACTCTGGGGATGAAAAAAACTCATGGAATATGAAAGCTCAAAAAAAGGAGAAAGAGCAGAGAAAGTGTAGAGAACGGGGATTTAGAAATGATCTGAAGTGTCGGAACCCTCTTCCCTTTGTTCTAAATATGCAAACCACTGCCATCTGGCTCGCACCCTAATCTTTTTCGAGTATCTTACCTCCTTTAAATTTTTATACTTTGATGCTTTTTACTCTTAAAATTCTTCCCGAATAATTATGTTATCACTTGCAAATATATTTTATTAATTTTTTAATCCTGGGCTATTTTTGGAAAAAGGTGATAATCTTTATCTTACAATGAACCCAATGGTGATAAAAAGTATATTTCCTTTTTACACTCCCAGCATCACAAAAACTGAAAGTGTATGGGTGTGAATCCATTGTCCGCGAAAATCACATGAGCTTTTTACTTTTCTACGCTCGAAGTTTATTTTTTAGTTCAATTCCGGTCAAAGATACTAGCAAAATCAAAAATGGTTGTGAACTTCGGAACATGACGTTTTTATCCCTTGTTATAAGATTAAAAATTTTCTCTTTGCTGGATATTAACGAGAAAAAGAAGGAAGAGATGAATCGACAGGTTGACGGACAGTTTTGTGAATATGTATGAATATTAAAACAGGAATAGCGATCGTAATTTACATAGTTTTCTACTAAATAGATTAGACTCTGAAGTTTTGACATTTAGAGTAACGTAAAGAATTTAAAATAAAGATCTCCCTTGTCTCCACGGAAAGGAAAATATTTATACGCCCAAGAGAGATTAAAAGTTGGAACTTAATCCATGTATATATAGGTTAGAAATAATACCAGTGTATCGAAAACCGAAGTGTATTGGATTAAATTTATCTTGCTATATATACATCCGAGTTACAGACAGCTTAATTTCCCCGGAAAGCTTTTGCGCAAGTCTGGCCGTTTATATAAGCGCTTAAACTTGTGTGCTTGTATGAAACAGCAGTTCAACAGTCATTCCAAATTACGTTACTTCTAGAATTTGCTCAGGATCAGGGTTGAAAGTGAGCTCCTTTCAACTCAAAAAGACACGTTCGATCAATGATTTATAAAAAATTTGGAGCAATTTGTATAAATTACTATAATAAATTACTACAAATAGTAATTTTATAATTATACGAGTTTCTCATGTATTATAGAAAATAATTTTTTTAGAGAAAAGATAAAATTGACTACTCTTCATGTTTTCTTGCGTCATATCTTTTTACTCGTTTGTACTAGCATAGAGCTCGAGTTTTCTTTCAGTTTCTTTGACATCATAAAGTAACTTAATTCTATCGTAAAATAGCAAGAAGAATTCTCGTTGAGAATACTCCCGCATCAAAACTGACTGTTTGAAAAGGAAACAAGAAAAAAATTCAATTATCCAGCCAAGAGAAGAGAACAAAGGAAAAGCTCGAGAACATCGGTTAAATTGAAAAGAAAATGGTAAATTTTCTATGGATTTTAGCGTTTAAAACGCAGTTTTCAACAATGAAAGTAACTTAAGTGAAGTGTAATATAAATAATAAATGAACCCACTATAGGTTAATCAAAATTTTCCATTACTCACAGGTGATGTTCCGAACAGACACTTACCTGAAACAGAAAAAAAATGTCTTAATTCAAAATTTATCTTAAGGTTTTTTCCTTAAAAATACATTTCTAAAAAAAATCAGAATCTCTTATCTCTCCATCTCGAACCTACGTAAGTGTTCGATAAAATTATGTAAATTTTGAATTCCCTTTCAAACGTGGGTAGAGATGTTTTCCCCATTCTCATGTAGATTCCCGATAAATTGATGAAATAAATTGATTCTCAATCACATTACCATGGAAATGGGAGGCGAAATAAAGTTTGAAAGTCAGAGACACACGCATGGAGATTTGACATAGAATCGCTTTTGTTTTCCTCCGTCTTTTCGATTTCTTTTTATTTTACTTCTTTACCCTTTTCAAGATTTTTCGGTCATCAGACTCCACTTTTTGTCATTAAAGATCTCGAACTGCTTGAGACGTAGGTTGATCGAGCCAATAGGGAGGATTTCATTTGATTCCTCGAAAGGGGAGAAGCGAGTGCCTCATCTTTTCAGGGTTGAGGATAGAAAGAGGACTGAGGTTAAATTACAGGATCGGAAATCTAATACGTCTTGATTATCTGAGGGATTAATGCTTTGACAGCTTTAGGAGTTGAAGGTTTTTTCTGAAAATTTCGCTTAAATTAATACCTTATCTCATTTTAATTTTAAATTGTATAAAATATTTTCATAAAGACAATTTTTCGGGATCATATACATAATCGACAAAGGGAAAAAAATATTTGAAGAGCAAATAGAAAAAAACATTAAGAAACCTTAAAAATTGAACATCCATTGAGCCAAAAAAAAAATAACGAAATACCTATACGTTTTGAATCGAGCGAAAACTTTAAGCTTCATTTACATTTTCGGAACATCAGTGCTAGCATTATCATAAAAAGATGCTTGGTTAGATTTCAGCGTGACATTATCGGCCACCTGCTGTTTCTTCATGGGGCCAGCGACTTAAATTGCTATTGGAGAATCGTAAAAAGGATTACGTGAACTCTAAAATTGAAAAAGATTGTATAAAACATTGAATTGTTTTACATTATCAATTTAAAATATTGGAAAAAGGGACATCGGAAAAGGGGGTTGAAAAGGGGGTGGAAATATAAAGAAATCTAGAACAGCTAGTCTTACACTCTACTCACGGCTCACTTCATAATTAAAATGGTTCGTTTATTATTATTTGCCCACCGCTTTTGCAGATGAATTTTGAACGCAATGTCAAAACGAGTCAACACTCTTCTTTCTAAAGACTATGTTATTTATTCACGAGCCGCTAGAGGCGAGCGTTGACTACAGTTTTAAACCTTAATTATGAGGGAAATGGCTCGACTTGGCTTTTGTTGGTGCAGTTTCAGTGGAGAAAAAAAAGGAATATAATGGCAGCGAAGAAAAAATATAGTGTTCCGGGATTTATTTAGTCACTCAAAATAAACAATCGTAATAAGCCAGAACTCATAAGCAGTCATATTAAGCTGCGAGGAAAGAGATTCTGTGAAATTCGGTATCAAAGGATTCCGTGTTTATAGATTTTTTGTACAATTTATTTTTAACACTTTTTCTGTCCATTACAAGCTTGAAAATGCAGTTAGCGGAATAAAAGTAGAGAAAACTCGTTAGAGGCCAATGACATACATTTTTCCTTAAAACTAAATCTTAGTGATGGAAGAAATGTACTTAAGTGCATATTGAACTATTTTCGAAGTTGCGATGATAACTAAAGACTTTTATGTAGCATCCTGACAAGTTTTATGTGTAGTTATGGAAAAGCGATAAAGATAAGATGCGTGAGGCTCAAGTGTATGAAGATAATAATATATTACGCCACTACATGACATCAAGAGAAGAAATAATATGATTTATGGCATATTCTTGCGGAAGTATAAGAAAGGAGGAAAATTACAGGAAAAAGTTATTTGAAGTTTCTTCGACTTTTTTATAACCAAGCATCGCATTGTCTCAAGAAAAGAGTGCCATTAATATTCTTTATGAAAGGAGACATATTTAATGAGGGATGATCTTCAAGAAATCCAGTTTAATGGAAAACCAATCATGATGGCTTTTACTGTAAGAAACTTTTTAAAATTGTGGAATATACTCAGGTAGAAAATGTAAGAAGATAACACCGTCACGATTTCCGGATTTTTTCCGATCAAACACGGATCTTTACTACTTTATATATCATGGCTGACTATACATCGATCTTCACTACTTATACCTCTAAAAATAATAGAAATTATCTAAAAAAATCACAAAAATAAGTTTTTAATCTATTCAAACTTTTATTCTTGTGAGTGTGCAGTAAAGGAATAAGAAACCAATAAAAAAGAGGTGGAAGAAGTGAGGAGAGAGAATGGGAATTATATCAGTAGTAGAGGTCAGTGTTTGGTCGGCCGAGGGAAGGGAGTCAGTAATACAAGTCTGTATGGTTAGCCAGTAGAGATGCAGTAGTGCAGATCT
This sequence comes from Synergus coniferae, assembly GCA_032164275.1. Lineage (NCBI taxonomy): Eukaryota > Metazoa > Arthropoda > Insecta > Hymenoptera > Cynipidae > Synergus > Synergus coniferae. The sequence goes on from JAUEJJ010000004.1 coordinate 3,696,223, forward strand.
ATGTTTAGTCAGCCAAAACTATTTAATCGATAAAAATCGAAATATCTGATTAAAAAAAATTTAATTTAACTAAACTATTTTAAAATACTGAATGTTCTTACCCTTCCAGTAAAGGTGACGTTGGAATCTGATATGGAATAGGTGTCAACGACAGAATGGAACCGAACAAGTTTTTTGGTTGGATGACTTTTTTTTGATCGTGAACACAGAGAGTACATGGTTGAGTTAGCAGGTATAGTTGGGGGCATATCGAGAAAGATTTCTCTTGCCTATCACTTTTTTTATATTTTTTATGTAGAGTACACTCGAACAATACGAAATCCTTTTTCAGTGACCCGAATCACGCTCGTAAACACATAAACGCTCGTAAAAAAATCCTCGGCAGAATTTATCTCTGATGATTCGCTCATTCCACTTGATCTACGTTTCTTCTAGAGGCACTTTTTTATTGTCGTTAGTTTTGTGGGGATTTTATTGTCAAGCTTTTGCACCAAAGAAAAATATTTTTATTGCTCGATAAAAAGTAATTTTCTTTATTCTTTAATAAAAGCCTTTAGTTATTTGTTAGGTATTTATTATTTGGTAGGTAAATTTTAAGTTTTTAATTTATTACGTTTGTAAATTTTAAGGAAGCGGTGGACCTCAATCAAGATTAATAAATATTTTTTATTTTAGTTGTTAATTACAACCCTTAAAATCGACGAGTGAAAAAGGACGTCCCACGACATCTCTTTGGAGATACTGAAAACTTTTCTCGGAGTCGGCAAAGCAGATTTCCTTTCGTTTAATATCGTGGATGGGTTAAAGTTCCCTTGCTTCATAGTCCAGTGCGCCCCCAACGGTTTCGATTATTTTCTTCTTTAAAATTTATACACTTTCTTGATATTCATTTATAAGTAAAAAGTTAAATTATAAAATGCACCACCAATAAACAACTTTACAATAATTATCAAATATATTTTTAAGTTTAAAAATTACAAATACGATTCTTTTTTAATATCGAACATCAAGAATTTATTTATTTGTTGATAGAGAATTGAAATAAGAGAAATTTAAGTTTCCGGTGTTGATAAATTAAAATTTGCGACTTGAGATGGGAAAGCAATTTAGTTAAATATTATTAAGCTTTCTCGCAAACCCCTTCTCTTTCAAAAAGATGCAACACTTTTTAATTTCAACCCTCTTGACTTTAATTGCGGCCAGGATTATAATGGGGATGATTACACTGAATTGCACTTTCAATACTCGGCATCCGCTCTGAATTCTTTGAGGACCTTAAGACGAAAGCGGATAAAAATTAAAACTGAGCTGTAAAAAGAAAAATTGTCTGAATAGACAATATAAAGTTATATACAAACTTTTCGTTTCAAAGATAAATAGGTCGACATAAATATCCTTCACGGCTTCATAAACAAATATACGTCTTGCTCTATTTTAAAACTATTTTCCAACTTAAAACAGAAAGAGGGACTTAGAAACCAGGATTGAAAAACTTCGTGATGGAATCAGTGAAATAATAAATTGTAACACAAGGCAGTTGGTGTTTTTTGACAAGTGACCGTATTTTACAGAGTAATATGTATTCGGAAGTGGGATTGAAATTGGATAACAGTGGGGAGTGTTATTGTCGTTATCACCATGGTACATCCGGCAGGTTGGTTATAGAGAGTGGCAAATCTGGCATAGTTGGAAATGGAATCGATTATGCCAGAGAACTGGAATCGAATGAGTCGGTATAGACGGAAGCAGTCTGTTGTCGCTATGCTTGAAGGAGCTAACGAGCATCAGAACTCGACCGCTGATTGTGAGACTCAAATGGAAATCACAATGCAAGAATAATTCCTATTAACCAACACGTAAATCAATGCACTCGCATCAGTGACCCTTAATTAGTATCGTTTGTCTCTCCAAGCTCTAACGAGTGCTAAATATGAGCAGGCATTGAACTCAAACTCAATTATCAAGGGTGCCATTTTGTTGCATCAAGCTGGTTATGCAGATCAAGGCGTTGCCTCGAAATCTGTGGAAATTGTTGGGGGGTTCCAGTCCCCATCCTGAAGAATTTTTTAAAAACCTTTTCTTTGCTAATTTTAAATTTATCTTGATATGAGTTCAAAATTAATGAAGAATCATGATACTTTGAAATTTCAAATCGTGAAATCATTGAATTAATTTCATATACTATTTGGAGTGGAAGGCTTTGTTTCGGTTTTCGGAACGAGAGTTAATCATTATTTCCAGGAACAAATGAAACAATTATTCTTTTTGATCTTTTTTTTATGTTTGAGCTTTGTTCTCGAAGATAATAGGAAATAGGAGTTGCATGATGGATAAAGTGCATGAAACGCATTCCCACGCATCGATTATGAACAATCGTTTTCGAAGAAATTAGAAAAGGTGTCCAACCCATGAAAGATAAAAGCTCTCAGGAGAATCTCTAATTGTTTTACCGAGTATCGATGGGTAACATGTCTTTGTAAAAAAACACGCATGGGATTCTATGTAATTTATATTTACTGTAATGATTTCCCAGAGTTCGTTTACTTTTTTCGAAGCGGGCGGAAAAGATATTGTCAACTTGAAAATACGTGATGCGCTCATTCTTTTTTGATGAAAATTTTTGAATCATTATTTTGAATCATTATTCTGAATGATTATTTTTAAAAAACGAGTCTTCAGAACGTTTTTGTATCTAGAGGTAATTTTCGAGTCTCTACTTTTAATTACCTTGCCCTAATTTCCAATAATGTTTCCCGCCTATTATTTCTGGTAGATATAACTCAGTAAGCCCTTGGGCGGATTTTTTGCCTTTCAGTAAACAGAATCACTTTTTCTAAAGATTTTTGTTCCCATTCCAGATTCTACTTCATTATAATTTTTTAAAAATTTGTAATTTGAATAATGATGTACTTTTTGTTACATTATAACACCCTTTATTTTATTTATACTCCCTGCATTTTATTCCGCCTCTACACCATTTTACTATCTGCTTTTTCACCTTTTAGCACATTCTTTTGTACTTTTGTCATGCACATGTTGTAATCTCTGGTTTTGTTCATTTCCTCCGAGTCTTATGGAAAAGCACAATGGCGTATGTACAGAATCTCAGACCTGTTCTCAGGAGTGTTGGCCTGACAACAGAGACGCAGACGGTCGATAGAACATATTGCAAGCTTCACTACACCGACCTGATTTGATACAATTGTAAATAGTATATCCTTAAATGGGATTTTGCGATTTCTACAGACAGGCTGAATTGATTTTATGCTCAAGTGGACTTTCATTGATTAGTCATGCCACTTCTAAAGAATTTAAGACTCGATTTACATTTCAAATTTTACAAGTGGAAACCTCTAGTCCTCCAATTAGAGCCGAACAATTTTATTACATTCGGAACTCGATAACAAGACGAAAAAAAATTAATAAAAGAAAATAAAAATTATCCTGAGTTGAAGAAAATTTCAAAAGAGTTTAATACACTTCAAAGTGGATGAACTTTTATAGTTTGACTGAGAGACGTATAGTGCCGTGACACCAACTGAAAACTACAAATCTTTCCAGGCCTCTCAGACTGTCGAGCTCAGAAAGTTCATTGGGGTGGAACCACTCTGATATTGCCACTCTCTTCTCTTTCCTTTTACACATTCTTTGTCTTTTTTTCGGTCTTACATTTTACTTACTTCCCAATCTACTCTACGGAATATATAACTGTTTAAAATTTTTTATTCATTTTCAGATCTCGAATAATGTATAAAATTTCAGATCAGAAATGCAAAAAGAATCTGAGGTTTGGGTCAGAGAAGGAACTTATTTAAATTTTTCAACTCTTGCAATTTTTCAATTCCTTCATGCAAGATTTTCACGCGGATTCATTCTTTCATCTTTCGTTCATATTCGCAACGTACAGTACGGATAATCCTTCCCTTATCGTAAGAAAATCCGGCTTTCAAATAAAACCTCAGTGGGGATTAGAAACGGTGCCAGACACCAAGCCAAACACACGCTCCATTTCATTCTCAGTCGTCTCGACTTTTTCATCCTCTCTTTTTCTTTTTTCATTCCTTTGCACATTTGAAAGCCTTCGACATTAAAAAAAAAAAGCGATTTTGGATTTTATCGACTCTGGCCCAGGTCCGAAAATAACCATAAAAAAAAATAAAACGTCTCCGATTTCATTTTAATACATCCATCAGTTCTGTAAATAATTGCCTAATTTTATTTGATCCCTTTTCGCCTTTTTCCTCAGCTCTATTTTGTGTGCTTGAAAATCTTGTCATGCAACGCAGGCAGATAAATTTTTCATTTGATTTGTTACCCACTAGCAAGTCAAGTGCACTTGAACTCGTCACAGTACGTATATATATATAATTTACTGTGACTCGTTACAAGATGGACTTCCATGCAAACTAAAATCAAAGAATTATTTTAAAACTAGAATGATAAATTTTCTAAAGAAAATGTAATTAATAAAATTTAATCCAATTTACCCTGGATGATTTAATCATACAAACTCTTTTGATTGAATTTTCAAGCTGTTTTAAATTCTCACACTGAGAAGTAATAAACTAGAAAAGGATGATTTAAATATAAATGGCAGCTCGCTAGCTTGATAAAGAAAAGACAAAGACAGAGACGAGAAGATTTTAATTAAAACCACTCTCACGACGAGGGTGTGAACAATGCGTTATTGTATACTAGCATCGTGGCATTTGACAGATCTACATACAGACCACTATTGGATTCCAGAGGTCTCTGTTAAAACATCATTTACTTGTCTCTCACTTGCAACTAGGGCGATAACGCGAATGTTAATTATGCGCTGTTTTAACTGATAGTGCGCTCTATCACTTACAAAGAGTTTACTCTTTAAACTTAAATCAGTGAAAAATCAGTGAACTTTCACTGATTCAATTTTAGAGAGTATAAATTTTCCCTTTTCTAATTAAAATTTTATTTTCAGTATTTAGACGGATTTTTAAGTATATTTTACGATTTTTTTAATGTAAAAAAATCCAGAGTAAATTTGAACTCACGACACAAGTAACATAATATCAGTCACGATATCTGATAGTTAGCCAAGTTTAAATTTCCACGTGACCCGAGGTTAGTGAAGTAGAAGAAAGCATGTCGGCGTACTGTTTAAAAAAAAAATTAAAACAGATTTTATCACGTCTCGCATTGGATGCATAATAACACAAGGAGAGTGCAGTTTAGAGAAGGTTTTCTGCCACGTCATTACGTCAATGCTCATTGAAAATATTTTACAGATTGTTTCATTAAAATTCAAGAGAAATTGTTCAAAGATTGTTTGTTGAATTAATTTCTACATTCTCATCTAATGAGAAAGTATTGGTTTTTCTAAAATTTATTTTTGATGTTGAACATTAGCAAATTTATTTGAGGCAGAAGATCAGAGTTCCGGTTTCTCTACAAACTATTTACTGACTATGAAAGGAATAATTTAGTTGGAATAATTAATGGTACCTCGTAAATCCAAATCGTAACACGATAACGTGTTATGCAAAGCAATTAAACTGTCGGGTTTATCGACCAGCAATTATTCCCTACTGGACGAAGCAAGTACTAAAAAACTAATGCCCAGCAGCAGGTGTATTGATGTTGTTCTGATATCAAAATAACCAGCAGTTATCCGTCGGGAAATTGCTAGTATTTAATAGTTAACAACAATATTTAAAAAAATGAGATATGTATAAAGATTCCAATGTCTGATGGTAATAATAATAGCTCGGGACCTAATGTATCGACCACAGATATATAAAATCACTCTTTTATCGTCCGTGGAAAGAGAAGATCGCGCTTTTCTCGACCGCACAAAGGGAAGATGACGCGCTTATCGACCATCAGTACACAATTTTAGAAAATAGTTGAAAGCAACCTGCCAGCTGAATATTAGAGCGTAAAATAATTAAGCAATGAATTTAAATGCTTCAAAATAAAAATGTTTAAATTTAATTTTACTGAATGTGAATATTTTCTGTAAGATTTAAAATAGGTTAAGCGTTTGTCATAAAAGGAGGGGCGACGTTAACACGATATCTGGAATGCTAGTGGGTGGTTATGGGTCTTGGTGAGATTCACATTTGGGATTTAGTTGGTTCACAGAAACCAGAGAGAATTTAGGTCGGACTAGGTCATCGAGGACGGAATAGTTCATTAAGTTGAGCGTGTTCAATTGTGCTCAAACCAGAAGATTTATTCTTTTTAAGTTTCCGAACATTAGAGATGTCTATTGTATCCAATTTTTTCCTTTAATCTCAGAATGGGACAATTCTAGTGTCATTTAAGCCACTTTCCTGCCAACTTATCGGACCCGGCGTTGGAAAACTGGTGACGTAGCATTCGCGAACGACTTTTTTCCTGACTTCCCAGAAGGGTGAGAAATAAATAAGAAACTAAGGCACAAGTGCATCAGACGTGTTTCAGCGATTCTGGGCGCAGAACACCCAGTGAAACTCCTCTTGGCTTACATCCAAACGAGATTCTGCTTTCAAGGGAAGAAGATCCTTCATATATTTGAATAATTTTCCAACTTTAATGACGATATTAATAAGTATTATTAATAATCGTATTATCAAATTTATCCATTGATATTAATCTATTGATGGTGCATTTATGAGTTTATATAAATTATTCCGTGACATAAATAATTGACCCAGAAAAACCATCCATAAATGTTTAAAACATAGTATCAGCTTTAAAAGCAAATAAAGCGTTTTCCCCGTACTTTAAACGATATGAGTCAAATATCCATTCTACGGTTGAATACTCGTAACAATTTTGTGGCTCGAAATTCCTTCCTTGAAATTTTATTTCAACTAGTAATGGATTTTTGATGACTTGAGATAAAAACTGTGCTGACTCGAAGAAATGAAAATGTCACTTTTATAAATGTAAACAAGGTTTATTATTATGCAATAATAAGCTACTAAATTATTAAAATTTTTAAAACCATTATCATTCAATTATAAGAAGTGTTTGAAATAATTAGCCACACCTTTAGACAGGTGGGGCACTCTTGGGGTTTCACACCCCTTGTAAATAATAATTAATAATTTTAAACAATCTTATTATATATAATCATTTATTTCTCGTTCCAATAGTTAAAATTCAATTAGGAAAAGTGCTTCGACTTTTCAACTCTACCATTCTGAGAATAAGTTTAAATCTAATTAACTTTAAACATTTAAATATTTAATCTTATTTTGTGTGCCGTAAAACGCTTCTCGAAATGAAACTCTCACTCGAATTATTTTTATTAGCTATAAAGTTAGCTGTTCTTCAGAATACATTGTTATTATAATTTCTCAAGATTTCAGGAAATCCAAGTTTTAACGAGCGGTGAAACTCGTAAACAGAGCAGAGTTTGAAATATTGTTAAGAGATGAATCTTATGTCCAATTTAATTACTTGTAAAATATTTGTTGATATTAAATTTCTTTAAGAAAAAGTAGTTGATTCTTCAAGTGGAAGTAAACGAATTTAGCGCGCCATTTCATGTCTAGCTCTGAAAGGATTTACTACTTGAAATACTCTAAA
>JAUEJJ010000004.1:3706976-3739433 GCA_032164275.1 Synergus coniferae
ATTATACGCATAAAGTGGAGTTAATGCAAGGTACTTGGAATCATTAGATCGTTTCTCTTTTGGTGACACTTTTTTTTCATATCATGAACAATGCAAAGTAAAATCTAGCAGGGAGAAACCCCATTCGATATATATTCTAATAATATGCCTCTCTGTTGATCATGTACTGAGTTTTCCAATATGTCACTATCGAGAGAATCTTTCGTTAATGAAACTCTTTACAATTTTTGCATTTATATTCCCATAGCCAAATATTAATAAATATCTAAATACTACTAAAAAGTAAACGTCACTAATTTTGTTAATATCATTGATATTGATACAGTTAGTATTAATAGCGTAACCATATTATAAGTACATTCAGATCTCACTATGTGTTGAACATGACATCTGATGCAATTTCGATGTTGTAAATGCATTCACGGTTTTGCCCGAAGCCAAGTGCGAGATAATTGGAACATGCTGACAAATTCTCAGTAATTATGCTACATTTCTATTAATGTGAGTAAATATCTAACACAATAATGGGAAAACATTTTTGGACTTGTGAATATCGTAATATTATGTTTTTCCGCTTAAAAAGCGACCCATTTTGCTCTTTAACTCTACTAAATTCAAAACGATTTTACGTCTCGGATTATAGAGTGAAATAACATGTCAAGAAATTTTATAGCAATGGCTCAAGCGACTCTGAGCCAATCAAGTCGGTCTTCGAAGGCTGTAATCGTTTTTGGGATAAGCTGTCGTGTAACGACTTCAATTTATATGTCGAGTGAGGGAGGCTGTTCGATTATTCCGAGTCGAGACGCTACAAAATTATACTCAGGCGATTTTCCAGGTAGACGATCTTCGACCCCCCCACAGTTCCTGCGAGATATTCATCAACCTTGCACTTAATTAAACTTTCATCAAGGATCATGGCTGAGAGCATCGCAAATTTTTATTTCCTCTTTTCTCCATCGTGCGTCTTGCTACTAATTAACTCGGGAATGTCCTCCTCCGATAAGGAAGTAGAAGAAAACCTTTTCAAGTTATGCAGGTGTAGGGCATCCAATTAAAAATGAGTCAGTTGTCGACTATGATTTTTAAAAGTTGAAAACCTCTGTATAAGTATATAACCAACCACAGAAATATATAAACAACCATAGAAATCTGATAGAAATATATAAACAATTATAGAAATGACTAATTTCACTAGTTTTGGGAATACGTGTTTATAATTGCGATAGAACAATATGCTAATATCGGGAATTAATTAAATTGGATACGATATCATTGTTTTTATTACTTGTGTTCTACTGTGTGTTTAATTAAAATTTCCTCATTAGTGCTTTTGAATAAACAAGTCATCCGTTCTAAAATCGAATGTGAATTAATTATCTCAGGGATTCATTGAAAAAACGAGTTTTCGCGAAATTATACTAGAAATTTTCCTCAAAAGATTAATTAATTTTGATACCCTGATATTACATACCTGATTTGAATCTAGTGAGCCAGGAACATCGGGACTGGCCGACCGGCGGCCATAAATGTTCATCAACGTCTGGTTCAATGGAAAAGCTGAAACTGGGCCACCCTGAAAATATAAGATTAAATCCAATTGTAAATTTCAGAAAATCCAATTTACATAATTCATTAATTAAAGTCTATAATACATTAACTAAATGTTTGCTTCCTCCTCTGTAAATATGAACTCTCAAAGGTAAATTCATTATAATATGCTGATTAACTTTCCCGTATTTACAAGTATGCACGTAATTAGGAGGAAAACAAGGTCTTCCAAATGTAGCAATTCCCACATAGTTTTTGACGAAATATCGAGAAACGTTTGGAGACGTAGAATCGAAGTTGAGAGAGACTTAGCATGAGCATTATGGATGGAGTAGCACAGAAATTCACGAAATCATCAACCTCGATTTGTAGGGTTCAAACGGATACACCCTATAAATTCTCTAAGCTTTGCTTCGCCCTCCTTTCGACCTGGCTTAGAACTTCGACCTCCGATCTCGTGATAAGTGACTTCGTACATGAAATGAAGATGCACATTGCACAATAATTGTGCATCTTCAATTTCATAGAAAAATTCAAGAATGCAAGACTCCTCAAGGTGCTACCTGGAAGAAACCTTTTCAATTTCTTCAATATTGAATTTGAAGTTGGTTCTTCAAGTACACAGATGCCTGTGGTTCAAATGACCAGATGCCCCCAGAAACTTGAAGAGCACTCTTCGGAGGGGAATTCTCTTGTCCAGTGATCGAAGCTAATATCTTTGTCCAGCAGAGAACCATTCCACTGATAGAGGTGGTTCCTCTCGTTCCAACCTTAGTTTTAGGGAGCCTCTCTTTCGAAGTTATCGATCGAGATATACGCTCATTGCTTCGAGGGAATGGGGTACGTGCTTTGGTACCGCAATGCACCCAAGAAAAGCCGGAAGTATCAGTTTCCTTCATACTCCTTTTTCCCTTCTTCTTCCGACTCGAAATTCTTCAAGAGAACTCGATCTTTCTCTTTCTCTCGCCGACTCCTCTAGATTCCGAATCGACTCGCGATTGAGACCTACAAAAACAAAATTGAGTTTCACGAACCCTATCCCTGTGGCCGAATTTGTATTCGATAGGCATGTTCTCACAGCAAATGGAAACTCAGAAATGGGGATAACTCGAGATTTATTGGCTGAGATTAAAAGCCGAAGGTGATAGCTTTGCTTTTTTATTTTTCTTCATGAAATATTTTTCGAATTCCAATTCACAGTTTTTCTCTCTGGTTTTATTCTATATTTTTCCAGAATTTTTCGAGACTTTTGTCATTTTTACTAGAGTGGGAACGAATCTAGGTCTGAGGAGGTTGGAAAAGTTTATTTCGACCCGGCTGACGAGAAGAAAGAATTTTTGGAGTCAGGGAAAATTTTATGAAGCAGTAAATATTGATTATAGTTTGCGATTGTCAAGTTCTTGTGAAAAGGTATTGGTATTGAGAAATGAGAGAGCTGTTTCAGCCTAACGAGGAAAGATTGTAACCATGTGGTCCTGAGCATTCAGACGAGGAAGGAGTTACAGCTAACAATCTGTGCCTGGTGGCTTGTTACCACGTACGAATTCATCTTCTGCTATTCCTCTATTCCTCCGTCCATCGTCGTCAGCCTTCCCTTCAGCAGTCAACTGCGGTCGGGTTGTACACGCTCGACCTCCGATTCTCGTTTATTTTCCACGATAGAATAGACGATAGAAGGATCCTTCGATTTTCAAGATTTGACCAATCCAATGTATTTATTTACTTCCAGGAAAGGGGCAAACCTTTCCTTTTACAACTCTCTAAAACTGAATCAGTCAAATTTCACTGATTCTCAGTGACACTATTCTCACGATTTTAATCGGTGAAAATCCACTGAAAATCAGTGAAAAGTTACTGAAATTTTCAGTCATCCTCACTAAAATGGTGAAAATTTCAGTGTCTTTTCACTGATTTCCAGTAGATTTATCACTGATTAAAATCGTGATAAATGAGTCACTGAGAATCAGTGGAATTGGACTGCTTTCTATTTGGGTGCATCATTCAGCCCTCTGAAAGTCATTTTGGAAAGTGTTATGTTGAGTGGTTTTTGCAGTAATTCAGAATTACTGCAACGTTCCAGAGCAAAACTTAATGAAGCAACTTTTGTGATAACAGTGGCTAAAGATGAGCATATTATGAAAAGTGGAAACTTAGATGATGTGAAAAGGCATGCCTCGTTGGTTCTGGAGTAATATATGAGTGGCTGAAAGTAGAAAGTGGATACAAATATTTTGTTTCTAAAAGTGGGATAAAAATTCCCCAGAGTAAAAAGGAGACCAAATGACATTTCAAAGTGAAAAAAAAAAGGAAGGAGAACCAGTCAGTGTTACAAACTAATTTTTCTACTTTTTTATTCTCAACCTCCCATATATATATATAGGACTTTGGGAAAGTCCTGGACCGGAAATCGTATATATAGATGGCGAAATAAGGATCTCATTACGGACCAACAGCTGGTTGTTTTCCAGGGTATTAGAAATCCGATATTTATGTGTGCTTTCCTTAAGCTGAGAGTGGAAGGGACTCCTCTTGTTTGTCTTGTACGGTTCTAAAACAAAGGTATTGTTCCTGATCCTTCCAGCTTGCGATAGATGCTAAATTATGCATTTCACCCAGGGAAACTGTTAACCCACCGATACCAATGGCTGACCGTCCTAATATTTTATGACCCGATGCCAATTTTGTCACGAGTGCTTGCCTCAACAAAACCAGAAGCCAAAAGTTCAATATTTTTAATTAAAGTTGAAGAAAACATATATTGCTAGTAATCAAATTCGAGATTTAGATTCTGATTGATTTTAGGTTCCAGCACAAAATAAACTGATTTTCCAAGTGAACCATGCAAGCTTCAACATAATCCGCTTTGATTGAGTCTACGAAACAAGCAATGTATCTGTATATGGTTGTCCATTCTATTTATTTAGCATCAGCGCTCTCATGCAAGATGATTGAATTTATCTATGTTTGCAGAAGGGATCAGCGGATTTGAGAATCAAGTGCAGTCATTAGGAATGTTTTGAGGCGCTTTCAAACTTTCCCGCTCCTCATTACGCTATAATGTAACAAAGTTTACATTAATCTCTCAAGCTTAAGAATATTTTTTTCTTTATTCGTTTTTCTTGATTTATTGCTTCCTCATAGAGGAAAAAATCCAGTATCTAAAAAAAGGTTTTTTTGAATATGTCTAATATGATGTTCTGAAAAATTTTCCGGATGTGTGTGTGTATGTATGTCACGTTTTTGACGATCCTCGAGAACGCGTACAGATAAAATGAAATTTTGCATATTTATTCCCCTATATATACCAAGTTGAATTTCTTAAAAGAGTTTAACAAAATTTAATTTTGGAAAATTGATTTTTCAACTGTAGCTTTCGGAATTATCACATTTCAAAGTTGATGAAAAAAAATGTTTTATACTCGGATGGGGACTGTCGTACTAGAGTTTATCAATTTAGCTTTCTTGTTGATTATGGAGAATAATGTACGAAGATATCTTTTTTTATAGGATATTGGATATTTCTGGAGGCTATTTTTCTGACGCCCCTACATTCTCTGTGATTAAGTAATATCCAGATTATCGCATCTGCTCAAAATGGCTTCCATAACAGGTTCCGTTTATAGTCTCGTTGATTGAAGCTGACGCCGAACGACCGATGTAGGCTCAGAGATTCAGGACAAGAGCTTCCGGTGCTCTTTGCATAATGGAAGCCAACGTCACACGACTTTGTCATCGCAAAGTGTCACCGTTCTGAACATGAATGAGAACATGATAAGCTAAAACATAACACTAATGTCCCCTACTATATTTCTGTTATATGACAGGAAGAAAATATTTCTTTTTACTTTCTTCATTTTCAACTTTTTAATGTAAGTGACAGTGGGTTTTAGCGCCCTGAGTAATAATGAAACGAGAGTGTTGAAGCCCTGTTACCACTTACATTAAAAATTTACAAATTGTTTAAAAGTGCAGCGAGATATCTTCTTTTAAAAATAAGAAGCTGGGGAAAATATACATGGTAAATAGTGACGTCATAGTTTACCATTTCCCCTTAAAAATTTGTGAACTTTAATTCAATTACAGAAAGTTTTAATATTCAGGGAAGGAAAAAATGACATAAAATGTGTTAAGCAGCTGGGCTTCGTGTATTCTACACCGTCTTTAACGAAGGTTGCCTAAACAGTTAATACGTTTACGAGGTAAACTTCGTGTAGAGCCATGTTATCGCTATAAAGTGGGCGCACGAGTAATACGGGTAACCGGTGTCCAGAAAGTGAATTTAGCTTAAGTGCATCGCAAGTACAGAGCAATATATGTCACACACTACTATACTTGGTCTCAAAAGGTTATGCAGAGTTTAGGTCATGACACTGCGGGTTATGTTCGCCAACAGTAACCAATCTACATTCATGGGTCAAATGTGGGTTTGACATCCTCGTATAATAATTATAATTATTAACTAAATTAAAGACAACTAATTATCTTTTTTGCTAACAATTTATTAAATGTATCAAGTTTTGATTACACACTCATTAGATATTAATGACGAGCAATAATTGTGAATTACGGATGAAATAAAAATGTGAATATTAATGAATAAGGGCGATTCGCATTTTGATTGAAATTTTAAAACCTAAAAACGAAGCCATGTATTATCAAATTTTCGCAATATCCCTCTTCTCTTTTATTCGTGTTTCAATAAATTATTCGTTGCTGGTCATGTGGAAAGCCCCTCTGCGTACTGATTCCATTTCGTTCGATTCGAACTCGAGTTACACAGCTCGTTGAAAAAATGTACACTTGCAAATTCACCCACCAATCCTGAATTCTACCGTCCAGAAAATCAAGGACATTAAAACGCCAAGATCGTTTGCATTCGATGCATACATGTAATCCAATCGCATCCATAACAAAATCCAAGCCGGAATCAATATATATATATATATATAAAATATATATAATATATATATATATATTGTTGTTAATAATTCTTTGTTGAAAAGAAATAGAATAATGTTAAATTTCAAAAACTAGTGATAAGAGATTCAGCGACATATTAATTGAGACATTATTCACTGGATTAAAATGAACTGTTGAAATAATCCATTTATTAATGAATACAATTGATAGATGACCAAAAGAGTGGAATTAATGGCTTATCAATTTTACCCTTTATCACCAATGTCTCTAATAATATCATTTATTCAGATACGAGACGTTTTTAAAAAGGTCCTCAAAGATTATTTGATTACATGGAAAGTTTCAGAGAAAAAATTAATGAAACTTTAAATTAGATTTTTGAATGGCTTAATTTGAGATCATCTCATAGATCAAGTTAGGAAGAGATTGGAAATTTGACAATGAACCATGTGGTGAGGTTCGGAAGTGTACTTTCAAAAGAACGACTTGTGCCCAGGTTGTTTGGGTCATTAATCAGTAATTAATGGCGTTATGTCCTCGTGAAGGGTGGAGAAGCTTGTTCTTGTCGGGCTGGTCTACCAAAGTTTGACGACCTAAAGGGATTCGTTCCGCTTTGATGTCCTCAAACTCTCTGATCTGCGCCGTTAACTTACATGCGCCTGCCAATCTCATTATGCTCAACTACGTCTTCCAGTCCTCAATCAATTCCATTCGCTCTGAACTGTAATCCATCGTAATTTTAAACCTCAGAATTACTTCAATCAAATTATTCAATCCTACTTGATTCCCAGTGCTTCTGGTTATTTTTATCGAGTCGGCTAAATTTTCACTTATAAATGGATTAATTTACCAGGCCAATTTAAACTGTCAACTACCAATAATTGTTGCATCAGTGAAAAATAGTTTTGATGTTTTAATCGTAAAATGACTTATTATACTGTAGTTGCAATATCGTAATTTTCTTATCGGGAGCCCATCTCGTAAACTCTTTCCTATTAGAAGTTTTCATTCCGTCTTGACGTCAGGCAGTTTCGTTATTCGATAACGATTATTCCGTTGGCGGAATTCGCTCTCCTTCCGGTCACCGCGAAAATCTCATTCGAGATAAGAAAGACCACCCGCGAATTTTCTGCCCCCAGAGGAAACTGTCGACAGCCAAACTTGGTCAATTCATAATATACGAGCATGAGATATCCGAAAAAGATACTTCGTGTCGGAAAAATTCTCTCGACAACATTGAGAATAGATTCGCATAATCGTGATAAGAAAGAAATTATCGTCATTCAATTCCTAGTTGAATAGAATCTATTTTCTACCTTTGCAGTCGGAGATGAAAGAGAATTTGAATTTTGAACTTTATCAATTGACCTTATTAGCGACGAACTCGCTCTCGCGACTATAAAATCTTCTCTGTACAAGTGTACACATTGTTCACTTTGAATCATTCGTAAATATTACTATGACATTAAATTTTCACCTATTATCATCGTAATTTATTACTCAGTAAATTCTATGATTATTGAATTATAATCGTCAACTTTATTGAGCTTTTTGCAGACATTCAACGATAATTTTACAGCCTCCAACCCTACTCTCTATTTTATTTCTTGCTGTACATTATGTATATCGTGTATTGTTTTAACTCGAGTGTCATGAAAAATACATAGCTCGAAGTAGTACGGAGGAAAAACTGGAAAGCATACAAAATGAGCACCCGGAGAAATAAAAGAGGGTGTTAGGAAAGCGCACTCTGCGATTCATAGTTTAAACATTTCGTCACTTTTTAATGAATACAAACATTTTCTCTCATCCCTTATTCACCAACTGGACAAATATCCATATGGGCGCGTTAAAAACTCGATATTTAAAATTTATTCAATTAGTAGTCCTCCGAATTATTCAAAGTTGAATTTATTATTTTGAAAATCTGCTGCAAAAGTTGACACATAATTCTCAATCTTGTAAAACATAATTTAATTGTGATTAACAACAATAATAATTTCTTTGGACACTTGGATTCATTGGTTCCCAGATTTGCATTCAGTTGTAAACTAAAATGGGGGATTAATAATAACGAAGTAGAGTCTTTTGAATCGGTTAGTATAATAAATATTATGCAGGACGTGACACTTACTTCGCAAAAGTATGAAAGAGTGACTTTGCAATACGCAATAAAATAGAAAATTGATTTCCACGTCCTTGCAGGTATAAAATTTTGTAACAACGATATGAAATCACAATAAAGTAAGGTTCGCTGCATTTTACGCACAGGACACTCTTAGTAATGCAGAATGTAGGAACGCAGTGCATGAGTTTAGAATCGATACCACATCGGGGGCATTAAAGGGACATTAAATCGCTCGGCTTCGATGAAATTACACCGTCGCCACTAATTTACGATAGTTACGTTGGCGCGTGCTTCTCTCTTGTAATGACTAAAGGCGATAAATGATACATGGATTACGACGATATGAGCCAAAATTAGTGCACATATCACTAGTCCAAATTGCCACTATCCTACACAGCATTATAAATCGAAATCGAAAGAGAGAATTTCAAATCATTGATATTTAATACATATATATTGATATTTAGTAATGCAAGTATTTTTTAGCATAATACTATCCTAGGGAATAATTTTCTTCAATGTTCTTTCAGAAAATTATCCATGAAAATATGAGCCATTCCGTGATAAATGGAAGATTTTGAATTTGAGCCTCTAGCTAATGGGGCGGTATCATCCGCTTTCTAAAAGCCACATGAAATGCAATAAAATGCACTCAGGGTGAAATGAAGAAAGGGGGCGAAGGAAAGGAAAAGAAAAAAACAAAAGAAAAGAGAAATCGTGGAAAAACTATTCGAGGGGGTTATCCTTAATAGGGTGGAAAATCTAGACGAGGGAAAAATCGTGAGTGGCCAGACGAATTTCGACCACGAGACGAGCGAGACCACATTCAATTACAGTCAAAGCAATTTCAAGACGAGTATTATTTCGAGCTTTTCACCGAGAAGGAAAAAAATCTAGGGTCTATGAATATTAATGATAGGTCTCATTATTTTAAGATCGAAATTCTTTGTGCCATAATGACCAAAACTAAAAAAAATATATGTAAGGATGAAAAAGAAGATGAGAGAATAAGGGGTGGGAAATCGGGATTATAAAAAGTGGTAGGAAAAAGACGGGGTGGGAAAGTGTGGATAAGAAAAGGGGGTAGGAAAATGGGGGCAGTAGATTTATGGGATTGTAAGATTGTAGCTTTGCAACATAATTGAACTTGTTTTAGTTGTATCGATTTCAACTTAAGTCTAGATTCAGCTTCGTAATCAATATAAATCGAATTGCAGATTAAGTTTGAGTTGCTCGTGAGCATAAGGAAAGACGAAGAAAGTTCCTGCTCAGCGCATTCGAGTTCTTCGAAGTGTGCGAAGCAGAGTGGAGTGAGAGAGCATGAAGATGCGTCGGGGAAATTGTTTTTACTGCCAAGTTTGCTTTATCGAGAATCGCTTCCTATAGATTCATCAGATCTTAATTCTCATTCAAATTTGGTTTCGTAATATAAAATGTAGAAAAAGAAAATTCATCTTATGCTAACAGAATCTTAATGCATTTTACATTGCTTTCCTTCTGCAAATGAAGCATTGAAAAAATTCAAAATGAAAGTATGTAGAATTATATGAATACATAAAGCTAGAAAAAGCTATCACTTTTTTTTGAACTAGAGAAAAATATATTATCTATGACGTATAGACAGTTATATTTCATTTATCGTCAAAGAAATATTGGTTTTATTTTTTGAAATACGAACTCTACTGAAGCACCAACACTATCTGATAAAGCTGAAACATAAACAGGTTCCCTTACATAAATTTTAATATTATATGAACTTTTCCAACGACACCTCATGAATAAATCGACCTACAATAATCACAGTCCCACAGAAAAGGGAAAAAATGTCATGGATTTTTTATAACCTGTTTATTCGCTGAAAGGATTTCGCATGAATTAAATTAATTAGAGAAAATAAATTTGAAGTTCAGAGACTTGTTATATCCACGTTCTCCTGTTTGCTAGTCGCATTAAGTTTATTTTAGCGCAACTCGAAATTCTTGGCATTGTCACTATCAAGTTCTCGCATATTTGCAGGGACAACAAGAACAATTTAAGTTTCCAAACTAGTTTGAATCAAGGGATAGCGCGACGAAGCGAGTAAAGAGCAATTTAAAATTTCCTGCTTACACTGAACGGATGTCATGTACAAAAGGAGCTTTAGGCTAACAGAATTGTCATGCTTCCTGTGACTGAGTCGTATATCGTAGTGTAACGTTTAGTCAAGGATTTTCTCAGTGTACCCTTCAGACAAGATTGAAATTTAAATTAATTTAATTAATTCGACTATCAAGCTATTCGACTATTCGAATATCAAGCTAAAAAAAGATTTTGAGGTAATGTCACTTCGCAGTTTCGATTTTCGAGTAAATTGAATTTACCATTTTGGCACCAACTCCCAGAGGTATTGACGCACTACGCTGAACACTTGTAGATGTGTCGATAAATGTGAAAGTCGAGAACGAAAGGAGAATACAGAAAAAAAGGAGGCAACTGAAAATGCGAAAAAGTGGGAAAAGGGGGAGGTTGTAAGCTTGAAGACAAAGATAAAGCCGGGGATGAAGGCTCCAAAAAGAAAGAAGCAGAAAAAAAAACATTGGAAAAAAGGGTCAGCTATGCGTCTGTGGGAGAGAAACTCATACAGAGAGGAAAATAAAGTGAGCATTTTTTCAAAGAACGATTTTTCAGGTGGAAAAGACGTTCCAGAGATGTTTTCGAATGTTTCGACACGAGCGTTTCACAGCAGTCAACAAGAGGAGGGTCCATTAAAGTTCGTTCGGCGTACGTGAGAAAAATCGTGATGCATTTATTAATGACTAGATGTGTGTATATGTGTGTGTTCGAGAAAGCTGAATTATTCTGGTCGCTGCCACTCTGGAGTCGTCAACATCGTCAACAAATAACGATGATCAGGAAAAATTACTTCATTTGCACATTCTGGACAGGATCTTTATCTTTTATTCATTGTATCTTTTAACTGGTTGATCATTATTGATTTTAATTTGTCAGCTGTATTGATTTCGAACGCCCAAACATACTCATTAAATCTTAATTCAATCGGATTATTCTTTAAAATGTTATATAATGTTAATAAAGTTTGAAGCTGTAGGAAAATAAGCTCGATTTCATACATTCCCAGACGAATTTGCTTAATTAGTTCAATTTATTCAACCCTCTTCAGTTGTTTGAGGAAAGATGGGATTAACAATTTTCAGTCCTCTTTGTTAGAATAAATTCTCTACATTCTCTATACAAATTAAACCAGTTTACCTTCAATTTCGACGTCAAACTTTGTTGAAATATTCATGTCATAATACACACGGTGAGATACTAGCACATTGACCTACATAGTTCAAAATACTTCATTATTTGGATGTAACTTTTAAATGAATATTCCGAGCTTGTTACAATTTGTGGAATACATTTCGGTCATTGAAACAGCGAAGTCCAACAAAGAGGAACCATATCCGATCAACCAATAGAAAGTTATAACCAGTTTACTAAATACCTCAAAAATTGTCTGAAGCAAATTTTGTTATAACTGCAAAGTAATATTTCGATTCTCATAATCTTCAGGGAAAATATTTTAGTCACTAAAATGAATATAATTACCAATTATTAACTCTCTACAATCAACGTACACGAATTTTATCTCATTTTTATCAATTTTTCGAAAGAAAATAACAAAGAGATTGGTAATATCAAGAATTTTCATTGAAAATGTAATCGGCTAAATCAATATGTCACCCAGTTCCAAGTAAACAGGGACGTAAGGATGTGGATGTGTAGGAATTGGAATATATATTCCTATCCGTCGCATCCATCAAGCTGGATGAGACAACGCCTCCTGGGTAACAAGTCGGTCGCGTGAAGCAGACGACGCGAAGGCGCAACATTGGATGAGAAACGGACTGTTAGTGGCAACTAACAAATTGTTCTGGTAGAAGGGTTCTAACGTTGTGGGAAACACCATTTTCTACCCCCTACTTGTACCCTATGGCACCCCTGCGATCCTCGTGTTTAGACCTCATGTATGTTTAGAGAAGTTTCCTACGTCAGTATGGTGGCAACAAATGTATCCCTATCTACACGACTGATGTTCACTCGGTTTACTGCTTAACGAGATCAGTGACTAGACTGCAGAGTATCGACTAGGGGCTGATTTATTATTTAAAAAAAGAGGTAAAAATCCTATGGAAATATCAACCCCCTCTGTGTCCAATTTTTATACAAATATATAAATGATTTTATACAAACGGTATTCATTTACGAATTGAAAAATATGTTAAGAAAAGTCTATGCTCTGAAGAATTGTAGCTGCTGCGGGAAAGGGGAAGATTGTCTCCTTTATATAGCTTTTTTCTTCAATTCTGTGGAGAATCTTTAATACTCGTGAAGTTGGCTGTAAATATGTCTGGGATGCGCGTTAAGCAAAGGTCATAATTTCCGTTTCAAGGCGCAACCATGAAAACTTCGTGAGGCCAGAAACCTTAGTGCAAATGGATTAAGCCCTGTGGTAGGGTAGTTTCAACGGTTTCGTTGAACTGACTTACAGTTTCAGCTTCTGAGAGTGAAAGAGAGAACGTGGAATGTGGGTGAGTGGAAAATAAAAAGTTAGCTTGCTCGTTTCGGCTTCTCCGTCCATAGTGAAGTTTTTACGAGATCGCGTATCCACTGGTGTATACCTAGTACCCAACAGACGATGACGAAACAACCATTAAAACTACCCCGATGAAACAACCGCTAGTTATGAACCTGAAAGTGTCCTGTTGAAATTAAAGTCAGTCTCGTCAAAGCCACTACAAACATTTTTAATTGAATCGGTTTACAGTTATTATTGAGAGAGGATCGAAACTCTTTCGATGATTAATATTAAAGGAGTTCCGAAAAAAAAATCGAGCACGAAGTTTTGCCGAAAATAGTACCTATTTAATCAGTTTTTATGCAAAATATTGTGGAAAAGATTCTTTTGGGTTTAATACCGCACAGTAATAATTGACTTTACAAGAGACTCGCGACTTTAGAGAATTCGGCATTGCACTTCCGATCCACTTTAACGAACTTTGAAAACTTTGTTCTGGTAGCTTAAACTTTCAAGATAATAGTCTTCGACTACACTGGCAAATAGAGGGGTATTTAGCTTCCATGATAAGAGCTTTTAAATCTTGCTTAAATAATAATAATGGAAAATGTAATTACGAGTGCAACTCTTTCTCTCCACTTTCTCGTATTAAAAACTTCTTCATAAACGTCTAATATATTTAAAAACATATTCTTTTCCCCGGGCTGTTCTTTGCTCATTAAAAGGCTCTTAGTAATAAAGCACAAAAGCTAGCAGTATAAATATGAATTAAATATCAATTTCTAAAAACAGATTGACTTTTAATTGTTTATGCCTTTGAAGTGGGTCCAAAATTCTGCTTTTTACTCCCTAGTAAAAAAGAGTTCCCAGTCAAACAAGTTCCTTTTTTCCACCTTCATGCATAATACAAGATTTTTATTCTCTATAATGTGATACTCGAACTTTTGTGCGTATAAATAGGCTTTGGACAAATGTAAAGGGCTAATTTCGTTTCTCTCTCGTTTAACTAAATTTTGAATTAGCGAAAACTCTGCGAGTGTTGCTAATTGCAATTTACGCAGGGAAGTGACAGAGTCGAGGTTGAAGCGTTCGGAAAAGAGGTCGTCGAGTTTGGAATGGCTTTTATAAATTCCACTTGTCCTCTTGAAAACGGTAATGCATCAAGGCTTTCAAATTCGTGCAGGCCGTAAATACTATGAAAAGGGTGGATAGATTACGAAAGGGGGATGTATGGATGCACTCGTAGATGAATGTGTGAGTGCAGTTGTGGGGCAAGAGATGCATTGTGCTGGCTGCGTGGCTGCATCTATTCGCGTGCTCAGAGAACTATGCACTTCACTCACTCACTGGGGGGAGGCAAGTTAGTTTCAAACATAGTTTAGACAATGTTACACAGCTGCAGGATGACGCTGCAGTTGTTACAGTTGTTATGTTGCATTTTGCTGTGATGGTATCTTCGCAAATGAGATACCGGACGTGCGAAGTTCCAACAAAAGGTGCCAGGCAAAAGAGGAACAATGACTAAAATTCAGTTTGTCTATCGTGTCTAAGGTTTCTAGTTCAGAAGTGTTGAGAGTGAAAATAAAATTGAGAGTAGAATGGAGTAGAATGAAGTAGTAGTCGGTAGTATTTCTCGCCTTGACGACAGTTTTGCGTTCAAATTCGAAGGATTTGACATAATTATAGGTGCTTTCGTATAATTACTATAATTTAATCAGAACTAAATGGGTTTATGATAATGTTTAGCGGGCATCATTAGTTTAGCCTCATTATCGAAGTACATTAGGATGCAACAGGTTGAGGCGGCTCAATTTGAAACACTAAACTTTCGCACTCTCTCTTTCGAGTTTCTTGTGGCTTCTAAACTTACTCCCTAAGACAAGTTTGATTTTAATTTAATGTCTAGTTTAAGTTCTTAATCACTTGAGGAAATTTCATTATTAAGAAAGGCATTATAACGTAATTTTGATTCGTTATTTTATACTTCCCACTTCTACTCTTTATATTTCATTTTTAAAGCGCTTGGTTCAATGGAAAAAATAATACGCCGTGTCTAACGCGTCTGGCTTTTTCTACTGGTGCCTGCAAGGCACGTGGTTCAGTGATACGACCCTTTTGAGTAGACAATTCAAAATTTGGAATCGAGCAATCGCTTTGAGGAAACAGAGATCGAGAACTGCATTTCTACTTGTGCTCTAGGAGGGATGTACGTTATTTTTTTTCCATTATTCGTCGAATCGCGTCTCTCAAGTCGCGGATATACAGCAGCAATGATAAGGGGGTCTTGTGTAATGGAAAATTCCAGGTACTGTAAATACAGCAATACTCTCGCCTCACCATTTTCACTTCAACATAGTCCCTCTTTCTTTCTCGGTGTCTTTCCTTCGCCTGTTTCCGATTTCCCGAGAGAACAGAAATCAAGAAGATAAAGATTAAAGTATCTTTATCTCTCTTTCTCGCAGACCGCTCCAGTTATTTAGCTCTCTCTCTTTTTCATTCTAGAATTTCCTTTTCGATGGCAGGTAATAGAAGTTGAGATCCCCACAGCATTGCTGAAATTGGGATGTCGAATCGCGGAAAAGTCTCAGGGGACTTCAAAAGTCACTGATATTAGCACAAGGAAAAAGAAACATTGGAAATATTTCAATCTCTGTATAAAAAAACACCTCTTTGAATTCCACAATAAAATTTCCAGACATGCTTCTAAAAATAACTCCCGAGAACAGAAATGGATATTTGGGGAATTTTTAATTCGAAGCTGAGAAAATTGCACCTTAAGGAATTTAAAATTAAAAGTCTTATTTATATTTAGTTGCAAAATACGGAATTTGGAAGGAGGTCAAAGTTTAACGCCCTATAAAACTTCTTGGTCAAGAGTAACATTCTTTCTCGACATTTTCTTTTCAGTTTAAACTATTTATTCTCAAGAAGATAAATCGAAACAAATTGAGCCTAATGTATATTCTAGAATCCGCATTGAATCTCAGTTCACGATAGCAGCACTGGAGTGAGAACATTTCGCAGTAGAATAAATTTTCTGTGGTCAGACGCAGAGAAAGAAAGCAAAATCGATGCTCCTTTCTCTCCTCGTCTCTAACCACATTAAATTTATTCTGCTGCAAAATCCTCGTTTGTGCTATATTGCATCTGGTCCAAGTAAAAGGAAATAATTTGTAATTTAAATCAGGAATTTTTGTTAATACTTGTATAAATTGTATAAATTGTATAAAATGTATAAATTATATAAATGGTATAAATTGCAATATTTACAATTTAATCATGAAGGTATGACAAACGAGTTATGTAACCCAAGCCACAAAGATTTTCACATTCTCGGGTTTTCGTCAAATTGGAATTGATCAAATTTAAACTGAAACCACAGCAATTTATGGCAAATATTTCCATCTTCATAAAGTTTGTATTGCATAATATTAATATCTAAACCCTAAAACCCTTTTGCACCTTTTCTTTACGAATCAAAAATAAGCTCCAGAATCATTTAATTTTTGGGTCCGAATTGGACTTTTAAAGTATTTGGGTTTACGCTAAAAGACCCCTAATCCCTGAATTATTATCACGCCAATCTTAGATGCTCTCTAATGGCTTCGCGGAAGCCTAATCAAAGCATCAATATGCATCCGATAACGTCAGAGGGACCGGCTGTGTACAAGCCGAGTGTATGTGTCCTCCACAATTATGGGGTTTGGTACGTGTGTACTCACATAATAGCTGTTATCCGTTATCTCTCTGGTCAGTGGAAAGCATTGTATCCTCGTGAGAGCGTTTAACGTTACTCACTACATAAATGGGCTGCCAGCACTTGTTCGCTTCCCCTTCACCTATCAAGCACGAGAATTCAAGGCAGCGTTCACCGACTCGGGAATATTTTTCATCCCCGAAACATTTATTATCTACGTACTCCAGTCTCGGAAAATAGACACTAAATATGCCCGAAATGTGCACACAATTGAAATTTAGTTGAAATCTACCTCATTCAAAACTTCCAATTAAATATGGCAACAAAAGAATTTCGATTTTCAAATTCGAAAACGCAATGCAAACCCGCCGAGTAAATGTAACTGACCGGAAATATTTAATCAGTTCGCTTTTTATTCATCTTGTTCAATTAGTCGATATGTTCGATGACTATATTGGTTGAAAACGAACTTGAACATATATGTATAGACACAAGGCTCGCAAATGTTATCCTATTCAGTGAAAAACAGAGGACTGCGCCTATGCTGCGCTGGAGGACAATTAGCAATTAAAATCAAAACTTGGACAGAATTGATCGACGGTCTTCATGATATCACAATTCCAATCAATCGACTCTTGGATTATAATTACTAACGCTAATTGCGTAGACCAGAACGTACCATTAGTGTTCGCCGATTATTTGTGGTCAAATGTAATATTTCGAGAGCGATGCATTTATTTACTTACATCATTTTGGGCATAGGTGGGCGTAGGCGTGATTGGTCCATCACTAGCTTCCCACTTGTCAGCAATCCGGATGGTTTCAGCGGTTTTCTGCTGCACCGTCTTCGATTCGTCGAGCAAGGTCAGCTCATAAAATTCTTGAATATCTGAAAGAAAAAGTAAGTATTGGCTTAGAGTCACTCTGATTTTTTTTTTTTTTTTTTTAGGAAAACAGTAAACTTCAAGAAAGTTGCAAAGTTTGTAATCTTGTGTAGTACAGCACATTAGGCAGTTACACGCTTGACGATTTTGAATTCGAAGTTGGTGGATATTTCAATTATCTCTCGAGGATTTCGAGGGAAGTTGAGTTAAAGGGTCATGGCCAGTATCCACGAGTGAAGAGATAAGGAGAGAACATAATTTTCAATAGTTTAGAGCAGTTCGAAGCGAACAGCGTTTCGTGAACCAAGACCTTGTGGACTGTTGAGAATATATCACCCAGAACACGTCTAGAACAGGTCCTATAGGTTGTGGAACGCAGTAATTCCTTGCTCGGAGAACCTATCGCTAGGATACAGCAGTTCGTGACAATACATTGTTTGATTGAGCGAAACACGACAACATTGTCCGGGATTAATGGATTAAGAATTTTAAGATCAGGAACGTTAAATAAACAACCTGAAGTTAAAAATATTATGCAATTGTTGTAAAAGTAAAGTTGTGTTTCTTTATTAAATAATTTCTATTAATTTCAGCGTTGCTGAAATTACTTTTTGATTGGTCCAAAATTGAAAATACATTTTTGATTTGAATTACTCGGTTAACTGCTCGTACATTAGTTGATCGGTGATTCGTGAGATACTAAAAACTAGTTAACGAAGCAGAGTAGTCTGCAGTTTGATAATTACGAAGTTTACTCGGAAATTGCAAATTATGCGCATGAGTCTTGCTAACGTACGTTACTCTCGGGACGTAACGGACGGAGCTGGTTGAGAACAATTGCAGATTTTCGATTTATCGATTAGCCTCTGCTCTCTCTCTCTTTCTCTCTCAAAGTTTTCGAAGCAAAGAGCAGATGCACTTTCAAAGACTTCAAAGTATACAAAGACCCTCAGTTCCACTTTAGATTCAAGGAAGATATTCAGATTTAAATGATGAAATTTCATCTTTCCAACTTTCTCACGAAACAAGCAAATGGAATCAAATCAAAGAGTGACTGGGAATTCTATTGGCTTCATTGAAATATCATGTTTACTGTTTCTTTCCACAAGAGAAAAATTTCTTCAATGAAGTCTCGATTCAATTTTTTCGTCAGTATGATTTTCCATTCTATTAGTTTGATTTAAGCTATAGCTTGATGGGATCTTAAAGTATATAGTAATCGACGTCCTTGATCATAAAAAATTAAAGAGTTATTATATACATTATGTATTGTACATTACTAATTTTCTTGAAATAAACAAAGAAGAAGTGAAGAAAATGGTAATTGATGATATGGACATTTAAAAAATGGATACTTGGTAAAAGGCACACTTCGACTATGTGGCAAGCCTTAGTTCGCGTACCTTGCTACTTTTTCAGTTTAAAGCTCAGGCGGACACGCCAAGCTATCGTTTTACAAGGCGCTGGATAAGATAAATGGCTAGAAGCCCTGTTGTACTTGGAGGTGGCTGGACGAACCATTTATCATGGTTTTCATATATATTTATTATATCGAACCCTCTCTGTCACCTGCAGCGTATGCTATTTAATCGCTTTAGTTCAACTGAAGACTTCAGCAGGTTGATGCTTGAAAGAAAAAATTAATTAGAAAAATGTCACAAAGGGGAGCAGAGAGCTCGACATCAACTCTTGTAGGAAACTTCCTTTACTCTTATTTGCACTCTTTTCATTATTACTAGATTATCTCCATTCTTCTTGATTACAGTCCTACAAATAATATTCACTTTCAGTAATTTTTTTTTATACTTGTAGAATTCAAAGATTAACAAGTGCTTTTCTTATAAAATGATTTTTTTTAAACTTTGTGGAATTTAAGTAAAGAACCTTTTGCATGTCGATATCCATGCGAGTCAATGTCAAGTTCATGAAATATTTTTGTTGTTTAGTATTGATTTTTGTAGCAGAAGTGGGTTAAAACAATTTCAAATAATTTTCTCTAGGCCTTCACATTTTATAGCAGGTAACTTAAATGTTCCATCCGAGGTGAAATTCGAAATTTTCGTTGACTTAGATAAATCTGGTTTAGTGCCCATGCTGCATCCTAACTTCCTTAATGTAGCATTTGGTTATGCAAACGGCTCTTTACTGAAATTGAAGAAGAAGGCGTAAGGAATCTTTTACAGTTGAAGATTTTGGCAGTATAACAAATCTACGTCATAGACTCATCTCCATAATAATTGTCGGTTACCTGTTTTCTCTGTTCGTTTTCATTTGCGAACTTCTACTATATTTCTCTTCAAAATACTTCGAAGAATTATTTTATAGATTTATTCACATCACGAATAATTGATAAAAATCCAGATTCATGCACTGAGACTTTTTATTTGAGAAAATGATAATTTATTATTTAGTATAATATCATTTCCTGTCCCGAAGTTTAATTTAAAAATTTAATTTTCAGCGTGCAATATATACATAGTAATTTTATATAATTATGTGAATCATTGAATACTTAAATATGTGAATATTAATGTGGTATGACGATAATAATACTCAAATAAAAAGTCTCTGAATGTATTTTTTTACAGTTATGGTATTTTTTATAGATTCCCTACCTATAAAAAGTCGAATACATGTGATTTAGCAGTTAAATGAAAGTGTAAACGTGCAATAAGATTGACATAAATTCGCAATTACCGACTTTTATTAATCCTAATGAAAAAATAGCTTTAAAAAGAATAAAGTACATACTTTTAACGTTTCCTAAGTCAAAGGAAGATTTCCGGACAGACTAACGAGGCGACAAATAGAAAAGGTAGTCTGGTATTTGGTATAAACGTGTTGGCTGACGCTAAGAGCCCTCTTAAATTCTCTGACTTTAATTAACGACATTATTCTTTTTGGCGGGTTCGCCATGTTACTTCCACTACCTTCGTCCCTCGTCTAGCCACAAACGATGCTTTCCCTTTTCCCTCCACTTCAAATTCTTTTTTTTTCTCTGTTTTATTGCTACGTTGCAGCACAATTTCACACGATTCTCTTTACCTTTACAAAAAAATACTAAGTGGAGCTTGAAAAATAAAAATACCTGAAAATTAAAGCAGTCTTTATGGCTGACATTTATTATTGTTTCCAAAGCACACGGCCTTTAAACTTTTATCTCTTTATATTTAATAAAACAAATATTGCTGCAACCGCTGTTACACGATTTTTGGCTGACTGAACATTTACCTTTACTACTGCCGCCCACTGGCTGATCATACGCTGACCTATACTACTGAATCCCTCAAATTTCTTTCTTTTTCTTACTTTTAGCAAATCGAAAAATATTCTGCTTAGGTATTATTGTACAGAAGACCAGTGATAGTATGAACAGAACCGGAAATATGCATATTAAAGCTGGAGGGGTAGAGAATAGGCAAGAATAGGAGAGAACGTTATTAGATTATAAATTTCCTTAGGGCATTCCGATTCCCAACTACAATATATCAGTTCTGCTTCTTCTGTCTTCCCTGAATAATCAACGAGTGTTTTCTTGAAACGAAGATAAGTGTTAGCAACAGAAGAATAACTTTTCAAATACGAAAATGTGTATTTTAAATAAAAAGTCATTATTCAGAATATTTAAAAGTTTTCTAAATTAAATTGACCTTTGATGCTTTGATTTTTATCTGCTTTAAAAAAATCGCAAGACTGGTCGAAGATTCCCGTTCCCTTCGACAATTTTCTAATAGATAAAGATCTGCATTATTCGGTTAAGTGCTTCATTCCACGTGATACTTTTTCTAGACGATAGAAGATGTGAGAATTTTTTTCTGAGGTGAGAATTTTACAGTTGTAAAATCTAGTAATAAGCTCTTGATCGCGAGAGAAGAGCTTACCAATAAAAGAACGAGAGGGGTGCTCTTTCAGACAGTATTAGTGATCCCATTTTTACCTCGATCGTCTTCCCATTGTTGAAGATTCGTCAAGGAGTCACTCTATTTATTGAAGAGACAGAGTTTAGATTCTCCTGCGATTGTTCACTTTTGACAACAGCCAGATTTAATCTAAAGATCGCAATTTTCAATTAATAATAGAGTGATATGTCTCCCTTGAATGCCCATGTAAGAGACATATAAATCTTCATACAATCATATTAAAATTCGAATAAAACAATTACGTGATAAAATACTCAGCACAGAAGCTCTTTAGTTGCGTCGGAATCCATTTAAGTGCAACGCCTTCGTATACTCAGTAGTTAAAGACATTTAACCCTTAACTACTCTCCTTAAGCGCACCACGCCTCTTCCATTTGGTGAATTTACACAATGAATGTTAGTTCTAAACTCGCAACTCGTTCAGAAACACGAAGCACTTGTTAACATATCATTCTGACAAAAATTATGCTGATTATAATGTTAAGAGAAACAAATAACTATTTAAGAACGCGGTAATTAAGAAAGAAGGGAAATTAAATCACAATTAAATTACAATATGCAATTACATCCTAATTGCTCTTAAAATTAATGCTTTTAACATTTTGCAGAAGGTTGAAATCATGTTATTACAATTTCTAATTTCCAGGAAAAGATTGTCGTTTGCTTCATAATGTGGTTTATAACAGCATCTTTCGGAAAAAGAAATTCAGCCCTGCATTTATTATTGTTTATATATATTACTACGAAAGAATTTTGTATTCACACAATGCAATTCACAATCTGACCTCTTGACATTTGTACTGCGGCATTTAAACCTGCATAGCGCATTCAAACAGAAACTTTTTAACTATAATGCAGGTATATAACGAGCTTGCGGAAATGTGTGTTGATATTATATAGAACCGTAACAGGCTTTTAGCTTCATGTATGTGCTTTAACCTATCTACATTTGAGGAATATTTGTACTTCACATAATATACATTTGAGTTCCTCCTAGATTCGTGTTTGCAAAGCTTATATGCACGCCTTCATATCTTATTTGCTCGCTTTGAACTGTTCACTGATCTCAGTCGAATATTGACTCTTTAGATCATATTTGATAAACATAATATAACAAACTCGTCATACGATTTATTAATTATCGAATTTATATTTCATAAAAAATGCAAAAATAAATACTTAGCCTATGACAAACAATTTGAAGCCAAAATTTTACAGCAGTGATGTCCAAAGCGTGAGTAAATGAGTAGAAACCTATTAATTCATCAATCCTCTCTCTTATCAACTTTGATGGGTTCATGAGGAGGGGGGGGGGGGCAGGAGGAAAGGAGAAGCTCGAGAAACCTTCATTTGAAGGCCTTGAAACTTGAAATTGTTTGTTTTTAAATTCCGTGAATTATAAATTCTTGAATTTTAAGTTCAGCTGACTTGAATACCAAATGAACGTTATTTGGAGCTGTGTTGGCCAGCTTAGAAAATTGCGCCAATATGGAAGTGCATATGCATTAAGGCCTTGGCACTGGATCAACCGAAGTTGTGGCTTGTGATCCTTAATTACGAGAGGAAACAGGCAGCATGAAAGGGTGAAGGTGAGGGAAAGAGAAAATTGAGATTTTCAAGAGAGGGGAAGAGAAGAAGAGTTAAACTGTGCTCTGTAGTTGCATCCGTTGTGGTCTGTCCCATTCCAATTGCCGCGCCAAAAGTTCGAGAGTTAACCCTTCACCCCTTTTACCCCCTTCAACCTATTCTCTCATGCACATATAGTTAGTCTCTGGACTTTCCTTCTCTTCCTTTTCTCAATATAATTTACTCCCCCTAATATCCCTCTGTTAAACCTATATCTCTTCCAAAGGACCTCCCCGAGCACAGAAATCACAGCTATTCCCCTTTATTACATATGTTTTCGCTCCGTAGGACATCAAGCGATTCATTAAAAGGGTGGGTCGAAAGTAAAAAATTTGGGAAACTGCATGAGATTTAAAAGAAAAATAATTTAAAATTAAACTTATAAATACATTGAGTTATCAAACGTTGAAATAGCCAGTAACACTGATTTAACAAGAGGCGCTTTTATTTATCTACTTTAGCTTGAAACGAGAAGCCTCTGCTTGTTTTCGAGATTGGGAAGATTTGCACACAGACTGTGTGGTTTCAGGGGTGAAAATCCGAGAGGATTGTGGCAAGAGCAATTTTTCTCAGCTGGAAAATCGGGATTAGGTCAGCAGATTCAAAGTATATGTGAGCAAAATACGGTGAATTTTAAGTCAGTTTTTATATTTTGATTTAAACTTTGACCTACTTTAAAAATGTATTATTTCTTATTACATTCTAAAATACAATAAATTGTTAATTTAAAATTTACTTCGAGTGTAAAGTTTATGCATTTCACAATAGAAGAACTTTGTATATTTTTTTTAGAGAGAAGAAAAACGAGTTTTACAGATGTAAACTGTGCTGAAATTGCGTTTCTGATTTCGATTGCGAGGAAATGAAAGCGAACGAAATACAGTGACAGCGCAGTTGAGAATTTTTCAACTGTGTTTGCTGCTATCTCCCTCACCGTATGCTCAACACCCTTGCGCTCGTCGTTTTCTATAGTGGATCAGCGCACTCGCAATGAAAAAAGTTACACGATGGCTAGAGCTTCAGGAACCTAGAAAGTAACTGCAATTCCCTGAGTTCGTTAATATTCCCTAGCCAACTCTGAAAGTCAATTTTACACTAATTTACTTAGTAATAGCTACAAATGGCACTCCAAATTTCCGATGTACCATAAATATTCGGAAGACTAAACGAGTGGAAATAGAGTGTATTTTTTTTATCATTAAAAAATTTTTTTTAATCAGCAGAAATGAAATTATCATTTTTTTAAATCAGAATTTTTTTAAATTAGCATTTTTTATGAATGAAACCTTTTTCATGTAGATTTTCTTACCATACGTGAAATTCGTAGTTGAGCCCATGTGAAAAAGTTTCCTTACCTGAAACACAAAAAAAATTGCACCTGTTAGTAAAACTAAAATCATTTAAAAATGAAAATATCATAGAAACAAAAAAGTAACGTTAAATATTTTCAGTTATTTCTATGCCAAAATCTGAAGTACCTTTGGAGTGATCAAAAAGAGGTGAGAATTTGAAGCACCGAAATATAAGTAAGTTATGCGGAAGCGGCGGAGGTTTTGCGCCACTTTGAATTCTTACAGCACTCAGGAGGGAAAGTGGGATTTTTCAAGTAGGTGGCAGGGACATTAAAGAGCTATTTCGTAGTACTGGGTATACTTTGAATAAGAAAAAAAAATGAAACTGCTCCATTTCCACACTCCAGAATGGTTTTGAAGTGCTTATGAATGGGGAGAGTTGAAAAAATGAGAAAACACAGTCGGAGTCTTCTTCTGATAAGAATTGATAACTGAAATAAAAACTTAAAAAGACCTCTATCCCTCATAAAAATAACCCAATTAAAATAAAAGAAAAGTAAAGCTTTTTAAGCTGTACTTTTTAAGTACAAAATAAAAATTTTTTATCTTTACTAAAATAGAAATAAAGTTTCCAATCATGAATATGACATTTTCTCGAGTAAAGCATTTCATTTGCCATTTCCCTGCTTACAAACTTTAACGGTAATATCTCGCGAACTGTGAAAGTTTGTAATAATCATCGAAAAAAAGATAAAAGCTCTCATGATACTCAAACCCACTTGGCACTGAGCGCATGAAATCTTGACGTCTGTTACCTCTAAATCTTATTTCGATAGTTCACGATTGAGTCATAAAAAGTTCGCGCGATGCAATCCATTCAATATTGAGTCAATAAAAAGGGTAAAACTTTTCTTTTTTCTCCAAGATCTTTCGGCCAGGTTACTGTGAATATTCCGGATTAGTGGAAGAATAAATGCCCTATCCGGAGAAAGCGTGATTTGTTCTATGTGCGGAACGATCGACGGTTCCCATAAAATGCAGTTTTACTTCAGTCGTTCCATTTTCCAATGGCCTTTTCTATGCTTTCCGCAGAAAAGAAGTCAGCGACGATAGTGAACGTGTGCCATTTACGAGCAGTGGAGGGTTAACGGCGGCCAGTGCAGAATTAACGGGAAAACAATTACGGCTTTTGTGAATCCCCATGACCTCGAGGATTTCCCAGAATAAACCCTGGAGTCCCTGCACTTGCCTCGATAAAGCCAACAGAGGAATCGTATATGAGTAATCGTACGAGGGGACAAACGGACTGGTAAATCGTGGTCCAGCGAATTCAGTGTATCTCGAGTCTAACCGCGATGGCAGATACGTCCAATGGCTCGAGACACGACGCTGTTGATGGTCTCTTAGTAAATGATCTGGAACGCAGAACCGAAAGATAAAGTTCAAACAAGCGAATTTTGTTATTTGTCCTTAATGACAGATGAGGTACACCGACCTATCTACATTTGCCAAGATTTACGATTTACGTCATTGTAAGATAATAAAGTATTTACTTTATTATTTAGATTAGTGGCACGATTATATTATTAAGCATTTTTATATCTAAAGTTCAAGTCGAGACAGTCATTTATATAATTAATCATTGTATATACGCCCATTTAGAATGCCACTCATAACCACCCACTCATAGTAAAGCCCAAAGATATTTTTTAACACAAAACATTGTCAATGGAGTAGGCGATACAGCGTTCAACCATTTGCAGTGTTTTAATCCAAATTACCTTGATTGCTATTACTATTAGTAAAAAAAACTGTTGTGACGTTCATTAACTTTCATTAACCAAAAGTCACATCCTTAGTCAAACCCATTAACAACAAGACGAGGGGATTCAAAGACGGAAGTTACTTAAAACGCCTCCGCTTCGGGAATCCGATCCGGATCCGCTCGTCGTGTCAAGGTTTTCGAAATAAACTGTAAACACAAACTACCTAATAGAAAGAAGATGTGAGAGGATGAGTCTTGGTAAGTTACACACAAATGAGAACCTCTACGGGGCACTAACGAGCTCTCGTTTATCGTTGCCACCGTCTACCTAGTCGTCTCGTCTCTACTTCATGCTATCGCCTTGGAACTTACAGTGTACATGAGTGAGGCAAAGTTTCACTATGAAATTACACGTGCTACAACAAAGTTCCGTTTCTACGAAATAGCGAGAAACGGAGACTTGGTTCTTATCAGTAAGTCTGAGTCGCAAAAGAGAATGAGAAGCAGATTTAAGCTGCTCATTACTTTTTTAGAGACTGTCTTTCAAACTTTATGGGGCTTATGATAAATAAGAGGACGATAAGAACATTAATTTAAAAAAATGAATTTTTAAAAATGGGACTAGTTTCTTTTTGTACAAATAATGTAAAGGTGCGAATTCAAATGATTAATTTTATAATGGGAAAAAAGCTTCGATTTCTAATGGTTTATTCTGACTTGGGAGCCTTAATTACGTTAAACGAAAAAGTCGTGAAGAACTAATCTCAACACACGCCTATAGTAAAACATTCCCTACTCTCCTTTCTTCCTTTACATTTACTCTTGTGTACGCCCGACCTAGTTACCTCCCTCAGCTTAACGGTATTATGATTTAAAGCTGAAAGCATGTTCGTGTCAGCATGTGAATCACAACCGGAAATGGTTTATTATCGAGAAAAGAAAACATGTACGTTAGAAACGAAATCTCACATTCGTCGGATCACCCGCTGACGATATTTCAACTCTTTCAAATCACGTCTAGAGTCTGAAAATTCTATTTTCAAAAAGAAATATTTTTTTCATTTGTCTAGTTCTCATTTTCGGTTTTGGAAAGATCGGAAAGGTAGGTTAGAAAAGGGTGGGAATAGAGGATGGGAAATGGGAGTTAGAGAAAGAGGTTTGGAAGAATTGTAAAATGGGATCATTAACCTCGAAGCGCCAGCACTCGACATTATTTTCAAAACTTCACTCGAGAGGAAACTGAACATGGATATTCAATGCATCTTTGTTACAATATAATTTCATTACTGCGAACGAAAATTATGCGCATCAATTTCCAGATGAATATTTCATCCTAAATTCCTTTGACGATACATATAATTTATTAAATTAATGATTTCGCAATGATGAAATAAATGTAGTAAAAATCAATGCAACGTCATGGTTACAATTTGCTTGTCAAAGAGTAACCATTCTTAAACGATGGATAAAATACGATATAACAGAGAGTTTTGTAATATGTGACAAATATTATTTAAAATATTTTTTAAAAATCCTTTGAAAGCTTTCGAAGTGCTTGATACACCTGTATTATTCTTTATAAAAAGTGTATTGAAAGTACAATAAGGATTCCCTTATATATAAGGGCTTTTAGAACCCCTTTCCATTTTATCCTTCCAGCAAAGTATGTTATGCAATAAATCTAAATTTCATCTGAACTCTCCTTTCATATCCATCGCAATTCAACATTCTTTAATGCTAGAATTTCGTACTACATACGGTAAAAAGGTGCATTACATTTTTTCTCTTGCTTGTCTTTTTCAGCAAGTTTTTTGCCTCGAGGTTCTTCTCTACGATTTGCGGTCCGCTTTCCTTTACAGAAAGATAAAATACACAAAGGATATCGAACATGTTACAACTTGAAACCCACTTCCGTTTTTCTCTCGTCCCTTATTGTTGGTTCTAGAACTCTTCAGTATATTTAAAGAGTACTTATCGGAAGAGCTGTTTAAAAGCACAAAGAATGGCATTTTATAACTTCAAAAGAGTTTCCTTATTAAAAAAAAAAGGGAAACATTTGAAAATCCTTTATCGTTTATTGAATTGTTTTATTTCAAGATCATTTCATAAATTTTTAAATAATGAACTTGATCAGGAATTTAATTCACATAAATCATAACTCCATGCATCGAGGATGGTAATTCATCAGCAGTTATACATATGTCATTTGGCGATTGGGTATGACCAACCTATACATCATGTCAAGATAATTCTTAGTACAATATTAATGGAAATTAGCTTCATATGTAAAAAAATTGATTAACCGCTCTCATCACCACAGAAAATGTTTCTTCAAAAGTCGAATAACTGAAATTAAGATTTTTAATTTATCATTTGTATTCGAGTATTAAAGTATATTTTGAACAAATGGTGTCGCCTCCCAGTTAGTGAGCTTTTGCGTTCAAAAGAATATATTCGCTTAGAAAGGTAACAAGTGGAAAAGCTTTTGTGGAACTAGAATATCCTTCTGTGTCGCCGAGACAAAAAGACGTCCTTTACAAAGGCTGTGACAAAACCAAGCGAAAACTAACGACATAATGTGCGACGCGATCGTGTGACTTCAGCCCACATTGGATTCCAGTTACGATAAGCGTCCCTGTTGGTGAACGGTCGACAAGCTCACCTGTTTCGATAACATCGTTTACTCATCTAGTTTCCAAATCTGCCGAAACAATCTTCCATTATGTGTACATTGCAAGCAACCTAATTTTAAATCATTTTCAAAACATATTTACCAATTTTAACTAAATTTAATCAATTAATTTAATTTAGTTTTTCTTTCATAGATAATGCTATGATTTTTCAATAGAAGGCATCAGCTTCCGTTAGATATAGTTAGGAATTTCGATGCTAGAATCTATATTACTTAAAATGAACGAAATGGAACCTTTACAATTTTCAAACACAATAGATCGCGGTAAATTTTTTTCTAAATTCAATTAGACTCCACAATGGACCGAGATAAAAAATTTAAAAGCTTCAGATCCAATTAATTTGTCGTCTAGATTCGTGTTCAAATACCTTGTTTTCGCCGAAGACGCTGACAATGATAGAAAATGTCGATAATTTACGAATGCGCTAACCGTATAGTCACGAGTCTATTTTTTGAAATTTTTCCTGGAGTAAAACTCTGATCGGAAGGTGGTGTTAATAACTTCATGTGAAATGAGTGTATAAACCGGGATGGAATTCTAGAAATGGATGGAGAAAATCAAGTGGAATACGCGCTTCATCGCAAATTCATTGGGAGGAAGCGTACTGAGAGGGTCAAAGTTCGAGAATATCCGTCCTCGAGAAATCAGGAAGCACTTGAACCAGACCACCTAGAAACCACTCCAAGTAAAATGAAAACGATAATAAAACTTTTATTCTCGCGACTACTAACCTATGCCACTTTTCATATTTCTCAAACTTTTCTCAGGCAAATTGAGCTTAGCAAAAATTGGCTCAAAAGAAGTTTGAATTTAATTAGACTGGGAAGTTGTTTCAGAATTATGGCTTTGAGATGAATTTTGGTTTTGAGATAAATTTTGGTTGAGAGATAAAAAGAAAAATGGTGTAATTATTTTCTGCTACTTATGAGAATTGATTTGGAATACTCGAGGGAAGAATCTCAATTCACATCAACGAATTTTGGCGCATCTGTACAAGAAGTTCTATACATTCATAGGTGACGCCGTTTAACGAGGCGTAGTCATGACAACCACGCCAATAAATTTGGTCCGCCGCGAAAATGTGTTCTATTTCCACACAGGATGAAAGGAAGAAAAAACATTACCCGGGAACGTTTGTTTTCTTGATTACTCCCCAAATGAGACCCTCCAGGATTCCACCAAGCTACCGACTTAATTAATCACTTTAATGACAATCGCAAAGACAATTACGCAAAAAAAAAAGAGGATCTGAATAACTTATTTCAAGTTCACCATCCTCAATTTTAGGAATCTTATTCTTATTTTAGGAATCCTTATTCAGTCACATTTCCTTTCTATATCCTCATCCAATTTTATATCCTATCCCCTTTAATAAAATATTATTTTAACGCTGCTAAGTCAACCCCTCCTACATTAAATATACATTTTCTTATAGTCTGAGTCGAGTTTTGAAAGATTTTAAAATGAAAATCATGAAAGGAAAATAGAAAAATAATTTCTAGCTTCCAATTTTACAATACCTTCTTTCGGTGCCACATATCCATGAACCTCGCAGTAACTTCCGGCAATTCCGGTGGAAACGGGGGTGTCCAAAGTGAATAAAGTATTGGCGGAGGAAGAAACGCCATCCTCAGGGGTGTGAAGCGTCGTTTGCGACAACGCTCGCTGTTGATGATGGTGTTGATGATGGTGATGATGCTGTTGCGGATTTTGTTGCACCTGCTGCTGTTGAGTACTCAGAATTTCTTCGCGACGGCATTTTGAGCATCGACGCATCTCCGAGCGAACTCGCAGCAACCATACCATTCCAAAAAGTGCCATAGCAACCTTGAAAACGGGTTCCTTCGACGAATGCTTCATGCTCGCAGAATGCCGGTCATCGAGGCCTCGCGAGCCACCGCAAATCATCACCAATCTTAACAAAATTTCGCTCCCTTCTTGCACCAGTTAAACACCTCACTTTCAAACACTTTAGATATTTCAGATAATTTCTGACAAATTATCTGAGCTGATACTCCAGATGAATTTAGAGACAAGTTTTAAAAGATCTCATAATTCTTGACAGTGAAACAGCTTACAATTTGGAAAACTGTAGTCTTTGCAGTTTTAAAGGCACAATTTTCACTAGATATTGTAATTTGAGTTAGAAAAATAAAAGGAATCTGAATGAATAAGAGAGCTGGAATATTAAGGAGGAATTTCAAGACGGCGAGGGTAGAAGGAAGTGGAATTGAAGGTCTGATGTGTTTGAGCAAATCTCAGGTATTGGGTCCATTTGATTATTTATGAGTATCACGGCAGTGGCTCGAGGGAAGCGGCAGCTGCTTACCATTTGAATTACCACAGAGAACACACATGAACGCCTCGAGCACTGTATCACCGACAGCGGAACTCCGCTGCCGGTGCCTTGTAACGATTCCATAGTATCTGCATCGCGATAAGAGTCAGTCTCCAGTTAGAAATGAAACCACTCGCGGAGAATGTTCCATAACTTTTCCATGTCACAGTCACTTTTGTTATTCTATAATTCTTGCTGCTTTTCTTCGCACCTAGAAAGAGCCAGATTTTCTTTTTCAAATTTGGAAAGATGATTCTGTCAGGTTTTATGTTTTATGTAAATTAATGTGCGTCTTTTTTGAAAAAATTAGTGAAAATTTTCTTTACTGTCAGCATTCTTAAACCTCAATTCTTGGTCAAAATCTTTTACTAAAAAAAAGAGGTATTCGCAAAAAGCTTTCGTTTTGGTGTGCAAAAATTCTCTACTTATAATACAAGAAAGAGAGAAAAAGAGATTTAAAAAAAGGGAGAAATTGTAGACATGTGGATAGTTGGTTGTGTATGTATGAAATGAGAGAAATGGAGAGAATATATACATGCGTGTGAGAGAAAGACCCTTCAACTCTCAAGTACTGGCTGTGCTGGCACTCCTTTACATATAGTAGGTACACATACGTTGGAAGTTGTTCCCCGCACATACGAGTAGCAATTAAAACTTGAGTAAATCCTATTTCATACTCCCTTCGTTTCACCCTCGCTTTAATGCCATCCTTGAACGTTATATTCGCTTCTCTAGCTCGAGTTGCGACTGCTTCGGATGAAAATATTATCACCCTATCAACGTCGCTACTCATTACAGAGCCAAATAAATATACACAGATCTCTCTTTTGCATCCCCCGGTTTCGCAATTTGAATAAATTCTGATCCTCTCATACTCTATCGATTTCACAAGTTACGAAATTCTCAATTCGTCTGCGTTCCAAAGTGGAAGGCGTTAAATTTTTCAGGGAACCAATTTAAAATCATGCAAATATGAACACTCCTAATTTAAAATAATATAATTTAAAATAGTCTAATTTGAAAATTACAATTCTTCTGAATTATTAGCACTGCCAATTTTCGAGAAAATGTAGGACTATTTT
>JAUEJJ010000004.1:3748303-3763835 GCA_032164275.1 Synergus coniferae
AATTTTACACGCTTGGTTTCATCGAGGCAGGTGAACGCAGAATCGACTAAACCGAGAACGAACAGTATTTTTTGAGAAATTGAAGAGTTCTGAAAACATTGAACTTCGAGACTGATTGGATTTACTTTTTTTCTATTCGTAGTACGACATAGGGTAAAAAAGGGAATACGCAGGTGCGGAAGAAAAATTGGAAATTCCCGGTCAGCAGAGTGAAGAGTATCAGAGTGATCGGGAGGGGGGGAGAGGGCTTGAAAAAAGCAGTGAGCGATTCTCATCGATCCACCCTAGGTTCTATTCACGATACTAGAGAAGGGTGGAAAACGCGTTAAAGTGATGGCGGCAGTGTGGCGCTCGTATAAAGTTTCATTTCCAGAAGTTCAATAATCGCTTACATCGCAATAACAAGGAACCATTTGATTTTATAACACTCCGCCAAGATACGTTCTGTGATCCATTGTTTCCCGTTAGATTCTCCCCTATCCGTCGTAATTTATTATCGCACTTTCTCGGATATTGATCTCGAGTCAAAATATAAATTCATTGTTTAATTTAATGGTTTTATTCTAGAATTTCTTATATTTCTTTCAATCAGTTAAGTGTATTTAATCGCTTTAATTCCTTGCAAATATTTTTTTCAATCAGCTGTCCCAATTAATTATATCAGAAATTCGAAATGCGTGTATATTTAATAGTTGTACCGACTTATTGCGTAATTCTGCATAATGTATGTCTCATGAATTAACTCTATCTCCTCAGTGTCAGATCCACGGTACGTTCAGTGTGCTATTACGTCACGTTTTTATTTCATAATTTATTATCCAGCCTATGAAAATGCCCTCTGTGGAAGATTCACGTGTCCCAAAGAGGACACGTAGGGCGTGGAGCGTCTCGCTTTACTACGCCTTATATACGCCTCGAATGCCTTTACGGTGGCATTCAGTGAAAATTTCTCTACTGCGCTGCGGGTTATGTGCCTCTTGTAAATAACGTCCAGGGACTTTTTGCAAAAACCGGAGCATAGCTTTCATACTTTACTGAAAGCCTCGAGGTAACCAGAAGGCAGATCGTTGGGGACCAGGAATAATCCGATAGCGAGGCTCATACATACACATGTATGAATAATTTCACGCGAGAATTTGCTCGTTTCCTATTTCGCCTCTGTAAAAGGTTTCGCCAATGAATGAAATCAAAACCTTTCAGCTGTGTAACTGGCAATTTCAGAAAACATCGAGGCTAAAGAGGAGAGGCTCTACTGAATTCCGAATGAATACCACATTTTCTTAAAACAGAACTGGGACAGCCTTTAAACATTAATTATTGTTATTGTCAGAGGCCCAACTTGGAGCATGCCAATTTTTCTAAAGTTTCCTTCGTTTTCTGCAGTTTAGAGAATAGCCAGAGGAAGAAGGCACTCAGTCACGCAAACAATGATCTCTTCACAGACTTTTTAAAGAGAGTCTGCAGAAAAGAGACTTTCAAGTCTAGGATATCGCCGCAAGGGATACGAAATTGCTGCTATTATACTACTTTAAACCGGGCTTTCTGTTCTTAAAAAATGTAGATAAGCCAAAACCTCGTTCTTGAAAAAAAAATCCTGAACAATGTACAATCGCTGAACAAGAAACGTAAGAAGATGTTAAGCTCTTTAGGGCTGACTTAAAATTGCAAATACTACTTAAAAGCCTTCATGTCTGACTTAAAATGGTTTGTACTACTTCATACAGGTAATTTCTGTTATACAGCTGAAAAAAAAAATGATTTATACTATTTTTAAGCATTTTGAATGAAATAAATGCGCTGTTTAGAAATGTCTTTCTGCCACGCACGAAGATAATGCGAAAAGAGTCCAAATTGTGAAGACTCATTGGGCAGGTCGCTTAGACTGGCCATAAAGCACAAGACTCTTCGTAACCAACTTCCTTACAAGAAAACTCTCCCTACAAGGATTATTTCTCCTGTCTGGTGCAATGAACTAACTTTTCGAGAGTTGGCATGGCAAGTAGAGGGGGAGTAAAGGGGAGGTAAGGGGTGAAAAGCAAACTGCGGGCGATGCAGCTGGAGCAAGTATACTTATCTGGAATGAAATCCAAGCTGGGAGTTGCTGCTCCCAAACTACCCTTCAGATGCGAAGCACGGAACAAAGCTATATAGCTTTGCGAAGTGTAGTGTTCATTAGCCTTGCCATGCGGTTCAAATGCTTTCTTAAACGACGAAGCACTGAAGCTTGCAGAAAAACTTGCCGAAGAGACGGAAGTTTTCGCGCGATCCGTGCCAGTAAAAGTAAAATAAAAATAAATAGTGATTGTGGATTGAAGGTACTTCTATCTGAAACTCTCTATAACAAAAATTTCGTCAAAATTTTAAAATTAAAAAAGAACTGTATTATTTAACACTTTTTTTTGAAAAAAATACAGTCCAGGAAAAAGTGCTTGTTATCTCTAGATTAAAGTACGATGGAAATATCGAAATGGGGCTGTTTTTCCCATTACCATATGTATATGCTAACTGTGAGTGCGCGAGAGTAATTCAAGCGTGATTCATTATAGTTAAAAGCCATGTCCGAGTGGTGAAGAGTCCGCGGAGCCAGAAAAAATGTGGATGTGAATGGATAGAACGCGGACAGAAATGGAAGCTGCAAATGAAAAATGAAATATTTGAAATAAATGCGTGAAAGATCTATGAGAAAATCCAAGGAGGACAAGCGATTTTCAACCTGACGCACATGATGCTGACGAGAACTATGTTCAACCTGACGAAATGAGGTTTAAAAGAACACGTGAAAAAAAGCAGAGTAGGAAAATATTCCATCACAGTGCACCAGATCATTGAGAACAAGGAATACGAGGAGAAAAAGAATTTTTCAGAAGGTAAAACATTGATTTTCAGCCATTTGATAAAACCTCTCGTGTCTGGCTTAACATGTCTTTTACTACTGCACATATTTTCTGTCAGGCTTAAAATGATTTATGCTACTGAATTCCACTCTTTCGTCTGACTCAGAATGACATGCACTACTTGAAATGACTTGTACTACTTAAAAGTTCAGAAAACTAGAATTTCCTCGGAATAACTTTAATATTCTTGGATAAAAGATAAAAATATATTTCAGGAACATTCTAAGGATTAATGAAATTGAGAGAATTCCAAAGATTGAAAAATATTACTCGATGTAAAACAAGAAACGGTTCGCAGGATTTTGGAATGTGTTGTTCAATTCGAATTGAATTTCTCAAATTGTTTGATTGAAACATTACTTCTACTGCAACGGAATAAATTTCGATATGAAAATATCTCGGCGATATTCATGCGTCCTGACATTGCTGAGATATTGGCTTTAGCTTCAGCTTCTGTGGTTTCAGAAGTGAGATATTTGAATTCCAGATTCCCAAGCCACAGTTTTGTAATATGAGATAACCAAATTGCAATAATTCGTGATTGGAAAAAGCTTCCATATCTTTCGAAATTTCAATATTAATGCAGTATTAGTTTTAAATAAAAGAGATATCTACCGAGAAGGACATTATTTGTTAATTCACTTTGGTTGTAAAGCAGTGCACATTAATAAACAATACATAAATGTAGAATAATTTCAGAAACTTTTTAACTAAAAAAGAGTATTCGAACCTCGATAAAAGCAAAGTCATGATGGAAAAAGAAAGACAACATTTGGTAGTGTGAAATTGACTTAGCTCAGCCAGGGGGATAATAAAAGTGAAGCGAACCAAAGTTTAAAGGGAAGACCTACAAGAGAAGTCACTCGGGACCTTTTTTCACTCCATCGACCGAATCGACTAGATTACTAGTTCAATTTTAAAAATGGTTTCATTTGAATAATAAATAAATCTATCACCACAAAAAGATTCAGAGGATGTGAAAACATTTCAGTGGCCCGAGCTAGACGATGCGCACATGGCTGGAAAGTAGGTCTGGTTAAAATGAAAGAGCAAGAGTAAAACAAAACACAACAGGGAATTGGATGCGAAAACTTTATTTTTGTACGTGTGAAAATACGAAGAGACATCACAAAGAACGTTTACTCTGGTGCGCGATTTGCAGATTAAATCGATTGTGCTTTCGCGATTAAACGAACTAATTAATCCTTTCAGTAGACAACGCTGAAAGGATTTTAAACTTTTATCCCTGAACTTAAATTCATTACATTGTTTGTACAATATTTAATGAAAAGCCATTGATAATCAACTTGTTTTGAGGCGAGAAAAATTGAAGTTTATATGTTAGAATTAGTTAAGGAGTGAAGAAGCATAAACAAATTATTAGCTTGCAATGAATGATTTTTAGCAAGTATAAAATATTTTTTTTCATGATTTTTCATTTCTATTTTCATTTTATTCTTCCGCGTAAGATTATTCCTGAACTTAGACCACTGGTAACGATATTCCGAAACTTGGCGAAGTATTAAACCCTTCTTATCGCATAGCAAGTGCAAAAAAATAGCGTCTGGGAATGAGCAACTGGAATACCCAGCAGAACAATGAAAACGGAGTACTGGAAGAAAAAAAGTGGGAACAAAGAGCAGAGAATCCGTGCTCCACAGAGAGTTACGAGCAGAACACCACGAGGCGTGACAGGCCTAACCTAATTTGTTCTCATCTACGTTTGGTGAGGAATCGGCAGGCAAAATTACATTAAAAGTATTGGCGAGACTTGCGTTCTGTAAAAGTCTCCAGACAATTATACCTTAGTTAGGATAGTAGGTAGCACGTACTTTCGAAATTTCTTTTCGTTAGTCCGACCCTCCACAATAAAGTGCCTTTCAATAGTCGGCACAGGGACATCGAAGTAATTGAATCTGATCGTTCGATAAATTCTCCACATCTCCCTCTATTTCTCGCCTAAAAACCTATTATCGTCTTAAGAAAGAAGTACTTCTTGAACATTAAGAATATTAATATTGTACTTGA
Organism: Synergus coniferae; assembly: GCA_032164275.1. Lineage (NCBI taxonomy): Eukaryota > Metazoa > Arthropoda > Insecta > Hymenoptera > Cynipidae > Synergus > Synergus coniferae. Next base: position 3,753,226 of record JAUEJJ010000004.1, read on the forward strand.
TGAAACAATTAATTAACAGAAAGTAGATAAGTATCTATGTATACTTCATAGTTTAGAACAAAAACATGAAGCTCTACGTCTGACTTAAAATCACTTATACTACTTAAAATCTCTTACATTATTTCACATCCTTTCCAAGTTATTTAAAATTATTTATTCTATAATATTGGCTCCACAGGTCTTACTCAAAAATGCGTATACTATTTAAAACCCTTAATATCTAACTTAAGGTTTTTGTAAGGATAAATTTTAATTGAAGACTGAAATAACTGAATAAAATAGAGATAGGGATCGACGATGAATAAAAGATGGCATATTTTAGGACAGATAATGTAAGCAAAGAGGGGAATAAGTGAAGTGCAATAAATAAGAAAACCATCAACTTTTGGAGTCAATTGGATGAGCATAATGTGCAAAGAAGCATATATCAAGTTTCTTAAGGAAGCGAGTGGTAAACGTTTCGCCTTTTCATTTCCTAGGACTTTCAAAGGTGCCTGAAACGTACAAGGGCGGACATTGTGAGAATTTAATCGCCTTCCTTTTCCGATTCCAGCAGGTATAAATCACCAGGAAACATAAATAACATTTCCACAGTGGAGAATGCTTTACGGGAGAAGACAGGGTGGGGGTTAAGGTAGAGAAGGGTAAAAGACGTGATATATCGAGGCGCCAGAATTTAGTTTCTCGTCTTTAATGAACCCTGAATTTCCTTCCGGGAACAACAGATTCAAGTCATTCCAACATTCAAATTGCACACTATGAACCTGAATTCTCGCATATGTCAAATTAATTCATAAATTAAACAACTTTCCTATTCATTACATTAGATTGCATTCTGTCTGACTTTAAATGATTTATACTACTTTATTTGTAGCCCCTTAACTTAGTTATTGTGTACGCTCTCGAGACTGGAATAAAATTGAATATGAAACAAAATGAATACGAAATAAAATGAACGCAAAATAAAATGAATCTTGAGGAATGAAATCATGAAAATGCAATATAAAATACTGTTGAACCAGATTTCATCTCTTATAGCAAATCGTGATAATAACATTTGAAATCAATTTATTTGCTACCCGGGTCGCAAATCGAATTGCCCTCCCACTTTCAGCGTTACTACAATTTTTCTCCTTACGTGTCTCCAATATCCCATCTGCATCTCGTTTGAATGCATGGCGAAGCCCATAGGATCAGTGTGGCATTTGCTGTAGCAACACTAGGGATTTTCGAATACAAATTTATTCGCGAGTATTCGTCAGCTTACGCATATTCCTCAAGGAAGTCTCAGGAATGTCTCTTGTAATCTCTCGATCTATTTTCGAACATCTACAGTGCTTAACAAATATTTCAAATTGTATTTTTCTATTATATTTCTTATTTGATACACATTTCGATTATTTTAATATTTCTATCATAAAGAGAAATTAAGAGACAATAATTTACAGAAAACAAGAATATCTGCAGAAGGTAAGAGTGATGGAATAAAGCGACGAATGATTCTAAACGAGGTGCACACGATAAGAGAATGTTTTATTGGGTGAATAAAGTTGAAAGGGACAGATCTTAAGGCAGAGGGACTTTTGACGAGTGACATAAAAGAAAATAGGGCTTCGAGGGTTAGAAGGCTTTTCAAAGTGTAGGTACGAACTAGCGTGCATGACATCGTAAGTCACGTAACAGTCATTCTGGACGGAGTGGATCACTTGGGAAATAGGAACGTATTTCCCAGCTCGTTGATAGGATTATTAAATCCGTTCCTTCCGATATTGGAATCGGTTGGTTTCGCATGCAGAATAATAGCGCTGCGTTTCGCGTTATTTTCCCAAGTGGCTCAAGCAACTCCATTAAACTGTACATTGGATCAATTTCACCCTACACTCTCTCCTTTTCAGCTCGTATTTCTTTCAAACAAATTTTTCTCCAATCTAACGCCTATTCTTCGATTTTTTAAACAATTGGCATGCAAATTTACACATTCTGGTTTAAAATTATGTATATTCCTTAATTTACTGAATCACGCAAATGAAAAGGATTCTGTGTATATTTATAACCACCTGCATGTGAAATATGTCACCACTATTCTTTACAGAATATTTTAAAGGCACTTTTTTTGTTTATTTATTTTTTTTAATGAAACAGACTCATCGATATTTGAAAAATGCTTTGAATGTTAGATGTTTGGCTATAAAAAATGAAAGCTATCTCCCTTCGTGTGTGGTTGGTCGAGGAAATCCACGAATCTCGACCACTCGTCGGATTTTGAGTCCAGGATCCATATCAAGTTGAATCCGTTGCATATCGCGTCTCATTTTGTGGACATAGGGTAAACGAAATTTCCGAGTGACATACGGACTTTGTACGAGAGCACTCTCAGTATCTCGTGGATTTTTGTCAAATCCTCTCTTTGTATGTGTTTAGGAAGGCTATATACAGTCATTTCCACTAAACCGTGGTTATAGCAAGCAGTCTCGACGATTTTTTCCATTTTTACGGCTTCTCTTTTGTGAGAAATAAATCCATTTTACTACCTAAAATAGGATCAAATTTTCTAAACCTTCTACTTATTCCTGAAACTCAGTTTTTTAGTAAAAGTCTAGAAATCAAAACAGTCCATACTTTGGAAAAAGTATTTTCAAATATTGTAATATTGAAATATTGAAAGACTGGCATCGATTCCTGACATAAATTCTAATTTGTGAGATCAACTGGATCTGTTGATACGTCAGTAAATGTATAATTGGCACATAATTGAGAGAGTTGATTACTTCGGGAGGAGAAATGAATATGGGAGAAAGCGTACAAAATTTAATCGGTTTCAGGGAGCTATCTGTTAATGAGCTCGCCATGGAGATTCCATGGTACTGAACTCGTTAATCTTAGCGCATACCATGAAGCTGAAGCTATCTGAGTGATTAACGCGGTGCTACGCTTCTCTATCGTATCCCGTTCCACCTATTTTCGGCTCCATCTTTACTACCCTCGATCCCATTTCATTATTAAATGTCCTTTTACGCTTTTATGACAATATGCCACCAATGCATCCGTCCGGCGCCGAGCATCAAATCACGGTTTACCGAGTTACATAATTCTAAAGGTACACCACTAAAGGAAATAAATATCGAGCCATGTAAACTTCCTATTAGGTCAGGAAATTGCACATAAACAGATTAGATATTTAATTATACGAAAGGTGTAAATCGCAGCTCTTTGCAGCGCTTGTAATCCACGCTGTATAAAAATAATGTTTGGGATAAAGCATGCGAAATTTGCTAAAAGACTTTATTTTGGAATAACATATAGTACAGGGATATATTTACGAGGAAGTCGCGGGCTCAGCAAAGTTGAATATGAACGAAGTCTATGTTTCACCGACGAGGCGGGTACGTGGCATTATGATTCTTGCACGGCCGGCAAGCACACGTATAATCTTGTCGCATGGTAAATTGCTTTTGCATACTACGTGACGAATGTGGCGAAAGTTAACTGCACCACCCTTTTCCAATTTTTGCTTTTAGCCCATCATTTTTCAACGCTTTTTGCATTAATGTCGACGTAGACGCGAGGAGAGCCGATTCCATCCTTCCTGAGTATCTACCAAGGTCTTCATATCAGCAGGAGATCTTGAAACGATCCTTAATGTCTTTTCCCACACTCATCTATCAAGACATGTCACTCAGGAGAAGATACATCTTCGTAATCGAGGAACGATGTCTCCAAGATTGCTCCTCTAACGTAAATGACAAGGTTTAAGATAATAAAAAAAAAAACGTCTAAAAAGAAAAACACTTTGGATCATGTCGAGGCAGCACAAAATTTATCCAAGATCAAATTTTATAACCACCAGTTGTGCAGCAATTTTTCTGAATATTTCTTGAAACAGGTCTAAAACGTATAACATTCTTCCCGTGTGATTTTAAATAATTGTACTACTTAATATCCAAATTAGAGATATCTTATAAGTTTCAAGTAGTCGAAGACGATTGGGTGCATTTAAGTTGGAAAACTCAAGATTGAAGCTTTTTAAGCGGAAATTCATTGTGAGTAACTTAGCCAACAATCTGTTTTATAATCTAATGCACTTTCTTAGTAATAATAACGGTCGTTTGAAATGACTCCACTAAGGAAAAGTTTAAATAATGCCCGAGAATTGAATGGCTTTGTGTTTTTCAGTGCAACGCTAGGGGAAGTAAGGAACGGACAATTAAGCTACAGGATGGACAGGGTCGTCGAGACAAATAATTATTAAGCAGAAAGCCCGCGAAAGAGACTCTAAACTCAAATATTACCGGAAATCTGAAGATATATCTTCTTTTATGAAGAAAATACTAATTATTTATGACTTAAAGGACGACGTTAGAAGCTTTTAGGAAAATCAGAAACTTAATACATAGAGTCTATTGAAGTATTATAATATGATATATTATAATATTAAATGTGAATTCAGACCGTTCTCTGATATCTGTAAGGTTTCGAATTCGAGTTCAGGATGAATCGAAGGTGAACAAGTCTTTGTAAATGAAGAGATTGATACCGTGGTTAAAGCAATACGGAAGCATGTTCAATGGAAACGGAACACGAAGTTTACAAGAAATCATCCGCTTCTGAGAGAATTTCTCGAGAGGGTTTCGCCAGATTGATTGCCCGGAGACAACCGGAAATGAGATGTGTGTCCTGCGAGCGCATCTCCCTCACAAATCCTACCCTCCCTTATCGTTACTAAATGTTGAAATTGAAAATCTATTTGGTTTTTGACGCTATTTTCCGATCAAAAGTCAAAGTAATTAAAAAAAGAACATATATTGCTGTTGCTTAAATTAAAGTCAACAAAGGGACTCCGGTTTTTTAAAAAGAAAAATACATACCTTAATTGCATTATAAAAAGCTGGCACTGCAAAATCCTTTCAAGATAAAGTTGAAGTGAAATTAAAATAGATGGCAACAGGAAGTTACGAAAATAAAAAGAAAACATCAGGTCCGCGCACGTTAATTAACGAGACATTGACATAGCTTTAATTAAGAGCATCATAATAATTTTCAAGCATGTGTATATTAATACATCTCGAATGAGGTCGACCCCTTGACAAGGCATTAATTAAATTTTTTACTCTATCACCCCACGGGATCTAATCAAACAAAGAAATATTGTTTTCGCTCTAGAAGAAGGTGAAAGAAATTTGCTGCCTCGTAATTATAATTTGAATGTGAATGCATATAATTATAGATCGCGTGCTCTGGATTCAATTCAGAGTGAGTTAATTTAAACGTGAAATTCAGGTTTTTTTTTTTCATTTTTCTGTTTTCCACAACATCGAGCGTTCCCAACAGAGCAGCAATGATTTGGAGAGCGAACATCGAGGCTTGGGTCATTGATTGATGTGATCCACTGATTTCAAGTGTCACTCAAAAAACTCGCTAAGAGTTATTTTTTTTACATTTCGAACCAATGAAACTCTCGTGAAAATGACTGAATCCGATAGAGAGGATGTGTCCAGGGCCAATTTCCTGAATGTGTTTCAATTTTCGCCCTACTCGATAATATAATACGCTCAACCGGGTAAACGACATTTTGAAAACGGCAAACGAAAAGGGAAAAGCGAAAACTCATGGTCCCGAGGGAATGGAACCGTGCTGTGAACTATCCATGAATGTCATCTCACTATGACTGATGCCCTGTCTGGTACGTTATCACCTGCATTGCTACATAGACGCTGTCATTATCAACCCGTTTCCGCCAGATGCGATAAAAATGGAATTTCCGCCACATTCATAGAATTATTATCACTGGAGAAAAATTGTCATCCCTCCTCTAAACAAACGTTTATAAAACAAACTAGCGAGCATGATAGTAGTTTGAATCTGATTAATTTCTGCAATTAACGATGGCCTCAACAAAATAGATGTTTTAAATGTACTTAAATGTAAACTTTAAGTGCAAAAGTGCCAGTATCTTTTATAAAAGTAGTATAAAAGAGCAAAAACTAGCGGGATACTATTTCCGATAATTGCATATATCAGTTACGTCTGCTAAGCTATATCGCGTAATCGATCTTTTAGATTCTCATCTGCGCACTTGCTTGGTTTCCAATTAAATTAACATGTACTTTCACTACAGGTTCACAACAAACGACCTTATCTGCATTTAAACACAATTTATTATGAAATATACAGACTAAAGCGTTATTGATAAAGCAGCGAATTTGTTTTGCTTGCCTTAAAAGAGCGAATAAAATTCATTCGGGAGAATCAAAAGTAATTGGGAGTATATGAAGATGAGATACAATGAATGGAGAAAGGGGGGAAAAAAGAGTAAAAGTGCCTGTAATATTTTAATTTGAGATTCATATCAAAATCTGAATGTAAATTAATTTAGAATTGATTGTCAAACAATAAGAGTTTTTTAAGAGATAGATGCAGCGGAAAGGGACTAATGTAATCACGACTCATAAATATGAATTGAATTCGGCGAACCGGAAGATTATGCAAACCCAGCGGAAGCATTTGTTTCGCTGTTTTTCAAGCAACAGCAGCACTTTTTATCTTCCATTTTCAGTATTGCCAACCGTGGTCTCTGAAATCAAAGCAATGCTCTCGAGTACTGGTACTTAAGTTCCCTCAATTGCAAGTACATCCACTAGGTCGTTATTCTTCGGCCATTCTAGTTACGAGGAATTACCGCCAAATCCATCAAAGTGAAATACTTTATGGGAACTCGTTCAACCAGAGAAAAACGAGGCCAGAAAAATTACTCGCATTCGTTGAAGCGATTCGTACTTGAGAGTTATCCAGAAAGTTTAAAGCTTTATTTTATTTTATTTGTAGCTCGCGAGCACGAGCATTGCGAGATTCACTGTGCTTTGTTTAACAATGAGAAAATTCTATTAGCGGAATTTTATGTGGCAATTACCAGTTATTCTCTTTCCTGCTTTATGAATACCTTCTCTTTTCCGAATCTTGAAGATATTAATGGTCATTAAATTGTATTCTTTCGTATTTTATTCTAAATGGAGGAACAGCGCAGAATAAAGTTTTTAAAAATGCAAATATCCTCTACAGGAATAAGACAGGAGCAAATATTGATATTGATATTATTTGCGAGTCGATGAAAGGAGAAAATCCGTTATAGCAAGGGTGGCTTACCACTTCCAGGGCGGTAATACTTAATTTATAGCTCTTCTTAAACTAACCGATTAGGAAGGATATAGGTTGCAATATACTGCAGCCTGTGCCGATCGGAAAGCAATTACAGCCCGTGGTCTGGACTGAGAAGAATGAAATGACTCGTGGCTTAAGCAAAATAAATACGCCTTAAAAAAGTTTCCAGGTTGCGGCTAATTTCAATTCAAAATTATTCAATTAGGATAAAAAATAACTTTTCTTGCTTGAGGTATTCTTAAAAATAATTTTCTTTGACATTCTAACTTCTTACTTCCTAATATCGACCTGTAATTGCGTAAATATGACCTTTATCTAAGATTTAGTTCAAGTCCGGAAACGAAGTTGAAGTCGACCCGACTGGGTGGAGTTACCCGATTAGAGAACCTGGAATTCGATCACGTGCCACGAGAATTACGGAAATTACTATTCGAATTTACCCCCGGGGATATACCCGCCCCCTTTTCCTCTCCTATCACGAGAATGATTTTCCTCTAATCTCGTGCGATTCCTACTTTAGAATTTCCGCCGAAATTATATATACACAATCTGCAATTTGCTTTGAATTTATCTTACCAGGGGTAAACAAATCTATGTTGTGGACCCACTGAAGCTTTTAAAATGATGAATAATAATTTTCATCAAAGTTGAATAATTTATAAAGAGTTTTTTCTAAATTTTTGCAATTTTTTTCCTTACAATATAGATGTTATTGTCAAAAGTATTTTTCATCCTCACTCTCTTTTAGGAGAAAAGTTGTCTAAATATTTTTTTTTACTTTTACTAAAGAGAAATTTTTAATGCTTCATAAACATGTTACGTACTATCGACTTTTTATATTGCAGAACTATATACCCGTTTTTCTTATTAAAAATCATGTTTTTTTTTCTCTAGTGATTACACGAAAATGCGCAGTTTTTTTTATATGTCCTGGTAAAAAACTAGTCTCGTGTGCAAATAAGTTTCAGGGTGAGCATATGAACCAGAGTTTTATCCGTTCTCTTATCCAGTTTTATGCGCAAGAACATTCTGCCTTACTTCTCTAATACGTGAGAGCAACCTGGAGAATTATATTATCTCTTACGTCCTACTTTCTGCCCTCTGTCAGCATTAGAAACTTGGACAAACTTCTCCATTGAAATACAAGCTCGATAAGCCCTCAGCTTAATAATATTAAATTTTCAACCTTACATCTTTTAATTTCATTATTTATTACTAAATTCAAACACATATTATTTTATAGATAAAGTCCAGCAGTTATCTTTCTCTGTCATAAACTGTAGGCATTAAAATCGGAAGTACTCTCGTGAATATAAACAGAAGCTTTACATTATTGTGTAGGCTTTAATACTTTCTCGTTCATGCATCCCTTTAGCCTATTTCGTTTATTTTTTCCCATGTTGATTTTATTCCTGTTTACATAACGTTGTGCGCAAAAGCTTCGCAAGAGCTTAACGGTCTGAACAGTTTTGAAATGCCATGTCTCGGAAAACTATGCGCGGAATTTCCTCATTTTTCATGTCTGCCTTCCAACCACTTCGCCTCTAGCTTTTTCTTTTATTTACCAAATAAAAGAAATAATGATTATAGTGCTCTGGAGCCACGCTCCAATGCAACAGAAATCCAAAATTAAAAAGTTAAAAAAAAAAAAAATATATCAACTGGATTATGTTTATCTTCGTCAATATAATTCTTTCAATGAAGTTAATTATCTTCTCGTTTTCAAAAAACAGGGGAGGTTTCACGTCTTGCTTTTTTAAAAATCATTAAACTTACTTTTTAAAATTTAACCGAATCCAAATTCACGCTAATAATGCACGCAACTTTGTTAGTTGCATTGCGCTAAAAAATCGAAAAATGCAAGAGATTACAGTGATTGTTCACATAATTTTGTTAACTTTCCATGAGGAAATTTTACGAACCTATAAAATGTTATCACTGCATAAAATACATTCGTTTTAACGCTTTTCATGCGGCGAGGCCATCGACCTGCTGATAATAATAATCATAATTTTTCATGCCTCCAATCCCATCGAGGAGAGAGTGTTTAAGGGTAAAAGATGGACGAGGAGGAAAGAGACGTAAAATCATAATGTTGAGGAGAATATCTGAGATCGAACACACTTGTTTGCATTTCAATTCAGCGTGGATTACCTGACCGAATCAGGTCGCATTAAATCCATATGAACAAGTACACCTGTGCTTCGTCCTCCCACTCGTTTTCCCTTGAAATCAGTGACCCTCAATTTGGTAACGAGGGAATAAGCGTTGACGATCGTTATGTTAAATATGCGTGTTCTGACAACTGCATCTACCGATTTGCTTGCTGCTTAATGCCATATCGGTCTCATCGGGATCGATATGGGTCGTAATGTTTGCTGTCGCAACTCATATCGATTACCCGTTAATATCACTTAGGGTCGCTATCTCAGCTTGGATGGATGACATCTAATTGCATGCAATGATCCCGCTCGGAGCATACTACCTCGATGTTCAGCCCGAATTGTCAAGGTGTCACGAATTAATTAAATTTTAACCCTTCAGTAAGATAAAGATTTTCTTCGATCGACAAAAAAATTTGTTTCATTTTTGTGATTTCTGGATTTAGGCAACTGAAAATTTGCAAATTAATTGAACGTCACTTGTACAATGCTCACATGTCAAAGCTTTGATTGCAGTTAAAGTATTACCAGTTTAAATAACATCAAAGAGAAATTTTTCCAGTTCAGATAGTAATAAAACTTCCATTATTAATATTAAATTCTTCCACGATCTATCAGGGGATCTGAACTTTCGGAAATTGTCGAATCACAATATAATTTTGAATCAATTATGTGACTTCTAGTTGACTCTAAACCGCTACTTAATTAAGGACACAAATTAGCAAGTCCCGATTCTGTCGATGGAGACAAAAGTTCCTTCCTAGTTCAGAAATTAAACACAATAACCGAAATGGTTCATAATCAGAATGAGGAGAGCTCTGAAATAGACGTACATACCCGATGTTACTTAGGGAATATTACTCCCGGAGCTCTCCATTAAGCTAGAGATCGAGATACTAGGGCGGTATTAGTAAAGGGGTTGGTGCAGAGAAGAGGCAGAGAAGAAGACCCACCACTAACTTCACGGATGCGCAATATGCATATGCATAGCTGCTTACACAAATAGTATGCAAACGATGTGTAGGAAAAGTAACTGCCTGTCGACGACCTTCCGCCCTTGGTTTTCAGGGTGGCACCAACATCGGCAAAGAAGGGATGACAAGGGGTGGAGTGTAGAATTTTATTCGCATGCACCTTTCACCCACATTCTACTTCCGTTGTAGCCCTCGCCTTTGTAATTAGCAAATTCGAGCAACCCCCCTCAGTCTCTCTCATCCCCTCAGTCTTTCTCCTTCCCTCAGTATCTCTCCTTCTCTTACTGTGGATTTTTTTTCCTAATGTCCTCTTCAGCCC
>JAUEJJ010000004.1:3763935-3773975 GCA_032164275.1 Synergus coniferae
TTATTCACATTTCGCCGTTCTTCGCATTGCTACTAAGGACGCAGCAGACGACATTTTTTATTCCATCGTAGGATAAACTTTCCCAAAATAAGAGGTAAAATTTAACCGCGGAAAATTTTATGTGCAACAAAGTTTAACCACAGTTTTTTCTGTGATGCTATTCCCAACGCGATTTCTTTGCCGCTTTATTTTCCAGCATCACGTTCGCCTCCTTCTCGTTCTTTCCACCACTGAATTTGCATCAAGCATTCGACTATATGTCCGACGCGACGAGCCGGGAATAAGCTTACTTCTCGCGACGACCTGCTTTTTGTGCAAGACAGTGGTCCCGGTCTTAAGGTTCTGCGAGGAGTTTCTTATTGTTCAAGAAATCTGGGTAATCTAGTGGAGATGATAAATATAGTGTTTCTGAGGATGGATTATGTCTTAAGTGTCCTCTTTTCCCAGATTTGTAGTTGGATTTCTCGTTGGAACCGTTTCTAGTTGAGATATATATTTACCTGCTCCTTCAACAATGCTCTCTTAATCTGACTCAGCGAAATTTCGCTGATAGGGGGCGTGACAATCACTGGTTCATCAGCGTCACTGGTATACTTACAGCTGAGAATCAGCGAAATTCCCCTGATTCAGATTTAGAGAGTAAGAATAGAATGGTCAATGACGTAACTTCTCGTTTGTCACTTTTGAGCGTTAGGTAACTCAAATTTGAACACCCTCCCGCCCCATGTAACGCACGATAACATTTTGTAGACCTCCCCCTCCTAAAGTCCGTTACATAATACATAAATAACCCTTAGAATAGTGCATTGAACATTCTAAGACATTAATTTTTGTCTAACTAAACGTGTACATTTACTACTGGCTGAGTACATATTGACATGTGCTACTGATAAACTAGAGTTTAGATGATAAATTATGTTTAGGTACTTATTCCAGACATCTAAAGTTTTTAATTTCCCGTTGTATATAATAGTAAAGCGTCAAATAGATTTCCACTCTGGTGGCTTCGATGACAACACCCCTTCTTTCAATCAACGATATCACGACTCTGCAGTCGCACTTCCGGTGTTTGTTATTATTATTATTATTACCTATCACGTAAATGAAAATGTGTATCGAGTGTCAAATAACCTACATAATAAGCACACGCTTTCAATCTTCTATTTCAAACAGTTTACATTTATTTTCCATCTATGTATGTATAAAATTTTTCAATTGTGTACCAATTTTTCATATCCAATTATTTCTACTTTTGTCATAAAATCGGTTGAAAAATGATAAAAATACTGTTATGAGATTATACTTTGTTAAGATTTAAAGAAGCTTTCTGTAGTTCTAATGCGGATACCTTGCTTTGGGTTTATTATTATTATTATCATTTGTAGAATAAAGAAAGGTCGGAGAGGCTTTGAGATCCTTTGCCTGTGGATCTCTAAAGAGAGTTCCCTCCTTTTATCCATTTGCTCAAAGGAATAGCATAGAATTCGATATTATTCGATGCACATCAATTTTATTTCCTTTGAGAAAAAAGTTAAGGTTCGTTAATGGTGCTTTACAGCTTGACAGAGGTTCCTCACACCCACAATGGCAGTGACTTCTGGAAGGCTGCCATTATGCGTAATCCAGCGAACTTGTCCAACATTAATTATACAGCCGGAGGCAACGTTTTATCTCCTGATTGGCTCTCCTCTCTCTAGATATAATACAGCCTCTCTGTACCATACGCAATTATTGTGCTCCCACCCTCAAGCCAAACTCATTAAAATTTTTCACTATGTCAATAAAAGCCCCGCCATTCATTAATATGGTAATTTGTATAATTATTCAATCACTTCTCATCAATTTACAAAAATCACTATCGCCAAAGAGAAAATTAATCTCGAGCACAAGAGAAGCCTTTTTGAATCTTCCTACCAATAGGGGAAAAAAAAATTAAAGGCTGATAATGAATCAAAAATTGTAATTTAAATACTAATTTCCCTCGGGCTTTATTATTAATGAGAGTTGATTGATAAAGGGAAATAAAGACGGACAAAAGTGTATACTTTATAGGAAGAAAAATTAAAAGGAGTCAAATTAATGAATCCCTCGCAAAAGAAAAACGAGATTCGAGAAGTTGATCGAGTGACTTATTACTATTGACCTTTCTCGAGGTCAATAGATATTTATTACGAATCTAATCCATTACTCGTTCTCATTGCAGCTCTGAAAGTGTCTCGCCTGCTTTCGAGGAAGGCGCAATATGGAAATGGAAGCTGATAACGTCCTGCAATGAAAGAGCCTCGAGGAAATAAAAGAGATCAAGAGAGCAGTAATCTTAACATTGCTTTTAGTCTTGTAACCAGACATTCATTGTCGACTTTGCGTTCCGCCTCTTCTGGGAATTAAAAAACTGAAGAGACAACTGTAACCTACCTACTCTTCATATTCTAATTAAAACTGTAAAAGCAGTATTTATACAACAAAATATTTTTAAATATAAAACTTCTTTCCTACAAGTAGTTTGACTCGCTGATTATGAATCTGATAGTGAAAATAAACAAAAGTGGCATGAAAAAAGGCCTTGAGAAGAGATGAACACTCAATGAAAAAAAATGTCCATAGATTGGGATAAAAGCTACTCTGGAAAGTTCTCATCAAGAGATAAATTCCATTATCTCGAGGGATAGTGGGACAACTAATATCAAATGACACACTATAAGATCAAAGCATCCCGATAGGATTATGGAAGTTCACGAGAGATTCAAGTTATTCGCTATTAGGATGGAATTGCTCGACGAAGCTCGGACACTGGTGTATCCTGAGATTTATCTGTAAGTCGGATTCTCGAAGGATTTCACTTCTTTATCCTTAAGGAGGAATGTTGGCCGTGACTCAAATTTTAGAGTTACGATTCCTCTATGTACGAACTACGCAGTATATATATATATATATAAATTCCGCAACGGTCCGATTATTATCGGTCTGGCAGAACGGCTGCTTATTATTTTTCAGTGGAATTTTGCCAGCGACACAATTTTTGTTTCAAAGCAACTTGGAATATCATTGAGCTCGGCTGAATTTTTTTTTTGAATAATTTTTCGACACTCTGAATTTTCTGAATAGCACCGACAACTGTGTGCTCTTTTTCGGGTATTCAAATGCAATGAATGAGCCGTACGATACGGAATCGACACCAATTCTGTAAATAGAAATTTACTTGAGCTTTTTGTGGTCCTGTGGCGGTCTTTTCAACCTTTCGGAGTCAGATATCGTTTGAAAATGTCTAAATTCGTTTACCTCTTTCTATACTTGGTTTTATTCATGTGCGAAATCCATAATTGGGGCTAAAAGTAATTGTAATTCGAGTTCTCATTCGTTTATATATCATTTATTTAACTATTTTTATATATTTATTCAGTCTTGACTGCATATATTATTTTATGAAGAGAAAATTGCAATTAGATTTTTAGCAAAGCTTCACGGATTTTGAAATTATTGTATTTCATTCTGTAATTCTGCTATTGCGGTATAACTTTGAAGTCAAGCAACTTTGAAATATAAGGTATCGAAGTCCTACAGGCTAACATGTCTTGTAACAGCATCGTCTTCATTGTAATTCGACCTTCATCTCAACATAGTCTAGGTCACGGAACAGAGGCTACCTTCCAAAGCTCAAGAGGTAGAACGAGATGCGATAAATCGGAAGCTCGGAAGTCTCTCTCTCCCTAGTTACCTTTGTAAATATTCAAATTCCGAGTCTGAAACCAAGCGCACTCTGATGAAGAGGGTTTTCTGGTATAATAACGTCCAGAATATTTGACTTTCGAGCAATCACAGATCACATTCCGTAACAAGAAGAGCCTTAATTGTAGTTAAATGGTTAAATACACTCGATGTTAAACACAGACATCTGTGTTTCGACTTAAAGTAGATGAAAGGACCTTGAAAAAAAAAAATGCAAACGGATTGAAATTTTTAAAGGTCCGTTAAATTTTCAGAATTCAGAATTGAGCTCTATTCTTATTTAACAATTATAAATAACAGGAATTATAGATGAACCTAATAGGGAAAGCTTCCTCTCACGTTTTGATATTAGATTCAAGCGTTACAACTTTTTTGCAGAAAACGTCAAAGCTCAAACGGAAATTCCAATTGGTCATTTGATTGAAAAGTATTTGCGAGGCGTGTATACTTAGGTATTTGTACACTCTATAGGCAGGACTTTCGTAATTCTGGCCTCTCTATCCGCACATTTCATTCGAATTGGCTCATACATTTGCAAGAGGCAGTAACGATACGACCTGATCGCATACCGAATATTTGGCCACAATGTTCGGACTGCAAGGTATCGATGGCTTTCCCATGTGGTTGAATGGCTAAATTAGATGACCATCAAACTTCTAGGTCCATAATTTTGCATGCAAATCCATCTTCATCAATATAAAACAAAATATATTAATGAATATGAAATATATTAAGTATTCTTCTATATATTTACTCCTTGAAATCGACTGAACGTGAAACGCAACCCAGTTCGATTTTAATGAAACTTTTTTCCAGATTATTGTAGCTATGTTGCGAACATCTGTCCCAATGCGAACTTAATGGAAATCACTTACTTAAAAATAGTTATTTTAATTACATAAAAATGGACAAAAATAGTTATATAAACACACAATTTCAAAATTTGACTTCTGAATTGCAGAAACTTTTATTAAATAAAAATATATCCTATTGAGAAAACGAAAAGAGCAATTTTTTCCGCTCTATTAAAACATGGAATGCCGAACTAAAACTTTCCACTACTTCAAGAAGTAAAATAATAAGCAATAAACTTTCTACGCCTTTCAAGATAAATTCCTAAATTTCCTCAAAACTTTCAACGTAATCTCTACTTTGAAAATAATTGTATTGTATTATTCTCGCGTCCTTCCCATATCGTTTCGATCAATCGGTTACAGCTGGTAAAAGTCCAAGTCTGAGGAAGAGGAGGAACCAACTTTTGTTTGTTTGCAATGGATCTCTATCGCACCTTTTATCGGCTACAAGAGCTGAAGTTGTTTGAGTTTGAAAAAAGTGAAAAAGAAATCTCAAGAAGTAAGTCACTCGACGCAAACATCAGACTTAAAGAATCTGATGTTAGCGATGTTTGTAAATGCGAAGAATTTCCTAGAAAATACAGTAATAGAGTTAAGGATGACATCAATATTATTTACGAGTTAGTTATAGAGTTAGTTCACGAATTGGTGGTTGTTTTCTTAATATACTTCGTTTTCAAACATTTCAGCAACAATTTCTTTTGAAATCCTTTCCAATACAACTTTCATAGAATCGGAAAACTTTGTTTCAACCATAATGAAGATAAACTGAATGCGTTTGTGTTGGCCAACCCTTCAATTATGCAATAGTGTCCTACGTGGAGGAGCATGCAAGAAGCACTTCAATTATTAATTGGTGCAATATCGAAAGTTGTGTCGGGACCCGGATGATATATAAGAGTTAATTCTCCCGAGTGCCCGATAGCGATAATGGCTATGATACTTGCTTTTCCACTTCTTTGTGTAAAACTTTTTCAAACTACATTCATCTTTCTTCTTCGTCCTTTAACAGCATTACTACGCTCCTAATCTAAAAAGCATCGTTTGCCAGAAAACGATAATTTTTTCCCAGACTGTGGTTTTATCGCATTTGGAAACAATCAGTTTTAAGAAGGGGAAACTCATACACAAAATTATATGTTAATACTATTGACGATTTTATTCATAAGGATATTAAGGCTCCAATCGCTACGGACACGTTGGACCCTGCCTTACAGGATGGCCTGATTTTAAAATATCATCGTCGATATTATCGATATGCAAAGTGCTCTCATAAGTTCCATCTGGAAAATTTGTATGCGATGCATCCTGGTGGACGTCGATTTTCCTTAGGAAAAGGAACTGTAAGACGAATAAAGAGATAGAGGTGGTAGATCTCGACTCGGCTATGGTCGTCTTCATGTTTCACAACGAGGTCATCGCGTAATGTTACGAGCACGTAGTAGTACTCAGGCATGCACCCGCGGTAGATAATTGCTTTGAGCTCAACTTCCGGTGGATTCTGTCCTCCGGCAAATGCAGACAGAGAGGCACGTGCGCCGCACTGCAACTCTCTTGGACGTGCTTGTCGATTATTATTCCTGGGCTGCTTGCAGGATTATTCCAGACCCAATATTGAGCACAAAATTCATTTCAGCAAATTTATGAGGCCGATTTTTTCGGGATTATCAGATGTCGCGCACAAACTTTTCTTTTAAGGGCATGCACTCACTTTCTCAACCAGTAGATAGGGTTTCGAAATGGGATTTTTGAAAATTTTCTTGGAAAACAGGTTTTTGAAGAAGTGCTTAAAAAGGATATTGGAAAACAGCTTTGGAAAAGCTGGTGCTAAACCTGTGGACTGTCCGGCCAAATAGTATTCCAAATATTGAAGTCTTGAGATTGGAAAGTACTCATTTGAACATTCTTTTAATAAAAAAAAGTCTAACTTTGTTGCGAAGCCAATGCCATAAAATAAGATTCTTGACGCATGCAATTTATCTCTCGACATTCACGTGATGAAACCAATAATGGGACTGGAGAGTTTCCGAGAGGACTGTTTATTCCGTGAAAGTTCGATCGTGCGATTTCTGCCTACCATCCCTGAATCTCTGGGGCATATCCAACTACCCATCGAATCGGAGTACTTAGTTACGTGCGAATGGTTCGTTATAACGCGATATGGTTCTATAATTTCTCGTGGTAGAGACAATGGGTATGTAGCGTTGTAAATATTGTATTGGAGTAAATGAGCATTTCTGGGATAATCCGATCGATTTAGTCTCAATATGGATGGAATACCCCTACTTTATAAACTTTCCCAGTTTACATGTTTCCTAGTTATGTACATCTGAAATTTTGTTATATCCACTTGAGAGATAAGTGCATATAGATCTGAAGATGGAAACTTAGTTTCGACAGATTCCCAAACTTCATTAGCTCTCTGAGTGCAGATAAACATTAGTCTCGCTTGTAAGCAAACAAAAAGTCAAGTGAATCAATAAATTGTAACATTTTTTGCTTTTCTCTCCTGCGAAAACGGAAGCTTTTCTACAACAAAGGAATGTGGAAAAGGTGAGGTGTGAGAAGAGACAATGCTTTCCTAAGGCATTGCCTTTTTAAAATAAGGAACAAAGACTTACACTATTTTATGTGTATTGTTCCCCTTTGCAATAGATTTTTACACTAGCTTTAATGCTGAAATGCAATTATTCAAGTTTGAAGCACTTTTTAGTTGTCAACTGTTTACTCTCTAAATAGACTGCATTCAAAACTTGTGTAAACGTTTTTAATTGCAGTCATATATATATTATATATATATAGAGTCTGATTACACAATTCCATTTGATTGCAAATCAAATTGAATTGTGTAATCAGGCTGTAGATTCAGTGAATTTAATGTTGAACATAGATCAAGAGAAAACATTCTAACGGGATCAATTTCATTATATCCTCATTGCACACTCTAAGATTGTAAAACGATCTTAGGAGTTTATAAAAACACTATTTTCTCTGGAAAACTTTCGCCTACATCAGTCTCCTTAAAAGGATTTGAGATTCTCGACTAGAACTGAAAAAGTTCAGAAAAAAAATGGCACAGGATTAGTGAGAAAACTCTTTTCAGTGATGGAAAAAGTCTTGTGACCATCATCATCGAAGAGTCGAAGAACCTGAGAGTAATATAACTTTAGTAATTGTGTGATTCCCGTGGCGTTTCTCCAAAGGGGGCAAGTCCTGTGACTCCTGCTGAAATCTAGCTCCAGGGCGATGTATCACTGAGGAGTAGACAGCGGATGTCCTCCCGTTTCTGACCCCACTTCCTGGGCATTCCCCGCCCCCACCCCGCATTTCTCTTCTTTCTTATGAGGAAAGAAGTTGGGAAAGGGAAGCAGGAAGGTATTCCATAGCTGCCAAAAGTTAGAAAAATAAAGTAAACTTTATGACACGAATGTGAGTGAATTGAAAGAGGGAGTCGTATATGAGCTAGGAAGTCGTATACGACCTAGGAAGTCGTATACGAGAATGTCGTCGCCTCGACACGATCTCTCTACATACATTGGGGTACAAAGGTTACATTGCGCAAGTATCTGACGCATGTGAAATCCCTTTATATACAGCAGCGACAGGTAACCGTTTAAACTTTGCCAATAGCTGCCAATTCCTGCTTGAATAGAGTCAAATCTTGGGAGAATACATATAAGGGAAAAATTTCATTTTTATTGATCATAAAAAACAATCCAATTTAATCTATTGCAGAATATTTTTATATGCACATCTCTATTATATATATTGATGAAATTAATCAACAATTTAACAGAGTAGCTATTTTTGAAGAGTATAAATTGAAAGCGGAGAATGCTTTTAAAGGAAATGGTTTTAATATAAAAATGGCACACTACTTTTGAAAAGAATTACGAAAGTATGTCATGAAAAATAGAAGTGATTAATTTTGCCTCGTTTCAACATAAGTCTCAGTTTCTAAGCCCAAGGTAAGCTTTATCGACGTCGCGAGCAAGCTCGTGCCTATCAAGAGAGTAAAGGGAACTCCTTAAGTCAATTTTGGCGCTTAGCTAGGCACCATTTCAAACCCACTCAACTTTACTCTGAAAAAATATTCCCTCATCCTTGAAAAAGCAATTTTGTGTACAGAAAAATCCGTTCCAGTTATTATATATATATATATATATAATGCGGATCGCGAAGGACTTGCGTATAGCATCCTTGCTCAAGGATATTTCAAATAAAAATATTTATCTTGAAATTATTTGTGTTCAACTCTAACTCTTGTTTCCATTCATATTACTATTTACATATGAAAATACTACATTCGAAATGTAAATTTTTAATAGTTTCTACCTATGTTCTAGATCTTTGCTTTAGATAAATATCTTCGACTTTTTCAGAAAGCTTTCCTTCCTTGTGCTATTTTTTTATTATACATCTTGTTGGGACCGACCGTTACCTGTTATTTTAGTATCAAGATAGCAGAATCCTCTTTTGAGTACTTTCAGTGATTTTTTTAAAAAAAGCTAAGATGGCTTCAGAGGGATTTTACTCGTTTGATCTTTTCTTCGTGAATCAAATGTTCTTTTTAAAACGCGAACTCTCAGATGTCAAAGTAGAGAATCTTATATTGTGTTTATTACAATTAGAAATAACGTATAACTACGAAAAAAAAAAACTATTTTTCTTCTAGAGATTGTTACCATGAAAAAGTGGAGAGAGAATTCAGTAGTACAAGAAAATATAGTCAGACGGGAATATCAATTGTGTTAGGGGCGCTGTGAGACTGTTTCGAGGGATGCGGAATTTCTCTTGGTCCAGATACCATTTCCAGGAAAGTTACTTTTATGATTTTTTTACTACCATAGATGGGCAAGACTGATTTACGTGATGCTTTACGAGGTCGTTAACGCCTCCCTCGTCTTGCACAAGAGCGATGACAGGGTAGGAAATATCTATGCTCCAATGGACATCGATGTTAAGTATCGATTTTTCTTAATCTTATAATATTCAACCAGAATTTATTGTATGAAACTTTTAAAAATGGAATTAACGTACAAAACTCTACATTCTTTTATGTCAGAAGTTAATTTAAAGTCATGCTTAAAGTAATTTTAGAGGGAACTAATCTTTCAAGCAGGCTATTTACATAATTTCATCGTTTGTATAAATTTGCAGCTTTTCTTTGGGAAAGCTTATGTTGCATCGCTCCTTGTAATTAAAAAGATGTTTTTAATTAGTGTTTGCATTTTTGAATACAGTTCTTTTTGTCCTTTCTATTATTTAGATCCTCTCTCTTTTACGTTTCATCTCTATGCTCTCTCTCTCTCTCTCTCTCCCTCTATTAAATATCTCATCCTTTGCACGCACAGGGTGTACAGTTTATTTCCTTATGGCAAATGAACTCAAAAGAAGTTTATGCTCATATATTTTTTAGTTTTAAGATCTTCAAATAGTTATAAAGTAGAAAAGCAGCTT
>JAUEJJ010000004.1:3774075-3812594 GCA_032164275.1 Synergus coniferae
TTTCTGCGAAAGGTAGGTATTAGAGAAACAAAACTTCCATAAAAATGCATAATCTTTGTCACAAAATTTCTATATCACAGATTAGAGTAAGTTCTCGTATTCTTAATAATTAGAAAGAATCAGTTGGTCATTTTTGATCAAATATTGGACATTTTTATCGATTATATTTTGACTTTGACTTTAGCATGATCGAAAATTGGTGGAAGCGTCTAAACCTTATCCAATATCAAAATCGACAAATAATTTTCCAATGGAGTAAAAACACGCACGAGCGAAGGTAAGATGTTTGATGAAGCGAGCAAAACCAATGA
Organism: Synergus coniferae; assembly: GCA_032164275.1. NCBI lineage: Eukaryota > Metazoa > Arthropoda > Insecta > Hymenoptera > Cynipidae > Synergus > Synergus coniferae. The sequence goes on from JAUEJJ010000004.1 coordinate 3,774,387, forward strand.
AAAACGAGTGATTTCAGGAGAAACTGTTATTGGAACTGAACCAAAATCAGAGGTAACACGCTGCATACATGTCGATAAACAAGATTTCGTTAAATTGAAAGGAAACTTGATGGCGCCTGAAAAAAATCTGGCAACGCCAGCTAGAAGATTCGGACAATAAAAAAAAACTGGGCGTGAAACTGTGAACTAAGTGACAAGAGTCTAATGCTAAGATATACTTTTCTCCCTTTTTTTCTCGAAAACAATTTTCTGCCGAGAAGTATTTTTAGATAAATTCTCGTAAACAACATAATATTTCTTATAATTTAAATTTCTTAATCATGTCAGCATAGTTGAAAACGCCTTCATTTATTTGGATTTTCCCTCAATATTTATCTACCATGAAATGAAAATTTGATTTAGACCTGGCTCTGTCCTCTTATGTACTCTAATTCTAGAAATCCTAATATACTATTTCCCCCCGGAGGAAACTCTGATGCAGTACTTAATACAGATTTGGTCCAATAAACGAGGCCAGATTAGTACATGAAATGCGTTTCAAGCAAAGCAAGCTGTTGCAAAGCACTGCTCTCTAGATGTTGAATTGACCTGATAAAAATAAATAGATCTGCCTCTGGCAGCGTACACTCTATTTTCTAAAGTATTACTGGAAAATATTATTTACTTTGCAGGGTCAAAAACTCATTCAAACCGACTTTCCATAGAGCTTTTCATTTTTAATAAAGGCAAAACGTTGTATGAATAATTTAATTTCCCCGAAGGAAAATTTCATTAATCAAGATTCTTTATTAAATGTGTTTTACATATCGCAAACAAAAGCTTTTTTTGTGAATAAAATATTAAAGCTTTTTTAATGGAAATGATATCTTTGACGTGTTGAAAAAACTTTTGGAAATGGACCAAGAGGATAAATTATTTATCATGTATAAAATTTCATTTTCAAATTTGATAGCATAATTTTAATATTATTGCGATATTGCTGCCAAGACTCGAATATCCATAAACACTGGATTGGAATCCAAAGGAGGTTTTAGTCGAGATATATTTCTTCCTATGAGAAATCGTCTGAACGAACGTGATTTGCATTAATGTGGGTTTTCGGAAGGTACGAACGATAGAATAGGCAAAGGCACGTTTTCGACAAAACAAAGGATAAAGAAGTTATTTTGGGACTCTCTGAGCTTGCCTAATTTGTCGACTTGATATCAGAACAAAATTAATGTAATAATTAATTTGGATCACTGTCAGAGATGAAAAAATTCTTTATTTTGTGCTTCAAAAGATCCAGAATGAAATTGATATATGTAACAGTGTCGTCTTTTCGGGATTATATTTTTACGTGACGAGATTTTTCCTGGCAATCAGAGATTATCTTTCATTTGCTCAGCAGAAAAATAACAAGGGAAACTAAAAAAAATTGGAAATAGATATATCCCAAGAAGGAAAGCCTTCTTATTTTCTATACTATTTAGTTCGGTAGCTTGAGCATAAGCAGATACAAAAACAATCCATGTTCATTCCGCCTTGGAGAATAAAGCTTATAATCCAAGATGAATAAACTCTTTACATGATATTGATTCTTTTCATGTATACAAATCGAGGAAAATTTGCAAACAAGATTTGAATTAAGCTTGAGAATAATATAATTCGAAATATTCCAAGAATGGAAAATATTATAGAATTATTTTTTATTAAACAATAATTCATCCTTTTTTGACTTCTTATCAGTAAAAAATATAGCTTTATTAATTTATGACATGATCATTATCTGCAACCGATGACAAATAAGATCTTTTTTATTAAAAAAAAAGAAGAAATCGCCTTCTGGAGGTTGATGGGACATTGAAACAAGGTTTTATCGTCGAAGAATCGACGTTGCACAATAAATTTTATTCTCTCGCTTTTACTCCTGGCCAAGCAACCAAGGGTTGCAGGTTCTTGGGAAATGCCTGGTAAGCGACTCGAAATCAAAAAGGTCGAGAATTACTCTCCAGTTTCTTCTCCAACAAATAAATAATTGAATCACACTAACGAATCTACCAATTTTTCGAGACTTTAAATTAAGTTTTGTTATTTACGAAACAAGTGAAGAAAAGTGTGATGAGAAGTGATGCTGAAAACGTAATTAGATTATTGAAAGGCTGCTTATGAAATCTAGAGTTCAAAATTGACGTTTAGATTTTTTGAAGAGTGTGTAGCATACAATAGAAAGAAAATCTACTAAGTCAACTTCATAGCGATATATCCGCCTGTCGAGCCGTGTTCTGTCAGAAGAAACTTTTGGTGAGAACTAATCGACAAAGTTTCTCGGCAAAATTTCTCACATTGGTGAGGAGGATTCTCGTAACGACATTATACGGGATTCCTGCGAGAATTCGTATATAAGTGTCGCTTTGAAAGTTTTCTGACAAAGGCTTACAATGTGGCTTCAATTTATCCATTTTCTCAATTTTCTACGCCTCAGAATCCCTAAGCCCCGAGGTAATTTAATTTGAATGAATATGGTATAAATTATGTATAATATAAACTCCTGTAATTTGTATTACTCAGAATAATTCATGATTAACAATTGTAATAATTAGATAAATTATAAAGTATGTATAAATTCTCCACCTATTAAACTTTTGCTTCAATGATTTACAGTTTCATAATTGTTACAATGATACAAATTCAAAGCTGATTTTAAAGCCCATACGAATGTCTGAACATATACATTCAGGTTCAAAGTGATAAAATAAATTTTCATGAGAAAAATTGGAAAGCAATAGAAATTCGATGTTATTTTAACGCATTATAAAGTACTCAAGGTACTTCAATTTTTCACGGGCTATCGACAAAATATTACTAAAGAATATGAATGAAAATTGAGGATTTGGTCATGTATCCAGGTTAAAGTGAAGAGAGTCACGTTTGTACTGTCGTTTCGTCAAGTTTTATAGACTCAGTAAAAGTGCAATACCGTCATAACTATTTTACGATAAAGAAAAATTGAACGGTTTATAGTGTAGTTCGACAGATTTTCGGATCTGTAAACCCTTCAAATTTGTACCAGATTGTAAAAAAATGTACAAAGTATCAACAACATGTTAACAGAACATACACAAAAAATACTGTGAAACCACATTTTATAAGTCTAACAATTTTAACGACTGATAATAGAAAGCGTTAAGCGTTAAATGAAGAAATTTAAATTGTGAAACGAACAGAAATATTTAATTCAAGAGAAGAGTCGACCTCATCTTGATTTTGATTATCAGAGAGTAAAGCCGTCAACCTTTCCAGATTGGATAACCGTCGTAAATCTGCTGTTATCATGTTCTGAACAGGCATGACCTCGTTCGCCTAGCACCGTCAATTAAACAGCATCCGAAGGATAATAGAAAAACAGAAACCACGTCAAGTTCAAACACAACCTTAGTCGAAACAGTTGGAAATTTCGCTTGCTTAAGTATAGTACAAGGTATCACACCAACTCCTAAATACAAACTCAACTTGAATCAAAACTCAACTCAAAATCTCTATAGACCTCTAATCTTATTCCGGTTGAATGCAATCCCTTCGATTACTTCCACCAAATCTCAGAGTCTCTTTCCTTCGCTCAGTATGGTAGTAATTAACAAACAAGTGGTCCTTATCATCTGGGATGAAATTCATTAGAAAACCGTTTAGCTTAACTTTAGAAATTAATTTACAAGTTAAATTATACGAGGTAGTACTTGTTCACAAAACATTAATATTCGTACGCAATAAAAGGTGTATCCCTACGGAATTGCAAGTAACTGTGCGACAGGAAGGGGAAGAAAAAATAAATTCCGAAGACTGTCAAGCAAGTCTCCTTGCTTTTTGATAAGATTTAGAGAAGAAATTCGTTAACCCGAATATCCGAAGTAGCTTAAAATCGGAAATAGGGAATCTTTCATCGACACCCTACCCTCCTAACACACGGTTGCACCCACATAAATGCGTTTTAAATCACTTGGGGAAGTTAAATGTTTATCGACGTTTTGAGATCCGACCCGCAGGCGACTCTGTTATTTACGCAAACTTTCAACTTTCTCTAAGGTTTGCAACTTTGGGTTGAATTTACCAGTAGAGTAATCTTGACGTTAGCAACTGAAAAATAAAGTTACAAAAAAAAAGTAGGAAATTATCGAACAATTCATCATTAATATATAGTTGAATATTTCGAAATTATAAAATTTCATATATATATATATATATATTTGTTCTCTCACAATCTTCTGACTCTATTAAATGAAAATGGAAAGCTTCAAGAAAAAATAAAACAAATACATTCTTTCAGTCCATTTGTTGTAGCTTGACGTATATTATCTACCAAGTTTTCCCGACTCGACGCTCGACACACGATGGCAAAATGTTCTTTTATTTTTTCCCCATCATCTTTTTCTCTCTTCAATACCTAACAACGACATATTTCACATCCCTTTTATTTTAAAGGTCATATTCAAGAAATTCTTAAAACATCCCCAAACCTGGGACACGTTATTTTTCAATTCGGGCATTGAAATTCACCTAAATTTTCAAAATAACATATTAATATAAACTGATAATGTTAATCAACAACCCCCTTTGCTAGATTCATTAAATACCTTTCCTTGTGTGCATCTGCAGAATTAATTAACTCATTTGAGTTGAAAACTGTTCCATACACATTTAATTGGACATTCATCCCGCGTGAATTCATAACGAGCTAAAATGAAATCGCAATAATTGTAAGTGAACATTAGTAAGCAGTTTGAAAACGTGTTGTTGGTAGTACAAGCATTTACTTAAAGCAATCTTTACAGGCAGAACTAACAAGAAAGGGATTTTTGCATTAATTTTTCATTAAATCGAATAGTTATTCTACGATAGGAAATAGCAGGACTATGTAAGGTCGCTCATAACTTTTATGATTTTTCGTAACACGATCTGAAATTTTTCTATGGCGACAACATGTCACTCGATCGTTTCAAAACATTAAGTAGCTTTTACGATACTATAGTGTGGTCTTGTTACAACAAGCCTGTTCGTTAACTCGAGAACTGGTATAACGCTCAATGATCACTACACCTTTAGAAAATGGATACCTTTCATGCTTCTCCTAAGTTAAACTTCCTTATTGCATATACATGAATTTACACCTTTACGACGAAAAATATCAAACACCCTTTCTCCCAACTGCTAATTTTCATAGTAGTTTATAAAAAAAAAACCGTAAAACAGAAGGTTTTTACAAGGACGCTAAATATAAATTCCATTTTGAGCTTTTAAAATCTTAACAAATAAAAATTCTGAATCTCTAGGTTCATACCGTTTGAAATCAAACAATTTCAAAAAAAAAAGTGATAGTGTAATACAACATTTTTACAATGACAAACACACACCTTCAAAATCTATAAATAAAGAATTTTCAATTCGTATTGCATTACTAGTCAAATGAATTTAATTTAAAAGCCTTTGCAAATAAAACTGTGACGTATGTTTGTTTAAAATTGAATAATGCGAATTGTGAAATATGGATGACGTGAATATGAGAAAATTTGAAACGAAGAATAAAAAATAGATGAAGTTACAATTTCCACAATTCCAAACACATCCCTTCGAAGTGCATTAATTAAATTAATTGAAGGATTTTTAATGAAATTTATACACTTGCTCATTTGATAATTCAGGCCAAAAATGTCAATTTTAAATGTGGATTTCTTGATATTTTTTGTAAATAGTATATATTCAATAAATATGTAATATCTTGGAATATTCCCTACCCTTTTAATGGCTTCAAGCTTATTTATGACTGCATCAATTTTATGTGAAATGAGGGGCAATTTTGTGGTTAAGGGTTTATTAGTTCGGTACTTTTACTCCACATTGAAATGCTTTTAATATTTAATAGGTTCTAGTATTAAAGAGGACTAATATTTTAAAGCATATCATTTCATAGTCTCCAAAAATGTTCAATTTTTCTCGAAAAGTAAAATTTGGATTTCATTGGCATACTGAAAATTTTAATATTAATTAAAAATACAGAGCGCTGCGAAGTTTAAAGAATTTTAAACAGATCCTTCTGAAATATTTTCTACTTTCAATGTAACTTAAAATTTTAATCAAAAGAACTCAAAAGCTCTAAAACTGACAAATTACAATTTTTAAAGTTTTCATATCGTGAGTTATTGAATTTCAAAAATAAATTCACTTTGACCCTATTTTTAGTATTAATGTTTCCAATTGAATGATGCTGTTCCACTTATAGGCATAAAGGGGAAACTAGAACGAATGATAAAAGCTGTCATGGTTGAATAGGTTTATAAAATGAAACTGTTGCTCATGGTTCTCAAAACAATTGACATCCTTGATACTGCACCAGTTTTAAAACAATGAAAAACTAATTTAAACATAATGATTTCAAGGCGAGAATATTGATTCTTTTTTTACATTTGGGCGGATAAATCTGAATCTCAGTGTCTCCGCCTTTTTTCTTCTAGCTGGTGTCTACGTCTTGGAAAATGAGTGAAAGAGGGAATAAATAAAGAGGGAGGAATCAAAGGGTCAGATATAGAAAATCTTCCAAGCAATCAGGATAATGTCAAGCGCGTCAGCATGGAAAAGATTTCCAAGGAGCAAAAACAGGACTCCTAATTTATTGGTATAGCTAACTTCTACCCCTACCACTTTAATTGAATCCAATCCCAATAAGTCACGCGAGCTTACCCATCACTAATTAAACGAAAGCCAGCCTCTCTTTCTCTAAAAAATCCAAGATTTTTTAACAGCCAGTATTGAGAGTTGGAAGTAATTTCCTTTATCATTTTCAATTTTCCCTTTTCCATCCTTCTACTTTACCTTACTTTCTTTTCTCCCCTCAATTAGCACACTTTAACACTCACTACTACACCAAATCTACCTCTCGAAACATTTACACATTCACTTTTTTGATACACTTCATTAAAATTTTATAGATTAAATTTGTTACATAATATTTAGCAACTCTATTCTGTATAATTATCGCACTCCTTTGTATTATTTAATTATTTTAATATTGAGTTAAGCACATCAAAAGCGCCACAAAAGTGGGTATAAGCTCCTTTTAATATAAACACTTGTCTTAAGAAATATGTCCCTAAGTCTCTCTAAGATTTGTCTTATAATATTTCTCTCGAGTACTTTTTTTGCACTTGATTTTGATTTAGTTTTCACACTTTTCTTAAGAAAAAAGTGTATGAAAATACCGAGTATGTACACTTGGGTTAAAAGTTCAGATTTAAAAAGAGAAGATCGTGAGTCAAGTTCGTGACCGATTTCTCGTGCGGTTGAAACTTGAGAGCCCCAGAGGACCAGATCCTCCAAGGGGAAAAAATAAAATTGAGGGTTAAGATTCTACGGTCGTTGTGGCGCGCGGCGAGCCACTGACTGCTTTCCAGCTTTCGCCAATTCCGACCCCCGTACCAACCCCGTAGTGTCCTCAGCGACCCCGGGCGCAAACGCCAGAGTCCGCTGCACCCGCCCCTTATAGTGCCTCGCGTCAAACCACTTTCTGCATCGACTGAGCATCGTAATTGTTTCGAGTTCACGCCACTCGCTTTTTCGCGACCGTGACACTATCCGTCAATCTAGATGTCAAGTCGATTCAAAGTCCAAGATGTTTCTGTTCATTAAAATCTTATCAAAAATCTCACGGGACATTCTACTAGGATGGGATACACTCTAAGAGATTTCATTAGAGCAAAAAACAAAAATAAATCAGTTTCGGTGTAATCTTAGACGATAAGTTCAACAGTCGTGATAGTCATTAAATAAATAAGAGATGAAACCTAATATTTATGTTCAATACCCCTTCTACCATCCCTTCTTATCACCTCTTCTTCTTCAACCCCTTTACCACCCCCCTATTTTTTTTAGAAGCCCCTCCCCCTTACCACAATGAATATCTTCACTTTATATATCTCTATATACATTTCCCCTTTCATTTACGTCTCCTTCACCCTAGCCCATCTAATTGATACTTCTTTCACTCCATAACCCCCTCTTTTCACTCCATATCCCCCTCTTTCCACTCCCCTCAAACCTCTGTTCCCCTCTCTGAAGGACTATTATCTTCATTTAATATATTAGGGTCGTTACAACGTTACTTACCATTATTATAAGTCATAATTCAGCCTAACTTACTTTTTTAAAGACAGTAAAACAGCATAAAGTATATGGACTCACCTGTAACAAAAAAAAATTGTTTTATTATAATAAGTGGTAATTAAAAAGTTTAAAGGTATTTTTAATTTCCGAAACCAATAATTTCAAGAATAATAAAAAAAGTTGAGAGTTATTGTAAGAAAAAAAGAAATAATCAAGTCAGACATGGTTTGTTCGTAAACCCCATTTCACTTTTCTCATTCCAGTACATTTTACCGGAAGTATGAGAAACAGAAGCCGGATATAATTGCTTTTCCGCAGTTTACTTCACATTTATTTCATATTAACGTATAAAATTATTTTACGCTTCGTTGCGTCTCGCGGTAATCCTCCGGAAAATTATTGTCGAATGACGCTTCTTGACGGAATTCTGCCTTTTCGCATTTAACTTGTGAGAGTTAACAGGAATAGTAGAAAACACTGTCACCTGCAACGCGTTTGTTTTATGACTATGTTAACATTGTTAGAAAATTGTTTTGCTGGCAAAATTTCGTTATTGCACGTCACAGAATCTGAAGAGTTTGGCGAAAAGAAACTTCGAGACTCGTGGCATCAGAAAAAAAAATAAAAATCGTGAATTTAAAAGATACCGTTTCGGAGGTGGAAAAAAATTCGAGGCACGTACTCCTCAGAGGCTTCTAATTGAATTATTCTTCTTCTTTCGCCGGACTTTAACCTCTGCGTACGCTTACGGTAATTTGATTTAAGACCTCTCTTATTTAACATTCTTTACTTTAAAGAAATATCTTTTATTCATGTTAATATAAATAGCACATGACAGTATAATGTGAATTGCATTCTAAAATTTTATTTTGAAAATTTATTTTTAAAAACTAATTAATTTATAAAATCTAATTAATTAAAAAAGCATAAGATCTATCAAGATAAAATCCTGAATAACTCTACAATAAAATAGGAACTCAAACTTTTGATTCCATCCCTCAACTTCTCCATTACATTTAAAAATGTAAACTTTCCTTTCATTGGATCCTCTGAAAATGTAAAAGAGTCTCAATTTCTGGATGGAGGAATCAGAGGGTATCTAATATAAATCGAAACGCTAATTAAACAAATCGACATCGTCTCTCGGCTCCTCGTTTTCATAAAAGTCTGAAAAGTTGCCTAGGGGCTCCATTAAGCATCACTAATGGAGGTGGAAGGTGGTGACGAAGTCTCGATGGTCTGAGTGGTGTAGATTATACCCCACTCAAACCATCTGATAGCTAATAGTAATAGAGAATCTGCGATAGAAAATTTCCTCCTCTGGAAACATGGGGTGAATGTCGAAAGAAGAGGGGAGGCGCCACTTGCTAAGTGCTGCAATTTATTTTATTACTTTACGTCTCCATTCGACTTACGACCCCTGTCGCGTGGACGGTTTAAGCGCAAGCGAACACCGCACCGAGAGTAATAATTTACGCGTTTTACGGACTCACCCAACCACCAAAATACTGAGAACGGGTGTTTTGCGAAACTTCGCCGAGTTCCTCCACTTCTTCTCCGATGTTGTCGCCAAGGTCCGTGTCGCAAAAGTCTGCCGCATGCCACACGACGTCGCGCTGTGAAAGTAAATTTAAGCAGAATTTCACGGAAGGCCAACTGTGTAAACGCTTCCTTCAAGTGAAATGGGAAAGGTACTTTCCGTTCACGGAGATAAAGGAAAAGAATTTTCATTATTCTTAATGAAAAGAAGCCAAGCGAAGATAAAATGGTGGGAGAGTTGTTAATCCTCGCCGAATTTCAATTGAGTCTTAATTTTGAGTTAATTAAGTACCAGTGACTCTGAATTGTAAAAGTATCTTTGAGTTTTATTTTTCAACTTTCTTGATCAACCTTTAGATTGCATTGTAACATTTCTTATAAATGGAATCTATGTAAATGCGTCTTTCAACCAGTTCCTAGTCTAGTTCAGCAAACTCTTCCACCTCAAAAGGATCCTTTTTACGATTGCTCGTAGAAAGAGTTCGAAGAAGATCGGTTGTGCGTATTGTAAAATTCATTCGACTGGTTGTTGTTTGTGTACATTCCAAAGAGGAATGAATACGAAAATAGAGGGAAACAAAAGGCAGAATCCAGTACAACTCCTGAATCTTAATACAGCTCCACCTGATGCTTTCATCTTCAGATTTTACTAACTCTTTAAAAAGGAATATTTATTTTGTAAAAGAATTGTTATTGAAAATTTTTTAGTTCCAAAAAAGCAAGCACAGAATTTTAATCTAAACTGGAAGAAAAAATCAATAACTCTATCCATGTAATGAAATTCTTAAACTTTCTTACGTAATTTAACGATTTACCAAGGCATCTATGGAATTATTTAGTTAATCTTAAAGGAGAATTCCTCCCTCAAAATCCGATAATAAAGAGAAATTCACTAAGTCCAAAATTTTAGTTTTAAAATTTACCTAGTGAATTTCTCTTGTGAGCAGACGAAATGATCCAGATGTTTTTCATGAGCTAGATTTCACTCTAATGAACCAAGTTTGTCCCAAATTGAAAGACCTTATTGGTCCAGTCTCTAGATCTACAAAAATAAATTTTAAAAAGTAGTTTCTTTTTCTCTTTTAGGCAACTTGATGTGGCCTAGAAGATGTGTTCTGAGAAAACTTTGGTTTCGGTCACGAAACGCTAAGAAATAACAGTCTTGGTTGCAGGGAAGTTGAGATGAAATGGCGTGGTTGATAGGGGTAGGGTTAAGAGATGAGGATGGAGGTAGGCAATGGGTGTCGTTGCAGGGGGAGAACAGCAAAATAAGGATGAAGCAAGGAGGTCGAGAGTTGCCCCGGGACTTCATATAAACTCGCCAGGTCCCGCAATGGACACTAGTTGGACTGTTGGTTCAAGCTTAGCTGGACTTGTGTAGGTGGGTAAAGTATTGCCGTTAGTACCGTCTCGGCCAGACGTATCATTATTGCAAGCAGTGATGCTGCCCGCGGCACCACCCCAGAAACGACCAACGTCTCTTCTCTCGTCTTTACTTTTACCATGTGTACACTGTACTCCTTCCAAATAGAGACCTTAACTCCTCCCTCTAAATAAAGCAAACAGTGGTTCAACTACCAAAGCTAAATCCTCATATAAGTCAGCAAATGAGATAGGATTTACCAGAATACCACACAGGAGATATCCAATCCAATTTTCAGGTATTTTTCCATTTTTTACAGTATAATTTAAAAGCTTAGGGTATTTTGATAGTTTTCCTAACGTTGTATTTACTTTTTGCATTTATGTAGATGCTGTTTTTACGATTCTGGCTGACTAACATGAACCTTTACTACTGGCTCCACGCTGGCTGGCCATACACTGACCCATACTACTGTACTCCTATTCCCTTCAATTTATCTAACTAATGTGGGATGACAAAACACAGGCCTTTACTACTGTCGCCGCTATGTCTGGCTGTACATTGACATGTACAACTTAGTCACTCAATTTTCTGCCCCGCTGAATTCCCTTTGACTGACTATAAATTGACCTGTACTACTACTTCGGAGCTATTAGAAGACACAGTAGGGCCATTTCTAATTAGGTTCATTAATACTCGAAGATATTTTCAAGAGATAATCCGACTCTTTTCAAAGATTCCAGAGTCTCAAGTCTGTGATGTGCTAACTTAATACGTACTCAATGACGTACTAACTTAATACGAAAATACAGAGAGGCCTTGGCGACGAATGAGCGTTTCACCGCGAGAATGTCAATTTTATGGGAAATGAAATTTTCAGGCGTCAAAGACAGGCGCCTGACTACATTTTCCGGCGAGAGGAAATAGGGGATGTGGCCAAGACTTTGTTGTTATAAACTGGTATTTCAAGACTTGAAGTATTTTAATAGGTAGTTTAGATTACTTTATGAAATCAATACCAACTCTTTGAGAGAGCTTAGAGAGTTCATATTCATAAAGTTCTAATTCTGCGGTTTAAATATTCTCAAAAATTAGATCCATTTCTTCTGGTACAGACGATAATAAATAAATTGCGCCCTGTGAAAAAAGATCGTATCTTCGAATTATTCACTTCATTAAATGGATTTGAAGGTGCTTTCCCAACGAGTTTCCCAGCAGGAGGACAGTAAAAGCATCTCTTTGCAGCTGTGACCGAACGCAAGTCGTGTGAAACATATCACACGTCACATTCATGTCGAGTCAGACGTTTAAAAGTGCCACAAAAGCGTATTTCTCTACAGATAGTTATTTTAGAAAATAAAATGATCAAAATATATAAACAGACAAAAACTATGTAAAATTTAATATTAGTTACTAGAGTCTTCACTTTTTGTGCATAATAGGGGCGTACAAAATTTATTTAAGTTAATTTAAGCTAAACTGACTCATAAACTTAAAATTTTTAAACTCATTCAAGTTTACGAGCCATCTGAAATTATTTAAGTTCGTTCGTAAACTAAAACTTTTTAAGCAAACTCATACAAGTCAACTTCCGTTGGCATTTCAAGGTAATTTTTCTCTCTTCTCCCTTTATCCCACCTCCTGGAAAAAAAATCTAATTGGATTTGATATTTTGATATTTTTATTAACTTGAATTCGCGTATAAAATCAAATTTCCAAGGTCACTCGACTTAGCTTCCAAGTTAGCCCAAGTTTTCAAGATAGTTGAAGCTAGTTTAGTTAAAAAAAATCGGGGTTAATCGGTACAGTCAGTGCCAAAAGGAGTGGTCAAATGGTACAGTCAAAACAAAAGGGAGGGGTGAGATCTTTTTATACTATAGAGAGATTATTATTAAATTAAATATTATGATGAAAACTTAAAATCCTATTGTCTCTTACTTCTCCTGTTTGCAAAGCAACAATCGATATGCTGAGAGACGGGCTCTCTCTTGTCGCAGAATGCTTTCTCAACCGAAACGCAATAAGATACTTATATATGTATATTGGTATCTTGTTCAACATTGCATGAGGTAAGAACAAGACATGTATAATATCTCAAAGTAGAGAGTGCACTACCCTTCAGAAATGGATACGTGCTTCCATACTTGCCACCACTGACAATAGCAATCTATAGAACTGAGTTGCAACAAAGAGAAAAAAAAATCGATTTATAAACTTCGTTTGCCCATTCCATGTCCCCGAAGGGCAAGAGTCGAGGGAGAATAATGTTCTGCACACAGGGTAGAAAACGTAAGACTCCACGAGTATAATAGGGAGATACTGTTGAAAAATATGTATTTTTCTCAGCATCAAAAGGATGAAACTTATACTTCACGAATATCGAAAAGTAGAATTCGAAGTGTTTCAATACTGTAATATTGTTACAGTGTCGTAACTCTGGTTTAGATGGTGATATAATAGTCTCATTTGTGTAAATTTGCATTTATGGAAGAACGATGTAACTTCGTAAAATGACCCATAGCAATGAATTGACAATGCAGGGTGTGGTAAACTACGTATAATTCCGCTTCGTTGCCTCCATCATTATACGGAATTTATAATTGAGCAAGGCTTTGCGCTCATTCATTCATTAAGTGTCTATTAAATCAACAAAGCGTGAATTACACTGATTGTAACAACATTTCAGAAAATTTTAAATGCTCTCTATTACTAAATTTGAATGCTCTCTATTATTTTAAATACTCTCTATTTATAAATCTTTATGTCAAAAATGACTATTGTATCAACTTGTTATTCCAGACAAACGGTTCAATTACAGAGACTTAATCTTCCGAAGACAATTAGCTTTAAAAACTGAAGCGATTTAACTTTCTTTTCTGACCTCAGCCTCTCGAGTGCAAAGCACATTTTTTAAAATTGTTTCTTTCTCCTGGAAGTTTCCGATTTCAAGAAATTTTCCCACCGCTTCAGGTGTGAGGATTACTTTTAGGTTTACTTTTATTTTTATTCTTATTCCTATTTTTCTATTTTTCTTTTGGATGCAACACGAATTAAAGTTTCCGAGAGAGTCCGACTTGAAAGCCAAGAGCGTTAAAACGAGTTCATCCGGCTTCATTTGTAAGAATGAGAGGAGTTGTTGCGTACCATTATCTGCACGAAGGATGCAGCTATTTACCAAGATAGTGGTCCGTAAAAAGCACACCTTGGGTCTAAATTCTAGACATGAGAGAGAAGTGGCTAAGAGAGGCTACAAAGAGTCTCAACTAACGTGGCAAATTGAGTGCTGGGTATTAAACGATCCCTAGCAGTGAAGGGAAATAACTTGAATTACCAATTGAATTTTCTTACCTCATGAAAACTGTCATTTTAAAGATCGTCCATCTTTATAATTTTATCGTCTTTCCTTTTATAAAATGTTGTCGAAAATTTGAGAGGGATTCTGATCTCTTTTCGTCTACTTCTGTCTCCCTCTCTCTGTCTCTCCCTTAGCAAAATAAATAATAAAAAATGAACTCGTGGAGAATAAAAAAAGAATTGGTTAGTACATACAAAAACCAACTTTATTATTTTCAGCAGAAGTCTGTATCTCTATTTTGTCATAAATGTAGAAAGCACTGCAAGAATTTCTCTTTGTCTTTTGTTAAGCGATGATAAAGCACTCTCGTTACTAATGACTCTCATAACTTTCCATTTACGGAAACGCCAACGTTTTCAGTACTATCTGCTATGATATTAATTCTGAAACATTTAGAACTAAGCTATACTCGTTTAGCTAACTAGCCTCGACCCTTTGTATTGCTCCAGGTATTTATTATCTGAGGTTCATTTCGACTTCACTGGAGATAAAATTAATAACAAACATTATTGTTGTATCAGATAAGGCTCGAGTTAAAAAAAATAATCCTGAAAGTCTTTTTTTCCGGAAAAAGTGAGTGTAAATCGCGTAAATTAATCAGACTCTTTAGAATGTAGACTTCTTGGAGACAACAAGACTGAATGCAGTCGTGCATTCACAAGTGTCGTAGTTGGTGTTCCGGACTTAGGACTCATTATTTATTCGATTAACCAGTGGGCAATCCAATTGGTTGGATGTAATTTCCTTGGACGATCCTTGTCGGATTCGAGATAATCCTTGGTGTCCTCTGACACCATATAGACACGAGTTCTACCTTAGGAATTCCGTTTGAAAATCGATCTCACGCTTCACTAAAGTAATCGACGCGAGTGGCGTGTTGACCAGAGTGGTTAGCCTACAAGTTGTTCCCAATGAACTTTTGACAGTCGGGTTTTGCAAAACCCATTTGGGAGAAACGCTTCCCCAACTTTAGAACTGCCACTCTAAATTTCCAAGTTTCCATTCCCTGAGAAAGACCAATTCTCAGATATAATCGCGATTAGATTCTTCTTCATGATATTTTTTCTAATAGAGAGCTGTTGAAAAAATTAGAATTTAAAAACGTAGGTCGTAGGTTGTATTAGATTTTGGAATATACATAGAGCAATGTTGAGAGTTTCGTCACAGTCATGC
Organism: Synergus coniferae; assembly: GCA_032164275.1. NCBI lineage: Eukaryota > Metazoa > Arthropoda > Insecta > Hymenoptera > Cynipidae > Synergus > Synergus coniferae. The sequence continues at coordinate 3,789,947 of JAUEJJ010000004.1, forward strand.
GGAAATCGGCTCAGTTTTTGTAATCCCAGCGGATTCAACGACTTTGTTCCGTTATTCCTCCATCCGTGCCCCTTCCCTTTTTAGAACTACAACCCCTTCAGCTTCCAAGACTACGACCTTCCAAGATGTATGCAGTGCATTACAAGAAGTAATATTTTAGAGTTTCCCGCCCTAGGGAGAAGCATACTAGCTATAAAGTACGGTTTACGACTTGCAATTTCAACTTTCTCAAAACGCAGCGCGGTCCTGCTACTGCGTCTAAACACAAACTACGATCTATGAAATCGTGACGTAAAACCGAAAAAGAATCAGATTCAGAACTTTCACTTTCGCATTTTTCGCAAATTTCCTTGAAAATTTGACAGATGATTATTCAAAATTCCATTGAAATGCCATGGAATCCAATAAATAATTTTAGGGAATTTAAGCACGCTACCATCTGAGCCAAGCTGCCTCTTTCTTTATTTTCATATTTTTGTTTAGGTGAACATTTTCCTTCCCCATTGTTAATTTTGAACGTCATTTGAAATCCAATTTTAAAACTAGCGCAAGCACAAAACGCCTTTTCTCCTCGACAAATATTCTTGGAGGGACGATAAGAGATTCATTTTTCATTCTTTTTTTTTTTCAACAAGAGAATTTTCTTGGAAAAACTGAGATACCGACGACGACACCACGACGACTCAACGTTTACGTCGTCGTTTCGTGAAGGGCTTTACAATGCCCATCAGGAAGCGCTCGCTGGGAAGAAAGAATCGCATATTAGCAATGAATGTGTCCGAAAAAGCGGGAACGTGAATTTGGTGCATTGAAATTTAGAAAAGTTCTTCTCTGATAGTTACAGCGGAGACTTAAAAGGAGAAAACAGAATGAGGATGGACCATGAAAGAAATTGGAAAATGTGGTAGGAAAAAGGAGAATATTTCCTCTGGACGTGGAATAATTGAGAGATTGAAGATTTCAGAATTTTGAGAAACCGCTGGTTTCAGGCGACAAAAGGAATTATATGAAAAAAAGTAAATTAAATTTCTTTCCTGTGCTCGCATTGGTGAAATTTCTTAGCGTTTTCTAAATTACGATTTTCCCTACAGAAAAGAATTTCTTACAAAAAAGAAAAAGATTTTAATCTACTTAACACTTTAGGACTTGAGATGAGGAAATAATCGTAAACGGAAAATATAATATCTAAGATATAGAATTGTGCAGAATAAATTGGTGCAACTTGATTCCGTAAAACTTGCAAGCTAGAAGGAAGGTTTACGATATCAGCATTTTTTCCAAGCAAAAGACTCTAAGAAAATCTCAAAGCAGTTGTTGGTTGTTCCACCCATCCCGTAGTTTCTGCTTAACTCTTGTTGTTTCGCCTGCATAGTCGTGGAAAAGTAAACACGGATTGGACCGAAGTTTACTGTTAGAAGAGGTTAAATGTATGTTTTCCTTCCTTCGTGGAAAAGAAAAGTGCACCCGATAAGCTGGGAATTATCTCACTCCTTCTTTATATATACCTATATCTATACCTTGAAGGAATGCGTGCCCAAGTGCGAATCCAGTGAGAAAGAAAGGGGGACAATCTATAAAGTGAGTTTATCGTTGCTTTAAAAATTGTGTATTAAATTCTGAAGCTGTTCCACTTTCTGAATACCGCTTCTTTCATTTTTCATTATAAGATTCCTTATATTATCCGGAATAGAGATTTTCCAATATTTTTATATATAAAAATCTTACAAAATATTTTTTACATCATCCGTTCGAAAATAAAGAACTCTCTACTCCTCATTATCGTTTCATATTTTAAATTAGACTTTCTGATCAATCCGACTCATGGACTTATGTCCATAATCCGAATCGATGAATCCAAATAATGTATGTAATGAATTAAATAATAAAATTGATAGGTATTCGATTCATTTAATTGGGTTCGGCCATTTGAAAATTTTTGTATAAAAGAAAGAAGCAAGAACTCTTTAATTAGAATTTTTAAAAATATGTACCTACCGAATGATATCATCGAACTGGAAAACTGATTGAATGGATTTGAAAAGAGCTGGATAAATGACTGGTGCAAATTCATGCTTTGAAGCATTTTTCGCACACAATTACACGCCCTTTTATAAAATGTGCAAAACTCGTTTATCCGTGAATAGTTGCGAGAAATGCGTATATCGTGTACGTATATTGAATACTGCAATCGCAGACGATCGATGCGAATACCTGAAACCAATCGAGGCCACGGTACCATCCTTGCATTGGATTCGAGTCTCGAATACATGACATTCCATCCCATGAGAAGAGGAATCATTCTTCAACCTTGCGCAGATATGAAAGGCAAGCTTTGTCAAAATTGGATGTGCCACCAATGCAAACTTTCATTTATCCATGTACACCAGAATTTTCTTTACATCTCAACATCTTTCACTTCGAATCATGCATGCACAAAATAAACAAACCCAGGGGAAAATTTTTCCAATTGAAAACTTAAGAAATGAAAAAGGAATGAGAAATAATGCGTTCAGAAATGAACGTGGAAAATATTGAGAACTCATCTGGAACAAATTGAAAAAAAAAAACCAAATCTATCGCTAAAAGAAAGGATAAGACTTGAAAAGCCTCGTGTGTCCGCATTTCCATGTTCTTGAACGTATTTTAGCAATGAGAAAAGCCTGATGGAATAATATTCATCGATAGATCACGCCTTTCAAGCGAGAATTTCCCAACAAATAATCGTCTTAAGTTGTACTGCTCAAGAGAACTTAAACCTACCCTTTTCTATAACCCTTTCTTTCCATTCAAAATGAAAATCCTTCAAAAAAGAAATACAAAGTTAGATATAAACATCAAGACACTTCTTCATCAAAAGTACTTTAAATATTGAACTATTTTAAATACTTAATTAAATTACACACTTTAAAATATTAAAATTAAGTATTTAAATGCTTAATTAACTCTAACATCTCGTTATCTCGTTTTATAAGAATTTATGGAAGAGGTTAGATTTTGTTTGAAAATTAGCTTTTAGCTTCGGATAATACATGAAACGCAGCAAGTTCATGTTACTATTGATCCCCCGAGAGCCAGGCTAGGAAAAAATAAATGTGAGATGGGAGGGACCCACATTTTTTATCACATCGCTAGAGAGTAATAAATTTTCAAGTTAGGTACACCGTGTTTGAAGCATTCGATAAGATTACGGTTTTACGCTATTAAATTGACACGAATCCCTGAACATTGAATGAAATAAATAAAAAATAATTAGAATAATTCCAAGCCATGGAAACATGCATTTTCTGAAAATAAATTTATAATAATGTCCAATAAATCGGATTTCAAATAAATGACCTTTCCGATTATGTAATCGAAACACAGCAGGTGCACTGAGGATTGTACTAAAATTACAAATTATTCCCTTGGTACTCAATTCAGATTTTTTTAAATTCCTATCATTGAATCAGATGATTACATAGGTATATATTTTATCCCAACTGCATACATTTATCTCCGATTTATTTGTAACACTTTATATGAAAGAATATCAGGAAATGTCAATTTTATATTGAACAATTTTGCAAGAAATATAAATAACAGAATTTTACGGTAGATTTGGGTTACGAACTTAAATTCATTTAATCCTTTTATTTGAAAAATATGTAAAGAAAAATATTTAATTCATAAACAGTAATTAATAAAAAATGAAAAGATTCCAAGACGTGCAGAATATTCAAGAACTTTAAGACCTGAGGGTCGTATTACAATATTCATAACCTTTAGAAGCAACTTGGAAATGCACTTTCATCTCTTTCATTGTTATATATTTTTAAGTGTTTTAAGGGAATAAGCATTCCCAAATCCAAGAATATTATGAACTTTTAATATTACTAAAGTTCTTTCGAAATTCTTACTTCTTTCTGTCAACCAGTTCGATGAAAAAAGGGCACTGAAGCGTTTTAAAACATGATAAATAAAAAAAACTAAAAACGAATCCCTTTGTGAAAGTTGAAAGACATTTTCAAAGGTTAAGATGAACTCGAAGATTTGGTATTCGAGACGTGATCAGCATTAAATTCAGAAAAGATAAGAAGTAATACAAGCTGACTTCAGACTTCTGGAATAAGGTAACTTTTCTCGATTTATATTTTCTGCGCTTTTCTCAATTCCTCAACGAAAAAAACCAACCACGAATGTAATTTTAACTGCAATACTTACTCTGTTTTATGATAAGATCCAAGAGAAAAGTTGCTTAGCTTGAAAAAAGAAAAAAGAAAAAAAAGGAAAATAACCTGTTTGGTATTCTGACAACTTTGGGAGTGAAAAAATGAATGTGGGACGGCAAATGGAGGATGTGGAGACTCGTCAAGAATCAAATAGAAAATAGACAATTCAATTTGTCTAGATACATTCAGGTATGACGTATAAAAATTACAAAAGTAAGAAAAAATAAAAGCTATAAATGTATATATGTATAAGGTATATATAATAAACAATAATTATAGATCAACAAACAATGGAGAAATAATTCTGAGGATAATTCATCCAAAAACTCGAAAATAACGAAATCAATTCGTGATTTTCTTGCCAAGATGACCCTAACCCTAGATTCAAAATCAAAAGATGCTGAAGACTTATTTTCCTCTGCTACAAAAAGAATAGAAGAGTCATTAAAAATGAGTAATACATTTTTAAACAAGGAAGTTGATAAAGCAAAGAAATCAGTTCTTCAGTTAAGCAAAATTTCAGAGAATCAGCTAGAAACGTATACAACTTGCATAAATCTATATAACGAAGGAATTAAAGTCACTAAAGAAAATTTTAGTGAAAAGATCAAATCGTGTACTGAGAAAACTGTAATTAAACTTGAAACAGTTAGGAGCAAGTATGAAAACGATTTGCAGGAAGTTAGAGATTTGAAAAAATTAACAATTCGCGCTCTCAAGGAATGTCTGGACAAAAAGGGCAATATTAAGCCTTGCATTGATGAAAAAACTAAAGCTATTAGTGACAAATACAAACATGTTCTAGAAAAGTTGCAAGAAGCCTCGATTACTTCAAAAAAATCAGTTTCTGAGTTGCTGGAAACTGTGAATCATTGTTATAAAAATGCCCAGAATGAAGTCTCAAAGAGTCTCCCAGAAATTGTCGAAAAGACAAAACTTTGTATTGAGAATTCGAAGGTACTTTATTTAATTGTAAACTCAAAATAATTTTTTTTTCAATTATAAATTAATTATATTATTTTTAGGGAAAATATAAGTCATCAACATCTGTTGAAACTAAAAATACAATTTTTCACGATGACAATAAAGCTGAGGGAGTGTTGCAGAAATCAATTACGATTTTAATTGAAGTACCCAAGGGAGAAAATAATAATACTGCCGCGGAAGAAAAATTGGAATGTCTGCAGGAAGCAAAAAAAGATGCCCTCAATACAATAAACTTGGTTCTACACGACATAGAAACTTCGGAAAAAATAACAGCAATTATTCAAAAATCTCATAAATCTGATCCTCTGGTGCAAGATTTCATTCGTCATGCTAATGAAATAATTCAAGAGACAAAGCTATTTCTTAAAAATTGTTCGAAAGATGATTGGAAGGAAGTCGAAGGTAATAACATTTTCAAATTCTCAAAATTAATTGGTCTTAACTTTCACGTGACAAAAGTTTAAAAATATGAATTTTGGCTTTCTGCATGATAAATTGAAAACTTTTGTACCTTATACCATCCGAATTTAATTATGCACAAAAGGGAATGGAAAGGAGACAAAGTATTTCAAGTGGAATTGATTAAATGCTATTCGATATGGTAGCAGAACGTTCGTTACCTTCAGAATCTAATTATTTTTAACTTGATTTCTTTGACCTCTATCCAGCCGATATTTTCAAGTGCCTCGCCGAGTTCTTTGATTCTATAAAATTAAAGAAGTTGGAATTGATGAAAAAAGTCGATGTATTAAAGAAAGACAATAAAAAATCCAGCCTAGAAATTGACAAGGCTTTGAAGTGGATTTCTGCAGCGGAAGAAAAGCTGCTGAAAGTGGAAAAAATATTCCAAGAGTGTAGTAAAACTGAAAAGAAATAAATCTCAACTCGCCTCGTTACTCGTTACTCATTATTACATACTTTATTATTAATTCTACTAGAAACAGACTTATGTAGTATCAAAGTTGCACAATACAATCGAGTCACGTTCTCTTCCACTTCTTTTGTTTCTAATTTACAACCTTGATATGAAAACAAGGCGTCATAATTTTTTATTTATTTCATTAATTTCTTTAATGATATAATGGCAGATATATTTCAACAAGTGCGGAAGATAGTGGGAGATTTGGGAGAAATTGTCTCTCAGACTGTTAAAAAAAAATGGAAAGAATTATCCGAATTTGATGAAAATGCTGCTTCGAAAGTAGGTTAAGAAAATTTTTTTGATTATATTATTTTATTATTTTATTATCAAATTTAATATTATCTGTGTTTGTTTTAAGGTTTCATCAACATTTGAAAATCTAAGAAAAAAGACCAGGGATTTATCAAATGCAAACGCAAGATTTCAGGCACGAGTTCAGGAAAAAGAACCTGAGATAGAAAAAATCAAATCAAATATGATAAACAGCTTAATTGAATGCTACCAGAAAAAATGCAGTCCGCTTGAAAAATTACAAGAAGAGCGTAATTGGCTGCACAAGGAAGCCAGTGAATTAAAAAAAGAAGCTGAGAAAATAATCGCAGATTGTTTGGCAAGTGAAGATAAGCCAAAATGTTTACAAAAAAGTTTATCTCAAATAGAGAAGAGAGCTCGGAAATTATTGAAAAAGTTCGGGGATTTAGTGAAGAAAGAAGCGGACGCAAGGGTCGAATGCACGAAACTTATGCTTGAATGTGATAAAAAAGCTGTGAGTGCAGCTGAAAAGAAAGTCTCCAAAATAATAGACGAGATTGTGAAATCTGCAGGGTAAAATAAAATTTTCCCTTTAACAATTTTTATATCAAGTTTTTAATTAATTGTTAGAATTGAATTGGTCGAAAATGTGGTAATTATACTTAAATCATTTTTCGAAGCTTATTTGCACGATTAATAGGATAATTTGTTAGGAAGTATAATAATTATAAGGGTTCTTGAGTTCTAAATGCCTGGGGCGTCAGATCTGCAGGATTTTATGAAAACCAGTGGGGTGACTTCGAGAGACAGAGGGAAAGAGAGAAAGTTTGGTTTAAAGTGGGAGAGAAGAAAGGGATGGTGATAAAATTGTAGTTTAATTATTATTATCTGCCCTGGGGATAGTAATTTACATAAAATCTGATTGCTGCGCTAATATTCAGCCTCTCTCCCTTGGAGGATTGGATTGATAATTTAATGAGTGTTATATTTTAATTATTACCTAAGCTAAACACTGTTTAATATTCACGACAAATAACCATCAATAAAATATCAGAAAATCCTCAAAATCCATTTTTGAAGACTGATAAGACTTAATGAGACTTTTTTAATAGTAAATTAATTTTATCCATAATAAAATTGCGATAGTGGAAGCTTCACGTTTTCGAACAGCCCTTTGGCATTGTGGGATATTTAATTGATTCAGGCATGAGCAACCCAGGACTTCCCCATATAGTCCGAGAATGTGACCGCATGATAGAATTCCCGGAGTACCAACAGGATGACTGCTGCGGTCACTCGAATTACTTCAAGATACAGAAAAACCAATACTTTCATAATCCTGGTTTCATCTTCACCAAAAGTATTTACGAAATTGGAAAATTTATTGTTCAATTAAATTGTGGGAAGGTGGAAAGCTTGAAAGACTTTTGGCGAACATTTTTCATTTTATAGACACCTAAAACTGTTTGGTTAATTAATAATTATAATTAATGTACCAGCAACTCAAAATAAACTAAAAACAAGCCAAGGGATAATCCTACTAAAACAGCAAACTAGTCTCTTAGTTTGTCCGGAAAAACGTAGATTACTTGGCGTTCCGGTAGCAAAGTTGTTAAAAGCATCCAGACCACGAGCAAACTTTGAAATCGATAATTGAATCGGTGGAAACAGGGTACACGTCCTTATTAAGGTGCCGCTACTTCCATCCAATATCGATAAACTCCTCGTATTCTTACCTTCATAAAATTAGCATTTTTACCTCCCTTAGGTTGAAAAACTGAATATTAAAGAATATGTGATCAATATGTGGTCGATCAAAAAATACTTTTTCATGAATTTAGGCATCTCGAAAAGATAGTTTCTGGGGTAAGAATTTGAGCGAAAATTGTTTGAGAGTCGTTGTATAATAAAGAAGGAGTTTGTAATGAAAATGTGGAGTTATTTATATTCGTTATTTCGCTTTATGAAATTTTTGGTAGGATCGCAAATGATCAGTATGATGACAATGCCAGCATGCCCCTACGTATATAAATATGAGTCTCGCAATTTTACCAGTTTCATTTTGCACGCTATTTATTTCCCAGGCTCGAGAATTTGCATTGCGATGGTGCGCAATCCGGAAGCAGATGGCACAGCAGCATAATCGTAGAAATTATGCGTGAGGAGGCGATTTGCGCTAGGACACTTCTTAAATGCATTTCTTGTTCGAAACTGCCATAAATATCTCGTTTTCCTCATAATGGCGTATCATCCAAGTCTTAAAAGGCAATTCTTCCTCCAAAATTAAGGAAGAAATGTTCGACCATTTGTTATCGAGATATAGCTCATTCTTAATTTAAACTTTATTATTTTAAATCCATTATCCTCTATCATCATTATTTATCATTTTATCATACTCATGAAGAAGTTAATGAATACTTAAACAAGAAAACACATTTTCCGAAAAGTACGTCTGGAAACTTTCAACCCGGTAAGAAGTCGACTATTACCTGAAATCTGAACCAGAACTTGAGTTCTTTCAGTTCTACCTTCATTAGCGCGGATGAGCATGGCTTCGTTTGAAACCGGAAGTAGTCGTTGGATTCTACTCCAAACCCGAACTACACATAATACGTTGACTCTCTATCGCGATGCATCGTCTTTTGGAATTGGACTTTGATACAATTTCTGACCTGAGTGTGCTCCGAATAGGAGACATTTCAGTGTCTATAATTCTGGTTTACGACTTCCCTCACACGAGACAATGCTTCATACAAGTTTCACGACCTACACCAAACAACCATTAATGCATTTAAGGCACAACCATCGCCGGAAATGAATATCATAAAATAATTTTATCATTTAACGAAGCTATTCTTAATATTATTCGTTTCCTCTAATTGCTAACATAAAAGATTTCACGACTTTAAATTTCAAGATTTAGTAGAGTTTTGAATAATATCGGTGATAAAAATTTAGGAATAGGGAAACCATATTTTGCTTCGATGACCTCTTTGAGTTTGATGCCTCATTCTGCATCCACTACAGTTAACGGTTTCGTGCCAATTGGCCGCATAATCTGTAATTGCCACCGATACTCGACCACAACTATCCCCTATGATTCGAATTCCGTAACTCGAACGGCTTACATCAATGTCCACTGAAAATGAATTTGACCAACCCCTGGACCATAAAATTAAATTCTAAATACACTAAATATTTTCAAATAACCTTTTTGAATTCCATGGGCGACATTTTTATTCCAAAGTGCATATTTTTATCCGAATAAAAAATTTTAAGCCAAGATATTAATTTAAAATCAATTCTCGACAATAATAATCCGCCAGACATTGTAAAGGAGGCAAGAAAGGAACATTATATTGCAGTACTCGATCGCACAATATTATTAGACTCTTCTCTCTCGCCAATGTCTAATCGAGTCTGGAGGAATTTCATTTCCCATACCTGTCAGTGGCCACGAAGAATAGGAACGATAGTAGCGGTTGTAACTTTTAAAAGCAGATCCGGGAAGACAGAAAAGAAACAGTTCCCTTGAAAGAAAATACTAAACTTTATTAATATCTGCCAAGCCTCCTCTCTCAGGAGATGAAAAAAAATATTCAAGAAATCTTCTAGGTTTCTATAAGGGAACTTGTAGCCAATAAATTCTTTCTAATATCTAGCTTCCCTCGCTTATTCATTTTCCAGGTAAACCTTCAATATTTTATCTTGAAATCATAACTGCTGACTTTTAACGATTCGTCTCATTTAAAGCATTTCAAATATGCAATAAAAATATAACTATATAACATAATAAATTCTGCCTCTTCTCTTCTTGAAAATCTCAAATAAAATTTCCATTAACCTACTTTGCCTAATTGTAAGTAGTTACATTTCTACAGTTATGAATTTAGTTTCAAATTTAGGGTGACAGAATTCGATTAATGCAGTTGGTATTTATCAAGGGAACCATCACGTAAATCAATTCCTTTGATAAATAATTAGTTTAAATTAATCTGTCTCTAGTTCCACTTTGAAGCAAAATAAGCGAGAAAGATAGACAGAGAGAGAAAGAGGTAGAAACAGAGAGGCAGAGAGAAAGAAAAAGGAGAGATGCAATGAGAGTGTGAGACAGAAGGGTAAAGGGGTGAGAAGCTTGCTAATTAGAAGAAACTTGAGCAACCCGTTAATTATCAGAACTTCAACATCACAACTGAGAGAAGTCTAAAGGAAGAGAACCTTGGCGAGCATCCACTTCATTATAAGAGAATTTTCAAAATAATGTATATCTTATTTAGTTATTAAACTAGTTTGAATCCTTTTTCATTTTTCTCAAACGATTTTTCAAAATATAACTTGGATTTCCGCTTTTATTTATCAAAATTTCTGTGAAATTTCGAACAGCTGATTGAATCCATCAATTCCGAGGAGATTGATGAAGTTCGAAGGTGAATGGTGATTAGAGTAGGAAGGGATTCCAGAGTACGAATAGACTGTACGCTCTTCGAATACTAGAATTACTAGAAGGATAAATATCAAGCAAGATCCTCCGAAATGCAATGAGAGCTCAAGAGACCTTCCGCTTACCCTTTTCCACCTCTCGTCTCTTCCGGAGATAAAATCCTTTCTGGCCAGAGAGGTTCGCCGCAACGTTATCTCACGAAAAATTATGTTGGGACGAGTAAACCGACATTGTGATGATCCCATAAGAAAACGTGATCAGCGTTTGTTAGTAAGATATTATATACTTCAACGTGATATTTCAGTTCGTATTAGTTTCTTATGGAGGAATAAAAATTCATCAAACGCTTCTTCACAAGAATAATTCAGATATGCATACATCTTCAATAGAAACAAAGTGGATAAAAATGCAAAACACGTATATTTTCACGGACATAAAGAGCCTTTTAACAAACTTCTTTGTACTATAATTTGTGGTTCTCAGGAGTGCTTATAAAGTCAAGGAGCTTTAAGTGATTGTAACACTAAGCCGAGCTCTCTTCTGAGATTGTTGGTAAAAGTCAAGGCTTTCTTTGTGGATATACCATACCTCGCAGCTTGGTAAGATGTATAGAAAGCTAACAAGTATCAAGCAAACAAAGTTGAAAAAAAAATCCCAGGGAATAATAAAGATTCAAAGAGAGTAAGACTGAAGCAGTAATAAAGCAGTATCAGGGTTCACAGCGTAAAATGAGCTCAAAAAAGTGGAAATAGGGTGATTTTTTTCACAAAAAAGGGGAAAAAGTTCCCAGATAAGAAAGTTGCTTTGTGAATTACATCATTCATTTTTTCAATTTCGTTCCTATAAAAAATCTGAATACTATTTCGTTGAATCTATGATGAATATGAAATCAATTTTAGTTTGTTTTGTATTGGAATATATTGACGATATTGCTATCTATCAGGAAACGATGAAGCAGCGTAGCACAGACCAATGTCCTACAGATTACATCATCCAGGACCGAATCACAGTTGGTAGCGACAATCGCTTCACGTTTGGACTTCGTTCAGCTGTCAAGCTTATACGTGAGGCAGTAATCGCAATTCGTGAGCAGGAACACGAAACTGCCATATGATATATTACCAACGATATTAGGTGACGATGCAAATTGGTTCCGAAATTAATTTCAGATACAATAAGTTCGTCACAAACCTATTATAGAATTTAATCACTAATTCGGGACAAGGCAATAAACAAAAATTACTGCATGTCTGACTAAGACAGACTTGTACTACTTAATGAGAATGAACTGAATATATTATTTCCTTATTACTGTTAATCACTTTTGCACTATTTTAAACTCTTTTACTTTAAATTGCTAGGTGAAGCAAACACTTCTCATATTTTAAATGGTTTGTGAGAAGCTTGGAATTTCGCAATGAAGAAAAATCTAGGGGGAATCTGGGGAGGAGCTAAAAAGAAGAACGAAAAAGAAAAAACGGAAATTTACGCGCTTCCTCGGGGGCAGGGTAAAAAAATATGATCTTGAGGGCTAGGGGCTGGTTACACCGGTAAAGAGATTACAAACAGGTGGGAGAAAAATGTATACATATTTTTAAGAGTCGTCTGCTCTCACGTCGCCTATGAGACTAAAATCAATAACGACCCTTCACTTCTCTCTCATCACGCAATTATCGGCTCTTTCCAGTAAGTTTTAATTAGTTTATATTAAGTAACACAACTAGAAAAATATTGTCAAGTGATTTTTCTGTTTTTGCAAGTTTTTCGGAAACGCATTTTCTAAATGAATTTTTCTTTCGTTCTTTTATTCATTGCTTATTAATTCTTCTATTTCTACTCATAATTACTCTCTTCTTTTGCATAATCTTCAGAGACCTTTTTTAATAAGAGTTTCATTAGTTTCCTGACAAATCCTGAAGGACAAATTAAATACCATAAGTTTCTTTCCTTATATAACTATTTTGTCTCCAAGTCCAACTGTGCTTCATGAGAAATGAGCGGTATCTCGAGGAGTGAAGACTGTGATAGCGCAATTTATATGATAATTGCTTTCTTCGAAAGACGAGTTTTCCTTCGGACGCAGGGCTTTTCTTCTTCGAGTCATTCTTTGTCAGCCATTATGCTATTCAAGTGCAATGTTCCTATCTTTTTCTTACTATCGGTTTTCAACCCCATCTCGTCTTTTTCCACTTCGTTCTTCTCAGTTTCACTTTCTTATTTGAGGTTAAAATTAATAAGTTCGATTCTACCGCCATGGATATTCTCAATTCCAAATACTAGACTTACTTAAACCAAAGTTAGAGACTAGCAGACTTTTAATTTCATTCAACAGATATTTTTCAATACAAGATTTTTGTTTTATTATTTGATAGAATTCGTTTCAGAATTCTATCAAATAGTAGAAAATCTATTCTATTTTAAAATTTTGGAAGCTTCTATCGTTTCAGAAAAAAGCAGAATTTCGAACACTAAGAAATAGAACAAAAAGATCCAATGGATAGACATACAAGAAGAAAAGGATAACTATAGATAAAGACGAGAAAGATTTGAATGAACAACATGTACCTAATATTTTTAATGGAGATGCAATCCACTAATACTTCTACCAGTTTTTTTCTCCTTTTCACGAAAACTATTGACAATAAAAAATTAATGGAAAATATAACAGCAGGGCCGTACATTTTTGTTCGAAGGTAATGTTCCGTTGTTTGTTGTCCGTCGACGTGAATCTGACGGTTTTTTTTTCATGGTTCTTCTAGCGTCGACAGTTTTATAGTTTCGCCTATATTTATCCCCCCTATATTCACTTGCTCTTTAACTTTTAAACTATCATTAAAGAGTTAGATTTGATTAAAAAACCTTTAAAAAAAGAACTGACCAATTCAATTTCTTTTATATGAAAAGAACTAAATTTAATCAAAAATTGAATCCAACTTCTGTATCAATTACTACTTTTACGTAAAATTCGTTTAAAAGGACTAGAATTGCTGGAAATTTTTATAGCTCTTTCGGCACAATGGAAATTTAATTGCAATTTTTTTTTAGTCGTAAAACTGAATAATTTCACATTGTCAATATAGGAATGGAAAAAGGGAATTTACAAGTAGTGGGTTCCTACTTGTATCCTTTATTTGATAGCGAAGAGCACTTTCTAAATTGGATGCACTCTGGTAGCAATATTCGCATTGGTCGAAAGAAGCTTTTAGAATTCGCGTAAACAATAACTTCTGATAGGAAAAAAGGAAAAAAAAAGGGCGAGAAGTTAATTCAATTTACAATACGCTTTTGGCGAGGCACTCGTATTTTTCACTGCATCTATCAAAATTACATGGTATTTCAATAAAAGCGAAGAATTGAATCGAAATTATATGAGGGGAAGATTTTTTTTATCTCTCATAAATTACCTAAATATTTTCAGTATTGTCGATTCCGGGAAATTTTACAGAGTACATTTTTATTTGCATGAAAAAGAAAATTAAAAGGGATCAGAAGAATCTAATCGTACTACTACTTTTGATGTATATTAATGTAAGAAAGTAGATGGTAATATGATTGATGAAGAAGGATGACAGGTTGATAGCAACAACTGGAATTAAACTGAATAAACCAATGATTGATGATTGAACTTTCGAAAGTCAAAACACATTTCTATAGGGAATGTGATAAGGCAACATTATTTTATAATTATAACTTATAATAAAAAAAAACAATATTCAAAACATTATATCCATTTTTTAATTATAAGCAAAAGTTATTCGACTATCTCTACAGATACTAATCACCATATGATAAAAGTTCATTTTAGTAAATTGATAAATAGACAAATTAATAATTTAGATGCATAATTAAAATAAATGACCAATAGTTGATATATTTTTAAAAAACTATCTCTTACCAACCAAGAAAAAGGTCTGAATCTCAAACTGCAAGTTAGCAAAGTTAATAAAAGAAAAATCTACTTTATCAAATCTGCATTACCATCATAATTTCTACGAGCTTGCAAGCTCTCTGCACTAGTAGAGTCGAGCTTTTCTTTTAAGGTCGGTAAAGAAGATTTCTAGGAATTACCAGACGAGTTTTTGCGAGCTTACAATAAACGTGGTATCTACTCTCGATAATTCTGCATCAATAATTATGTATTAATAAAAACTAACAATAATAAAACTTCAATTGGATATTATTCTCATTTTTAATTTTATCAAATTAACTGATAACCTACCCAAAATTATTTATTTAAAATATGCATATTTTTTAATAATTAATAACATGTACTAGAAAACAAAGAAATAACAAAAAGTGAGATCGCTAAAGTTTAAAAAAATCCTACTTATAAGGAACCTCTTTTTACTGAATATTATATAAGAAAAGGTAAAAATTCTCATAAATCAGAGACAAATGGTTAAATTATTCTTTTCAAAGGCGAATAAAATAGATGGAAGCGTGATCGAAATATAAAGAAAAGAAGCTGTGGAAAAATCACGATGATTTGGATAATCACCACACAATTTTTATCTTGACGATGCTTCTATGAAATCGTAATCGTTTCCCCTAAGCGAAATCGTTTTTCTTCTGAAATTGAAGTTTTCTGCGAAAAATTGCTGTGATCCATCCAAGTACACCTCTTAAGGAAAATTTTATTGAAATTTTCTTCACAATTCATAAAAAATTATAAGAAACGATTTTACCATAAAGGTAAGTTTATTGAATAAGATGCAGAGAGTTTGAATTCATAAAATTTCGTAAATAAAAATTAATTTTCTTCTATCAGCAGAATGATGCGGACTACTATTTTTTTCTTTGCTAATTAAATTTTCTGATGTTCTGTTATAGAGTAAATGATAATAAAAACTCGGAGGATTTTATTTGTCTTCCTGTCATAATAGAAACGTGATATAAAAATGAAGAAACGATCATAAGAGGAACACTCCACTATTTCTTCCTTAAAACAATAAAATTGTTACGTCTCTTTTCTCAGAAAACAGAAGAAAATATTGCAACCTAAAGATTCTGCGGAAATTTATTGTTCCTAGCACAAATTCATTTAATATGATTATTGAATTTTGGTAGAAAAAGGATATCAAATGTTGATAGTGAAAATGTGTTTCGACGTGGATTCTCCAGTCAAAGTACGCCCACTTTTCTCGAAATTATTAGTTCTCTATTGGGACTATGAGGAAAGGGAAAATTTTTCGATTTAATTTCATTCGCTTTGTTTAGTTTACGTATGTTCATTGTTTAATCTACTGCGGCATGACCTTCCACTCTAAAGTTAATTAAACGGATAGCAAAGCAGATCATTTGGGACGAGGCATGAAATTTTCGAGAATCGAAGCGATATTAATATTGATTATAGGTTTAAGCTAATTACTCAATGATCTGATTAAAACCAGTAATAATATTTTTTACCTTGTATCTTAGACAATTAAATATTTTGTTTATAAAATATTTTTGAATGCAACCGATATTTTATAATTCAAATACATTTTTTAGTAAAAAAAAAAGGAATGGTTTTTAACTTAGTCAGCTTAATCAGACATGGGTTGGAGTTTCATAATGAATGAGATCTCATCAAGTCCCTGTGGCGCAGAGGATAGCGCGTTGGACTTCTAATCCAAAGGTCGTGGGTTCGATCCCCACCAGGGATGACAAAAATGAGAAACACCTGACTTGTTTGCGAGGATTTTTCATGATTTTTGCATCTAATATAAACATCTTTTCAAACAATTACTTTTTTTTAATGTCTTTGAGAAAAAATTCTAACTATTTTTTGACAAGAAGAAATCGCGGAGAAGAAAATTAATTGAATTTTGAGTTTCAATAGATAAAATGTTGATTTTGAGGATAGAATTTCTATAAAGTTTAAATTACATATAACTTTTCACATACACTCTGTACCAGAACCATGTGGATAGTTCTCTACAGGCTTAACATGTAATTTGTGGAGTAAACTTCAACACTGTAGCTGGTCATCTAGTCTGTAAACATGTTCTATCATCAAAGTGTACTTTTCATTGAGATTTCTGACCAAAAGCCACAAAAGATGTCTCTTGAAAGCAGAAGGAAGTAGGAAATAAAGAAAAAATGGGTCTAAAATGGGTCTACAAGATGAAATATAAAACCGAAAAATAAAATAAGGAGTGAATTATCTCACAAGAAAAAAAATTATGCACCAAACGAGTGAAAGTAAGAGAACACTGAAAAAAAAATTAAAGAAATATTTCTTCGAAATATTCTATTGTGATAAAAGTTCTATCTTCATCGGAAGAAGTGCCACGTCGGCAATAAAATTAAAGTTTACGACGTCGTTGATGAACATTCGTTCGACAAAAAGTTACTCAAAAATGGATCTCTTGGTACTTTGATTTTCTTTGGTGTTACTACTTTCGATTCCTGACCACCTTTCAAAACATTTTATAGTTTAATCCGCAATATCGTAACCACCTTTATCGCTTCAATAAAACTAGCATTAATTTAAAGGAAGATGTAATTAGAGAACTGTCTACAAACTTTTTGCTCTAAACTATAAACTATCCGTCCATAAAATATTTTGGACAATTATTTCATAGGAAGATTAACTCGAAACGGTTTCAAAATAAATAAATACTTCAAAATAAAGATTTAAACATCAACTGACACTTTTCTATAAATGTGAACAACGCTGAAAACTTTTCCGAGTAATAAATGATATTATAGAGATTTAATAAAACAGTAAAAAAATAAAAGTAACAATAAGAATAGAGAATAAATATACTGTGAGATGATAAGAGTCAAACTGATGGAAAACGCATTTTCTAATCAATAAAAGGGAGGACTTGGATAAATTGCAGAGGAAGCTTCAAGAACATAAGACATCCAGTATAATTTAACTACAGTATTATTCATTATTTTATAATGCAACCTAAGGTTCCATTTCCTGTATCGAATCAATATCGAACTCCGCTAGAATGTGCATAATGAAAGGTATCAGTCAAAATCACCATTGCCATTAAAGGAAAATTGACCCTTGAAAAATGGAAGGGTACAAACCGGAAGAAGGATTTATTATAGTTCTAGGAATCTTCACATTATTTGGTATGTGGCCTGCTGCAGTGAAACATCCAACGTGGAGGTTATCAATAATTCTTAATTCATTATCTTTCTTACCCTGCATTTTTTCACACAAAAAACATGTCCTCTCATTTTTAAAGTATAAAAATATAATTTACTTTTGGAAAATTTTAGATGTCTTTACAATATCTGGGGCTATGCCGTTCATTTGTCCTATAACGCAGTTCTTTTACCAACACAACTCATTAGCATGTATATTTCTCGAGGCAATCTGCATAAACTGATAGACAGTTCCTTTTTCACCCTCACAATCATTAGTTACGTAGTGAAAATTTTCTACATATTTTCGCGAAGAAAGAAGATAGAGGAACTATTCGAGAGACTGAGAAACCCGATTTTTGCTCCAAGACGAGTGGAACATCTTACAGTATTGAAGAAAACTGCGAGCACTGCTACATGGAATTCTATCATTTATATCAGTTTATGTTTGCTGACATGCCTTTGGTGGATCATGTTTCCTTTTGTGGATGGCAAACAGGTAGGAAATTTCAGAAAAATTCTGTGCAAATATCTATAATGGATTCTGATGGAATTTTTAAAATTTTGTTTTAATGATAAACATCAAAGAAGAACGTCGATCCTTGAAGGAAAATTTATAGCATTTTCTCACGGAAAACAAGTTTCCTAGAATTCTTCAATATTTACATTTTACAATTAGAATTTTGATCGTACTTTCAGGAAAGAGTTTTACTGTATGCAGCGTGGTATCCTTTTGATTATACAAACAATGCATATTATGTATATGCCTACATTTTTCAAGCATCAATGTTGTTAACAATAGCTCCTGTGAATTCCATGATAGACATGCTGGTAACCAATTTTTACTTGGCAACGATTGCACAAATAGAAATGCTAATGATAGACTTCAAGTTTTTAACAGATATAGTTGTAAACCATCAATTATCTGCTGTAAGTACCAACTTTCCCGAAAGGGGACTATTTCAGGAAGAAAGAATATTAAAGTATGAGAGGAAATTCAAATGCAAAGACGTATTGAAAGATACCTCTCACCAAGAAGTTCTTTTAATGAAAATTTTAGAAGAGAGAGTTGCTGAATATACTAATCATTATGAAGCAATATTAACGTAAGCAATAATCTTCAAGATTATTATAATATGTCTTAATAATCAACATTCCAGAATATTTTAGTAGTTATTTAATTTCAAAATTTGCATTTAGTTTTGTTAAAGATGTAACAGAAATGTTTCAAACAGGAATTGTGGTGCAAGTTTGTGCAAGCTGCATAATTATATGTGTGACGTGTTTTAAATTGTCTCTGGCAAGTCATAATTAAAGAAATTAGAGATATTGAAATTTTCCACGAATTATTATTATTACTAAATAAAATTTTTTATTACAGATTTCTCCTGGCACATTGCAGTTTTATGTTATGATTCAATATCAAATGTGCATGGTTGTTGAAATATTCTGTTACACTTGGAGAGGAAACAACATTACTGTAAAGGTATATTGATATAAAAGGTTAATCTAAAAAATTGATAATGTTGTAAAATATTGTGTAAATGTTCTAAAAAATGTAAATTTTTATGGCACAGACTGCTGAGCTGAAGAATGCAGTTTACGAATGTGCCTGGACTTCAGTATCAGACACAGATTTCAGAAAATCTCTGTGCATTATAATGTCGCGGTTACAAATTCCTGTCAAATTGTGTGTCGGCAACTTTTTTTTCTTATCGGTCGATACTTTCTTTAGTGTAAGTTTATATGTTATTTTTTGAATCTCAAATTGCAAAGAAACTTTTCTTCGATATAATTTTGATTTTTAATCAATTTATATGAATAAATAAATAAGAATATTTTATACTATTCTTATATATTCTTATATAATATAATATTCTTAATATAATAAATAAGAAATATTTTTTCAGATTTTAAAATCGGCTTACTCATTCTACGTTCTTCTCAAGCAAATGCAAGCGAAGAAAAATTAAAATTCTTTACATATACATTCGAACATTATTTCATATTTTTATAGTCAAACTTTAACATCCATAGAAGCCTTTAGAATAAATATCTGGAAATCTTTCAATTTAGTAAAAAAGTTTCATTTATAATAAGAATATAAATGAAAATAAAAGTAGAAACTTCACCGAACTCTTTATAAAATATGATATACTTACAGAAATATAGTACTACGTAATTCACAATCTGGACTCACCTGCAACAAAAAAAAATATATATGTTGTGGTTAGTATTATGAAACAATAAAACAAGAAGTCTTTTCAACTTTTACACGAAATTTTAATCAATTCTGTAGTATATCTATTTGAATTAATAAGATCTGCTTTTAACCGAGCGCGAAAGTGCGCACTTTTGATTCAATAGCATTTTTTTCTCAGTGTGGTAGACACAGGGTCCTTTACACCCTAAAAAAATTATCATTTATTGTCTTGATTTTTTTAACAATTCTCCGATTCCTCCAATACAAAAAAAATGTAACAGAAAAGTTACTTCTCAGTCATATGAATAACAGTAAAATGAAGAATGAGAGAACCAAAAGTAAAACTTATCGAAATCATCTTCGGCGTTCGATAAAAGGGAGGGACTTGGCTAAATTACTCAGGCGGTTTCCCGATTGTGAGGTATGTAATGGGAGGGGGCGTGACGCGAATTGTCATTATTTTGTCATGTAACCACAATGTACTACAATCTCAAAACCCATTTCCTCTTTCTCTACATGCCAATCAATCGAAATTTCACTCAAACCATCTGCATAATATGGTATCCACAAGTCTCCAATCATCAGCATAAGAAAATTATTCCTGGAACAATGAAATACGTCTATAATCCGGAAGAAGCTTTTGCCACTTCTCTAGGAATCTTCACATTATTCGGTTTGTGGCCTTCTGCAGTGAAACATCCAATCCTAAGGTTACCAGAACCAACGATTCTTTTAAGTAAAAGTTATGACAAAATCTTGAAAATGTGTGTAATATGCAATAAACCAAATCTAGTAATATATCAGATGCCTGAGAGCCAGATATTTTTTGTAAGACATCTAAAGAATGAATTCAATTCTCCATAAATTTGGGATTTTAATAAAGTGAAAAAAGTAAAGGATTATCTCCTACAATCACATTATTTATTCTTTCAGCTTTGCCTACAAAATCTATGGATTTGTCTACCAATCGATATACATGGTTTCACTTCTGACACAAATTATCAATATTTATGTTATGCGAGACAATATAGCAAAATTGGTCGAGAGTTCATTCGTCACTTTTACATGTGTTGTATATGTAACGAAATTATTCTTGTTTCTTTTGAATCGGAAGGTAATAGAAGAATTTTTCGAAAGACTCCACCATCCTATTTTCACACCTAGGAGAAAGGAACATCTTGTAGTGTTGAAAATGGCAAATAATACTGCAAATTCTAATTCTACAGTATTTCTTGCTTTGTGTATGTTCACTGGTTTGTGGTGGATCTTGTATCCATTTGTGGACAGTAAAAAGGTAATGAAACATAATAATGTGAAATCTATTTCAATTCCTGCGTTTTTTTAAATTTTCCAGTCATTCAATATTTTATTTATTTAGGAGAAAGTGTTACTCTTTGCAGCTTGGTATCCTTTCGATACATCAACGAATCCAATCTATGGCTACACATATGCTTTTCAAACATTACAATTATTAACAACAGGTTCTATGGCTTCGATGATGGATATGCTCATTACTACTTTTTACGTGTTGATGGCGGGACAAATAGAAATATTGAAACAAGACTTCAGGTTATTGGCAGACACTGTTTTTACCAGCAAACTGTCCAGTGCTCATTACAAAATCCAGAGACATCTGAGCCCTACAAAACTATCCGAGTGTTCATTCTCTGAAGCAGAATATTTTAAAAAAACTATAAACGAACGTGTTATACTCTGTACTAAACATTACGAAGCAATTTATACGTAAGTAATACACTTTTATTGATTGTCTGGTACCTTGAACTTTTCATTTTAGATGTTAATTTTAATTTTAACTTTTATACTCAGTTTCGTTAATGACGTAACAAAGCTGTTCCAAATTGGAATTGTCGTCCATGTTTGCGTGAGCAGTGTCCTCATATGCGTAACATGTTTCGAGTTGACATTAGTAAGTGATGGCATTTTAGATAATGAATAAAATACATTTTGTTGAAAAATTCATCATAATTATGTTTTAAAGCACTCGCCTAGTACGCTTCAATTTTATGTTATAATAAATTATCAAGTTTGCATGCTGGTACAAATATTCGTTTACGCTTGGCGAGGAAACGAGATTATCGTAAAGGTAACTTAAAGAGTAGAAAAATAATTCTATACTGTCATCCTTCAAATTGAATCGGCAACACACTTTTAACGTAGAGTTCTGAGCTGAATGACGCAATCTACGAATGTGCTTGGACTTCAATAGCAGACAAGGAATTTAGAAAATCTTTGTGCATCATAATGTCGCGATTGCAGAAATCAGTGAAGTTACGCGTTGGTAACTTTTTTTTATTATCCGTTGATACCTTCTTTTGTGTGAGTATATATTTTATGTTTATAACTGCACATAATTCATTGATTTCATTAAAAAAAAAAAAGAAAAACAAACATTTTCTTATTCAGATTATAAAATCAGCATACTCATTCTTCGTCGTTCTCAAACAATGCCAGCCTTCAGATATGTAAGGAGTTTATTATCCTGCACTACTACTTACACTGCAGATTTAAAATTGAAATAATTTCTATTC
>JAUEJJ010000004.1:3835627-3876155 GCA_032164275.1 Synergus coniferae
TGTGCACACAATTCTGAGGGTGTAACCGACTTGAGATTTTATTTTTCAAAGAATCTAATCTTATCCAAACTCTATTTTATCTAGATATAATGTTCCAATTAAAATTTTAAAAATACATTGCAAGTTTCTTGCAGATCCTTTAAAATTGAAAGCAATTAAGCTGGATTAAATTTTCTTTGAAATAAAGTATTTTCGCGAAAGAAAATATGTAGGTATAGTATATATAATAATAAAATTTCATAGAATAAGAGAGATTTGTGATTGGAATATTATTGCCCAGCGTGAGGTATTCAGAGAGAACTTTTATTGGAAGACCTTTTTGCAGACTCATTTGTCGGTCTTTTTTATTTTATAATGTTTGCAATGCACTCGATAAATGTTTTTGCGTATTGAAATCTAAAATACCAGCTCACCTTCTTTCCGCTTCTATATATGCAAATTCTATTCTCTATTCGCTGTTATTGGTACATAGCGTGGTAACCTTGCCACCCGCTGCAATTGAACAATCCACGTGCATGCATAGTGCATTTATATTTATGCCCCACCACAATGTGCACACTGCACAGTTGCACACACAAGGCTTATGTCAACTTCGATGCAATAGAACAATAGTACAAAGGTCATGCACGACGATCTGTGTAAACGAACTACATACGCGAAACTTCAGGTATTAGATGCAATTCACTTGTAAAATGTCACGAGATAGGCGAACTTGTACCACTGCTCCTCATTTAAGCTTCATAACGAGCACTCGACACGCGCGCAAAAATAATAAGAAAATAAAGGCAGTGACTTTTGAAAATTTAATGTTTAATTCTTTCAACTTGAAAAGCTTTCTAGTTTGATTCTGCTAATTGGAAAAGCTTTTAGTTTGATGCTACTAGTTGGAAAAGCCTGAAAGCTGGCTTTTTCCCCATGGATAAATATTTGGATTAATATTTGCCGCTTCCAACTGAAAAAGCTTGATGATTTCAATTGAGAATGCTTCAAAGTTTGACGAACAGCCTGACAAACACTTTTTTTGCAAAACCTCGTGGATTAAATTCCTTTATTTCGCATTCACGAGATCAATCTATTTCATTCCCACGGATTTAGGTCTAATAAACGCGTATGAGAAGATTTAGAGAGCCGCTTCGAAAGCCGAGCTCCCGGTTTACACCCAGTTGAACTTGATTTACCTACTTGTGCTTTTAAAGAGGATGGATCCATTATAATAGCAGCGTCTTCTGAAAACGATTCTCTAATAAAACACCCCCGTTAGAATTTTGTTGACAACCCTTTAAAACTGTAATAATATTATTTGGATAGTTTGAGTCGAAGTTATTTTTAATGCAATTTTTTATCCAACATTTATAAAACAATAATTTATCAACAAGAAGTCGATTCCTGACTTGGAAGATATTAATGTTGGAGATAAAAATACCCTCTAACTTTGAGTTTAATCTGATATCATCTGGGGGATTCAAAGACCCTTCGAACGCTCCCATTCTTTTTCAAAGTTTCGCAAAGCATATACCTGTTTCTTGTAAAAATTTAACTGAAATCTTTTTATTATCTTGAATAATTCAATCGTCTAAGCTGGTCTTTCTGATGATGCAAATTGTCCATTACCTGGAAAAGTAGGTCACATCACTCCATTAAATTGAATTTTCCATCGGCCCTAAAAGCTAAATAGGTTTACGAGACCTAATATAGTCACAACTTTTAGTTTGACCCTAAACTGTGTCCCCATTCACGATAGATCCTAACTAAGTATGGTATTTTTCTTTGTGTGGGTACCTCGGTGATATTAATCAAATTTCCTCATTTAATACTATCACGAATCAGGATATTGGTATATAGAAGGAAACAAAATGCAAATACACCAATTCAATTGCAAGTTCTAACTTTGCGAGTTCCTCATTTTTCCGGCACACAGTAAATCTGACTTTTTATGCGTATGTGAACTTTCCTGTATGGAAAAATTGCCAGGGGGCTATCAGTCATATATTTATATATTGACATTATTCTGTTCTAAAACACGTATTACATCAGCAATAAAATGTTCGATCTTCGTCTATATAAACTTTATACACTTTCAGGCCACAACTTAAAGTATGTACAACATTCGATTACTCACATCACAGGATGCTCGTAAAAGGCTGGATTTTCAATCACTCGCAAATCATTCGCATCGTACGGGCATTCAATTTATAAAAGCGCGATGTTGGGTGAATTGCGATCCATCTTTCTACACTTTCCTTTACACCCTCGTCACCGCCACACGGGCGCGCGCACGATTGTGTGAGAGAGAGATCGAGATAGATAGAGAAAAAGAGAGTGAGAGTGGCTCTCGGCATGAAAATACGAAGACTGGAAAGTTTTGACATGAATTTCCTCTCACGAGTCGACCGGGAGACTTCTCGAATTACGCGAAAGAGCTTCGCAAAAAATGATTCAGTTTGTTTGTTTGTTTTTTTATTCACTGAAGACTCGCGTGTGCAAACAACGCGTGTACCTAAATCCAATGTAAAGAGAAATCAAATTTATTACCATGAAAACGACGAATCTAATTTTATATTTACAGAGATCTTCATTATGTTTCGAAATTAAAGCTTTAAGTCTGATAATACCATAACAATAAATAACATAAACGTTTGGAAACCTTTGAAATATAATCTTAAACATTGAAGCTTTTCCAATTGGAAGCGTATAAAGCACGTAAAAAGCCCACGTAAATAAAAAATTCCTTCGGGATTGTCAATGTGTATCGTAGATTTAAGGTTGACGCGTGTATTTTGCGGGATACCCTATTCACCCTTCGTCTGCAGAGGATATGGAAGAGGGGCAAGTGGCAGTAGGAGTGAAGGGGAGGATAAGCCCTCCCGATCAATGCAGCAGCCCCAACGCCCAACAATCCCAACAGGCCAGACATTCAACCCTCATCGTGAAAACGTTCTAACTTCCGGTATGAGTTCTCGATGCGTTTCTCGAAAGTCAAATCAAACGTGGAGTAAAATCGGGAATCAAAACGCATTCGCTAACAGGTGCCTCGTTAGGAAAATGGATTTTGAACAGCATTCAGGTTGAAATATTCCGCGGAAGTTTTATTTCGAATAAATCCAAATAGCATATGTCGAATTTGATACCTCTCAATATTTCCATTTCTGAGATACGTAAATTGTTCAACTTGTACATATATATTTCCAGCTGGATAATCTAAAGCTAGACGCTGCCAATCATATATATTATATATACAAGCCTCTTCAATTCAGCGAAAATTCGATAAATTCAATCAATTATTATTTTTTAAAAACGACTAAACTAGTTTGAGTAATTTCCAGATGGTTATAACGCTTCGTTATAAATTCCTCTAGTAATTAAGAGAATTGTAAAGGAGAAAGCGGTTCGATAACTGAGCCACGGGCGTATCGCAATTTAAGTTGCCTACTATGTTGGTAGCTCACAATCAAAATTCACATTACTCAAGTTGTTGCTTTGTTCCGGTACCTTGAAAGTTCAATCGAGTTCCTTTGGTTTGAGGAACTTCCCCTAAAAAGCTCTCAACCAATGGAGAGAAAAGCGTTCCAGAGTACGAAAGCACTGGCAAACGACTCTCGAGCCGGATACAGGAAGGAAGAGTTGAGGAAGTGAGAGAAGAGAGAAAAGTACAATGAAGAAGCAGGATATTCCTTTAATCGAGTCTTTTGTCAGACGTGGTTCTAAGCTAGCGCTTTATACGCTTAGACTGCTTAGAACCCGGGTTCTGACTCTGGCTCGATGCGGCGACTCGTTTACTCGGTTCAAGGCTTGTAATTACTCGACCTGCAAGTAGGTCGCTTTCTCTCAGCACTTTGCGCCAGAGTATACGCGGTCTCTGCCTTATTCCGCGAATCTCCATGCCTCACTGGTCTGCCCCTTACAAATTCTTTCATTTGTTTTGTCTTAAAAACTTTCGAGCTTTTGAAACGTAAACAAACTCACTTGTTGGAACTGAAGCATTTGATGATGTATTACAATTGAAAAAGCTTTCAAGTTTGATGCTTCCAATTTGGAAAGCTTTCAAGTTTGGTGCTTCAATTTTAGAAGCAAACAATTTTGAAAAAGATTAAATATTCTTTTGCATATCAATAAAAGTTCAGATATTAAAAGAATGTATTGGAATTACTGTAGGGTCTGATTTAGATTGATTGAAATGTTGATTTAAAGACCCTCGATTTAAAAATCTTCACCTGGCGTATTTTTCATCCGTCCCTGAGTCGGTCCACGGCCTCAGGCAATTATCCACCGTTACCGTTACCGGATCTTTCTCGGTCTCGGTTAAGCAAAGCGAATCGCTGCTAACGAAACGAGTCGAGATCATTCAATCCAACCAATCACTGCATCTTCTCTCTTTTCGTTGCGATCGATCAGTGACGAAAATTCTTGATTTCATTGACACCAAGCCTACGCGCGCAAACAGCTTGAACAAATGTAAGCAGAGCCACGTTTTCACCTTCCAGTTTCACCGAAGGTAAAAACCTTCACCGTTAGCTTTAACATTTATCTTATCACCGGTGCAAATAGTAAATAAAAGAAACTTAAGAAAGGTAAAAACGAGTTTTAATTAAGAGAACAAGTTCCGATACAAATACTGAGTATAGATAAAATTATTAATATGAATGAGAATTTAAAGATATGAATCACTGGGTCAAGGCTACGAACAAACTTTTATAATTCTATTTATTCTAATTGGGAAAGCTTCAGAGTTTGAAACTTTTAATTACGAAAGATTTTGAAGTGTTATACTTTGAATTGGAAAACATTTGAGTTTGAAGCCTTACAGTTCAAATAAGTTCAAAGGTCAATTCTTCCAATTAGAAAAAGCTCTTGTGTTGCTTTTAATTGAAAAATCTTTATGTAATTTGATGATTTTCACGAAATCTGCCACTCTTTGATAAAAGCACCTGCCATACAAATCGCCGTATCGCACGTGGTTGTTTGTCAAGCTACTTCTTGCTCCCATTACTTAAGCCATATAACTTCGTGTATATATATATCTATACGTATAAACTCTTGAGTTAGTATTCACGAATACTATGCTCACTCGAGTATGGGCATCTCCATACACATCCATGAATAGGGGTACACCACAGGATGGGACGCCAATGTGGCAATACGACCGCACTCTGGCACTCTAATTACATGCTGCCCTAGTCGAGGTATTACGCCCGCGGTATTTATGCAAACTAAATCATTCGCGATTGACAGTACGGTATATTGCTTCGCACGTTAAAATTCACCAATGACGGATTGCTGCCATTATCCGCCGACTCAGTATACCAATCCTATTTATTAATTTCGCTCACAGAAACTCGATTTGGTTTACAATTTACGCAATCAATGTTGTTAAATAATCCACACCATAGGCTAGTGAACGCAATTAATATAGTTCAAACATTTTAAATAATCTTTCCAATTAGGTTATACTTTCAACACTATAATGCTTTATTCTAATAATTAAATCAATCCCTTCAATTCATTACCTGATTACTAATGCATCACGATTTCTATTGAACGAAAATTAATCTTGAAATAATTAATTCGTTTCATGAGAGAATAAATTCAACGCAAACTAAAAATGACTTGCGAACTAATAAGTTAGGAATATCTGTGACGAAAGATAACGATCAAATGCAAATAACTCTAAAACAACCTTAAAACAGGTTTGGACTAAAATCACAATATCAGAAATCGTCAATGGAAACGGAGTTTTAATTTCAACTTCTCGAAAGATAAGAATATCGGCTGAAGATAAAACATCTGCTGGGTTTATCTTGTGCTCATCTTATCTGAAACATTGTAAGCATGAGAGCTGAAAACTATAAAGATAGATATACTTCCGGTCCTTATCTAATCAGGAGGCTTAAACAAGCGAAAGTTATTTGGTGCAAAATTGAAGCAGAGATAAGAGTTCTAAACAGTTATTTTAACATCGAGAAATTTTGAGTTAATCACTCCCAAATATGTAAATTAAAGTAATCGCTCATTAGAGCTTACTTTATACTATCTACTTATTTTTAAATAACTACTTAAATTAAATTAATTAAAGAGGTCAATATTGATTCAATCGACATTAATAAAAATAACGAAGTAGGTTAAAAGTACATTTTTTGAAAGGAAAACAAAAAGTTCCAGAAAGATTGCTCTACTTTTCTTCTTGGCAAAGAGCACCAGGAAGTAGGAATTTCAAAGAGCCAATATTGAACTTGAGTACAAAACCGCGATATGAATAGTTTAATATCGATTTACAGAAACGTAAATGGTTTTTCGATTCCATTAACATCGCATCCTATATTGGCAAAGAGAAGCTTTGTGAAATCCACCCGGCTCACTCTCAAACCTCTGTTCGCACACTGAACTCTCGTTTTCTTTCGCCATTTTCTTAAAGTGAAGCCCTTATAGTCCCTGGGGTATCGCAAATGTACAATTCGCCTAAGTACTCGTCTCAAAAGAACAATTTCGAAAACCACATCAAAGAAAGTATTCATGTATCAATATATTGCTCTTTGAATGGTGATTTTATGGCTTCTACAACTCTCGATTCCTATTATACAGGAATTTTTCAAATTCACTTCAAAATTATCATTTTCATAAAATTAATATAAGCTCATAATATAATGATATTGAATTATATGATATGATAATATATGATATTGAATTAAAGCCCCAAAGTATAGGGAGAAATATCCGAAGCATTTTTCGATTTTAAAGCCAAACTTTCGAATAACTTTGCTCAAGTCTTTTCTTCGGCCTGAAATTACCTTCTTCAGGCACGAGACGAATTTGATTTTCATCCCCGATCGCCGAGGCTGGGATAGTATTTCCTGCAAAGGCAGGAATGTTTTCCACAAAAGAATTTTCCCCACATATCCAACTCGACCTCACTCCGAGCCTCACTCTCAATTTTCTTCTCGTAGGAAATAACGAAGGCTGTACAATAAAATTGTATTTAATGCCTTCTAATTATAATTTATTATAACACATAATAATTTTTCAGATGTGTATTGTATTTCCTTTTACTGAAGTAATTTCCATTAGTAATTAGTATATTTTTTGAGACCATTTACTCCTAATGAATTGTTCATTGTGTTGCTAATTGTGTTGCTAATTGTGTTGTTAATTGTGTTCAGAGTCTTTGACTTTTAATTATTAATGAATCACCACGAATTTCGTTTCTTTCTGAGGCGTTGCTAGAAATAACTACCTTTAACAACCATCGACAAAGTTTCGCTGGGTTGTGGAACCCTTCGAAACCGGTTTCTGGATCGATGAAAGCAGACTGGGGGGACTACCTATGTCGCCTAGTCGCTCTTTCGAGTTCTCATTTTTTCCCTCGCTTTTTCCCAAAATAACTCATAAGAGTTATTTTGGCCTAAAAAGGCATACCTGTAGTTACATTTGACCCATGATTATTTACACGCAGTCCATTATCAATAGAGTTCACCACACTTTTCACGACAGATTATAACCCGTAATTAATTCTCCCAAAAGTATTTATTTCATTGGACTCCCTCAATCAATATACAATTAAACATACTCAATTTTAATTTGGCAATACGCAAACCAGAAAGTCGCTGAAATCTAAATATATACCTGATTAACAACATTACATGAAAATTGCTAGAAGGGCGTTAGGTGGCGATGTTTAATGAGCGATTAGCGTCAACAAGAAACTGTCTGTATACAGGAAATTTATTTAACCCGTCAAGAGCCGGATTGTTGAATCAGCTATAAAATACATAGCTGGTATGGGTATTGGGTAAGCGATACTCGTTTCTTTGCGTATCTGGAAGCCGATCTTGTGGTTCATATTTACGATAACAACCTATCTCTGCAGTGGCGTCCTATCTTGAACAACGTGTTCGAGATTTCTCCAGTCCATGAGAGCAGAGGACAGAAAGAGACAGAAAAAGAAATATTGTCGAGCTTGTCCTCTCGCAATATAACGTAACTAATATGTTGATCTTCAATATACTCTCCTCTGATATATGTTGTACCCATTAATGATACACGCGTAACTTCTAGATAAGATTCTTCCTTAATTGGTGAAGCAATTTATTCTTTATGATGAAACAATTAAGTTGTTTCATTGAAAGAATTGATTCAAGCCAATTAGGTTCTGAGGAGGTGTTAACAGGGCGCTGATCATTAACTTGTTGAGCGGAAATTTTGGTGTAGTGTAAAAGCAGTTTCAGCATCTCATTCTCTGTTTACAAACATTGTGAAACGCGACTGTTTTCACTCTTTTCTCTAGTCGAGATGGGTGTCGAGACTAATTTCCGTGACGTTTTCTTGCTTCTCGAAATGATTTCGTCAGAGTACGAAGAACGCCCCCGTAAAGAGTGAAACATCTTGCGGTATTACCGTAAAACTCTGACGCTGGAGAGACGCCAAAAGAGCACTGAGCGAGACAGTGAATCCAATCTGCCGGATTTAAGCCACCCCATTGCTGTTGTCGGTGTTTCGCCTAAGCTTATTCTCTCAGGAACGAGAGTCAAAAGTTATGACACCGACTCGTGTCTGCTAGACACGGGTCGCTTTTTTTTTTCGCCAGGAAACCAATCCCTAAAGTGTTCCTTGCGTTTCCCAAAGCAAATGATAACTATTTCAAGGTCTTTAAACCTTAAGCTTATCTCAGGCGGATTTAAAAAGACGAAAATAGATCGAATGCCATTAACAGCAAGTGTGACCACACGGAAAAAATAACTGTTCCAAAAAATGGAAAAAGTTTGCGAAATTTTAACAAAATACAATGTCACTTTTGGAAAGACCACAATTTTTAGAAGATTTCGTATAAATTTATTGAAAAGTGGATCAGACGTACGAATATTTGGAAAAAAATTTACGATTTTAAAAATTTATTTATTTTCCGTGCAGTTACTCAATCTAAAAACGCCGATGATTATCGTTCTAATCTCGAATTGGCATTATCGTAACGATTCGAGTCGTTCCGGCGATCTATAGCTATATGTAAATACATGCGGCCTTGACATCACGATCTGCCGCGTGGTAGATGCTAACTCGTATAATACAGTCGCCAAGACTTGCTCGCTTCGTTCAACAGACGGATTTCGCAACGAGTGTGCTCGTAATGGTTCTTATACGCTTGGTAAGGTTGCACACAATTGCCTTGCTTCACGAGTGCCTCGTGTCCTTTTCCTTTTTTTTCAAAAGAGCTCGTTTGTCACGCATCAGCCCATACGTAGGTATCTCCGACGTGTTATCCAAGTGTAAATAAATACACTTTTTTTGCTTCATCCTTTTTTTCCTCTGTCCACTCTGCTTCGTAAAATGGTCCCACTGTTGGCGACGATAATTAATTCCTCCCAAGTCTTCATCAGTTACAGCCTCAAATTGAAGAATCTGCTTCCTGAAAAAAGCAAGCAAAGCTTTCCGTATTCTTCTGAGGTGTCAAGAATTACGAATGACTTTATGCTTGTCCATCTGCGAAGAGATAGTGGCGCGATAGTCTTCTCACGGTCGAATGGCGCATCGTCACGGTGCAACCAAGTTGGTTCCAAAAGAAAGAGTGAGGTGACTGAAGAAAAGGGAAGAAGAGAAGACGCGAAAAGAGAAGAAGCAAAAGTTGCAGAAAATAAGCGAGAGATTGCGAACGAGGTACCGAAATACCAATGACCGCGAAACAGGCATTGCTGGACTCGTTGGCCTCGCTCTCTCAGCAACTCTCGATTATGTCTCTTTCTCGACTTTACTCTCTCTCCTTCCCTCTCTCTCAATCTTTCTCTCTCTCTTTTCTCTCCCTTGTGTTTCCCCTTCCAGTCCTCCACAAGTTCTACCCACCGATAACGAAGACCATTATCTCTTATTACTTTACCGCTATTATTATTTCTCGTCGTATGTGGGTCGTCCATTGTTCTTCACGGTTCTCTCGACTTCTTGACTTCTGCTCTCTACCTTCCTCTCTTAATTTCTCTTTCCTGTTTATGATATTATCTCCTTTCATGATTCTAGTTGATTAAAATGATTTAGTTCTTATTTATCTTGCTCTTTTTCTTTCGTAATCTGCTTTAGAATGTTTCTTCTTATAATTATATCACTTCTACATATTTTCTTTCAATTTTTACTTCTTCTTCTCACCCTCCTCTTTCGCTACTTATATTACATATACAAAATGATGTCTTACTCCCTCGTTTCATATCTCGTTTATCCATTTGAATCTCTCTTATTCCTCTCTCGATCCTTTTCCTCCATTCTATCTCTGTACAAGACAAGTTTTGCACTCTGTTTAGACCCATTGGGTATATATTTAGCGACATTTGTGGAGCGGATGCTAACGCTGGCAAGAGTCCAGCGAGCACCGGATTGCATACAGAAATCTCTCTCTCTTTTTTTCTCTCTCTTCATGAAATTCTCTCTTTTTTTTTCTCTCATTCTTTCCCACTCTCCACTCTTCGTACTGAGATCTCATGTAAACGGGTGTCCTACTACTATGTATTCTTTTGTGGTATGGGAGTTCGTGTTTCCTGGCATTTATATCCTCCATTTATAATAAAAATTTTTATCAAGTTTAAAATTTTATTCTACATTCGGTTGCTTTGAAAATTGAAGGAGTACTGGTGCAATGAATTTTCACGGGTGGAACAACTGTGTTCCAGTTTTCCTCCTGAATAAACTATTAATATCCCGGTTCATCGTGCAAATCAGGCTGGACATAAAGTACGTCAGGAATAGCGGACTCGCAATTTCTCTATTTCTTCTCTCAGTGAGTGAGGAGATAATATTCAGGATAATCAAAAGCTTAATGACATAACACAGAAAAAAAGTATTGTTTTTGTTACAGCTTCTTTTTTATTACACCTTAATTTAAGCCTGTCTAGACTTTTAACACCCAACTTTAGTCTTAAGGCTAAAGATAGGCTTAAATCAAGTATTAAGTCTAAAAACTGACTTAAATTAATGTGTATGTACTAAAAACCAGTTATGTATAACAAAAACTAGACTTTTTTTTTTGAATTAAATTATAATCAGAAAAAGCATGCAATATCCAATCTATCAACTTTTGCGCCTTTATGAATTCTTAAACACAAAGCAAATAAAGTAAATTGTCTCTAAACGACTCGAGATCATTAAATCCGACATATAAAAAAGTCTTGTGACCTTGCTTGTAATTTAGCTGCATTCCAGTATCGTTTTTCTAGTCTTCTCTCCCGTACTAAAGCTTTATTCTAGCTCTAAAGTAGAACTTAATGCTCATAAAGCGAAAAGCGTAAACTCACCTGAAACAGAAAAATAAAAATTCATTAGTTACTGTAGTATCACTTTGCCAACAAGTTCAGTTGGTTAAATTATGATTTTTATTATCAGACACGTTTTCCCATTTTAAAATTGTTATCACTAGAAAAGTAGATAACTTGTTAAAAAATGGATCATTAACGAAAGCAGAACTTTGTTCAATTAAGAATAAAAACGATTCATATTTCAGAAATTTGTAATTTAAGTTTTCTTAAATTGCAGACGACCTTGTGATTTATAGCAGTAAATTTAGCAGACAACGTTTCTTCGCAGCAGACAAGAGAGATAAAAAGTTTCGTAGGTCGTGATTCAGGTGGCCTTAAGCTTTTATCAAGCATTTCGTACCTCCTTTCGCATTCCGTTCGCGCTGACTGCACGCAAATCGTGGCAATTATCACCTGATGCGTTCCCCGCAAGATCAAGATTAAGATCGATGTTTGCTGTCGTTCAAGAGATTCCGCGTTCAATCGACCCTTCGCGTGTTTTCACATTCCGGATTTCTCTCTCGAGAATGTAAATGAGTCAGTAATTTTAACAACCTAACTTTCGATATTACCAAATCAAGCTTCATCAATTTTTAATAAAAAATCTCATATCCTCTCCTATTTTTAATAATTCAGACTTCAAAGCTTCCAATTCGCAACTCGTAAAGTTTGAATACTTCTTTCAGTCCATTTTTTAACCTACTGATGCCTTTTGAACCGAAATAGAAATATATTTCAAAAAGCCAACCTGTTTAATTAAAACAAAATGAAAATTTTTTAAATCCTTCGGAATTCGGATTCATGAAACAAAGTAAGGTGTCATGAAGAAGCAGGAACTAGCGTTGTATACTTGCTCGATGCCGCGTGTCGTAACCCGTTATGTACTACCGGTTTCGTGCGCAATAACACGAAACGAAGCTGTACACCGTTTTATATGTGCATAACTCATAAACGAGAGAATCCTCATACGGTCCGATATGCATACGCAAAACGGTGGCAAGGGCGGGTCAAAGCTCATAAAAAGCCCACTTTCTTCAAAATGTTCGCCATCTACGAAGAAAAATGATTAAATTCCTTTGCAAAATTGGAAAGAGCAAACTTTTACAATTGTAG
This sequence comes from Synergus coniferae, assembly GCA_032164275.1. Classification (NCBI taxonomy): domain Eukaryota; kingdom Metazoa; phylum Arthropoda; class Insecta; order Hymenoptera; family Cynipidae; genus Synergus; species Synergus coniferae. The sequence goes on from JAUEJJ010000004.1 coordinate 3,847,999, forward strand.
ATTTCAAACAAGAAAAAGAAGAGAATATGAATTATCAAAATGTTAATACATAACAGTTTAAAGTAAGCTGCAGTGACATAAAATAATGATTTAAAAAATTTTCATATTTTTGAGATGCTTGACAGATGAATCATTTATTGATGATTTATAAATATTGAAACTTATCTCAAGTATGTGAATGACGACGCGAGTGTGAAGTCAATCATCGAGCAACATGAAAATTATGAATAAATCGTAAAATATTATCGAACAGTATTTCTCATGAATTGCGTGAAACGTCAATTCTCTTTTAACGAGACACTCTGTACATGCAAGGAATCTATTAACATTTCGATGTTGAATTCCGCATTGACAGGCGAGCCTGTCTGCACGGCTTCAGCTGCCTTACGTAAGCAAAACGGCCATCGCCGTGGATACGCGGTAAATAATTTGTATTTGCTGGAATTATTGTGGAAACTGGCGACGATCGGAGAAAGTTGGGAGTCAACACTCAACTTGCAGTTTTCTTGGATTAAAAACATTCTGATTCAGATTTAAAGGTAAAAACAAAACAAGATTTTCAAGTTGAGCTTTCAAACTCAAATTCTTCAAATTGGGTGAAGTTCAAACTAGTTACAGCTTCAAATTTGAGAGATTCCAACTGGATACAAGTTCAAACTTGGTATCATTTCACTTCAGTACAAGTTCAATCTTGAATCCAAACCTGAATGCTTCCAACTGGGTAAAAGACCAAATTTGAATACTTCCAGCTGGATACAAGTTAAAAACTTTCAAGTGGCAATATAAATAAATAAAGTAGAGCGCCATAAAATGATCTGAAATGGATAGTTGGAAAAGTATCATTGATCTCAAGAACCGTTGAAGTGTTAAGTCTCGCGGAAAGAAACCATCGCTAACGTAGTACTCTCGCTTTGATTTTGCGGAAGCAGAAGCTCAGTTGTTGTGGGTGTTGCAATCAGAAGCCTATAATTAGCATACTCGTACTAGAGCCACAACTTCCCATTGGGAAGATTCCCAACGTTTATACTGCAAGTTCTCTACAAGGGTTGATGACCCTGTTGGTGTAGGCCTGTTCAGTATTAATCTTGTCTTCGGTATTCGAACTATATATAAATCCTCTCGATTTAGGAGTGAAAGTTCCTGAGCTTTTCGGCCACCCGGTAGATATGTCCAGAAACATTTCCGTCCAATTATCGAATGCAAATATTCAGCTGCATTCTCGGCGCTACTCGATTCCACTCACAATCGTCAAGGTCGTTCATGGTTACTTCTACTCGAGACCAAGAACCAGATAATGGTTCACCAGAATTAAATGGAGCCGATTATAATTGAGGCAGCACTTCACCGGCATGACTTAGCGAAAGGAAAATCGGCTTTCTATTCGAAAATATTTAAAACACATCCTGGATGCTTTCAATTTGACAATGTTCAAACTTTAATACTTACAACTGAACAAAATCTAAACAGGATACAGTGCAAGCTTGGATAATTCCACTTGGATACAAGTTCAAACTCGGATTCTTCCAGATGAGTACAAGTTCAAATTTAGTTTGCTTCCATGAACTGCAGGACAAAGTTCAAACTTTAATGCTTCCAGCTGGACTATCTAAAAGCAATTAAAACGTCCAGATTCCAGTGGGAAAATGATAAAAATGTCAAGTGAAAGCCAAAATACCGCTAAAGCTGTTAGCCCACTTCGTTCCGGAGACTGTTAGAGCAGAGCATTCGGAATTCTTTTTTTAACGCTCTTTTCGTACTACGTACACGTACAGCACGGCACAGTTACCGTTACCTCGGTTAGCATGAGAATTCGATTACACAGGTGTACCCGTACAGTCAACGATTTCTTTGCCCATAAAAGACGCATAAAATTCTCATCTCGGAAAAAAATGTTCTCTTATATATTGTATTTAAAGTGGAAGCGAAGCTCAGTATCTAAAAAAAGAATGAAAATTAATTTACATCTCCAACTATAGGTTTCGTAACAATTTATTCTGAAATTTTTATTTTTAATTTCGTTTCTGTTACAAGGAGAAAACACCATGCATGTCACAACCAAAAACTGGGTCAAGGCAACAATACTTATTGATAAACTTTCATTAATAAAAAATATATACCTCATGGCGCAGTCAAGGGAAAATGAAGAACCTACATTAGAAAACAACCCCTGAGAATGTTATTTGATCGCGTCATTTTGGGGCTGAACTAGGACGCTTGGACGCACGACATTAATCAGAAAAGTTTTCCCCTTGGGTTGGAAAGGGAGCGTGGAATGAAAACTGCTATGTCCCCGGAAATTTCGCTTCTTTATGTTTTATTCAATTCATCGTGTTAGGAATTTTTATAGTTAGAAAAAAAGAGGTGAATACCAATTAGCACTCAGCTATCAATTTGTTCCAACTTTTCCAATTGTTGATTTGATGTTCCAATGTAGAAAAACTTGTAAATCGAAATGTAGTCTTATTTTTCGCTTTAATCTAGTTGGCAGTAAAGAAACGATGTGTCATGTTTCAATAAATGCTAATCAAGTCTCGATGCATCTGTCAGTTTCTCTCACAGAAACGTTGTCAGTACCATTCGTTTTTCGTCTCTTCTCTATTGACTTCCAGCCGTCTTATCGGCGAAAAACCGACTCAGATATTCCATAAGAACGATCGATCGCCAGATTTACCACTCCACTTAGGAACGCTCGAAGTCGCTCTTCATTTTTGTCGCTGAGTTTATCTCTCTCTCCTCTCTTACTCTTCTATTCTTCCTCCAGAGAAAAGCAAACATCGTTCGACGAACCTCACTCTTACATGCCTACTTGAGCTTCGTTATCGTTCCACGGAAAATATCAAGACGAGAAACTTTCCTGTTATCAGAAAAAAGAAGGTATCCATCTCCAATTAAAACACTTTCAAGAAGCAGACTCGCCAATATAAAAGCAAAACTTTTGGACAAAACTAACACGTTTATAATTAATTGGCTGAAATGTAAAAGGAGGGACTTCAAAGGTTAAATGCAGATATTGAGGTTGGAAGCACTCGTACAAGGACTCCCTTCAATATTACTAAAGTAAGTTGCTGCACACGGTTATGCAGACTCTGAAATGCACATACAGGTGCGTACATAATTTCGAACTGACAGGAGCAGTTGTTTCCTCTACCATGGAAGCGTATTTCTCCTTAAATCGCACAAATTCTAGCAACTAGATGGAGGAAAGTTGGCCACGCCGACGTCGTTTCACTCGTGAAACTGGAGCGCTTTACGGCGCTTATTTACGATCTGGGTTACAGGAAAGGCTCTTCCTCAAGTGTGGCTTTTCAAAACTATCGAAAAACAATCCATTTTTCTCACACATTCATTCCTTAAAACTCAAATGAATTTTTCTACAATATCCTTTTGTTCAATAAGTCTTTCTCAACTGTTAACAAAATTTCTTTACAACAAGATGAAATATAAACAGCTTCAATTCTCAATTGACAGCATACAGTTGAGAAATATATCAAAATCCACTAACAAAACGAGAAAGCGAGCGCGAAAGAAAAATTCATCTGTTGAGTTAAAAATACTGAATTGTTAGATTCTTAGGTATGCATTAATATGCGTCAGATATTGGCATGAAATACACTTTTCATTCAATTAACGCAGAGCATAACGAACTGAAGTGAGCTTTGTAGTAGCCGACATAAACCTGTCTCATTTCACCGGGCTGTCGATTGATGGAAAGCGACGTAGACGGATTATCGACGAGCCCCATCCGTTATCCACTCCCCTTTCATGCGCGAAAGGCTGATCCTCGCGAAAGGACACTCATCGTTAACCCCTCGACAAATCGTGAGGGCAATCGTTTGCGAATAAAAAGCGATTATCGATGACAGGTCCGAGGAATCGAGAAATCGCCAGAAAATTTATTGTTCTCGTCGACTGGCCACCTCAAAACTTTAGACACCAGTCTTCTAAAACAGCATATCTCAATTATCAAGATATGGTTATCAAGAAGAGACAATGCGGTATTCTCTACTCAAATATTTGGAGTAGTAAGTATATAAGCAGATCTAAGTGAAAGTGATTATACATTTTATTTTCTCCACTCATAAAGTCGAAAAGACTGTAGCAGAAATAAAGCGATAAAGAAGCAATGAAGTACGGTTATGAAATAAAGGACTATTCTTAGCTGTTATCTTCCTTTTTATCGATGTGGTGTTACTTCGCCATCTTTTATGGCTTCTCCCTTCACCTGACTCTCCACCACGAACTGGTTATATTACTCGAAGCTCGCACGTGCATACAGTGCTTAACACGTTTTCGCCACCCTTGGGTGGTTCCAAGCCCTCAGTTGTGTTTCCTACCTCCCCATTTCCGTCCCACCCATCAACCTGCTCCCCTTTATCCTCTATCGACGGAGTTTCGAGCAGCCTTCAAGCAAAGTGTCTATTTTCCTGATTTCTTGCCGTTAGTAAATATGTATAACTTGGAAACTAGGATCCTTATGCGTGATTTAGAGCTAATTCCTTCGATAAGATCTATAGTAGATCCCAAATACCATCTTTTCTCCTAAATTTATAGACAAATAGCATAACAGAAAAACTTCAAGCCTCCAACTGGATACAAGTTGAATACATACTTCCAACTGGAAAATTCAAACTCAACTGCTTCTAAGTATAGAACATATTTCAGTGTTTATGAATCCAGCTGTAAATTAATACTCCGGATTTGAACTCGCATTTGAACGCATAAATGCTTTTAATTATCAAACATATCACAGCTTGTCCAGCTTCTAAGTAATTATTTACTATTTGCAAATCTGCGAGTGTGTGGGAGTAATAGCGAGCAAAAGAGCAAACTGGTGCAAGTACACACACACGTGGCTTCGAGAATATATGTGTGTGTGTGCGTGAATGGTGGTTTGACCAGTCAGAGCCCGTAGGCTGATCCTTTTCTACAAGCGCACACACAAATCTCTCTGTGGGAACCAACAGATCCACATCTAACGGATGATGGCCAATCTATACGCCGGCATGCACACCCAACTTGTGAATCTGACGTGGCGAATGTTGAACGTAACTCGTTCAATGCGCGTGTTGCCTGCAAATGAAATGGAAATCGAAGAGGCTACAAATTGAAATGCGAATCGCAGTTCTACGATCGGAAAAAGAAAGCCAGCAGTAGATGTTTTATAAATAAATATGAGAAACTCAATGCAAACAAAGGATGTTCAATCGACACTATAAATGACTAGGATTTCAAGTTTTTGCGGATGGAAGCATTCAAGCGTGAAATATTGTCGACTTGGCGCATCTAAGTTGGTATTTTTTGCAATTTAAAGCAACTCAACTTAAATTCTGTACCTTGTTCTGTACATTTAATTATCTAAACGATGATCTTTTATCACTTGAAACAAGACAAGTTTTACGTTTCCTCAAGTTGAAAGCGGCCATCGCACTTACAGAGGATCCACCGTCAAAAACTCGAAAATTCAGAAAAAAGTCTATGTTTGCATAGAGTTCAAGGTAAGAATGAAAAATTCAAAGTCAGGTTGACAGAGGGTCGAAGAGGCCATGTGAAGCAAATGGGAGAAAGGGATTCCGAGACTCCAACATAACAGGCCAAATGAAATATCGAGCCACGTCCGAAGCAAACTGGTTTCCGCAAGAGGGAAAGAGACAGTTTGACTAACAGGAAAGAATGCTGGGGAAAAGGAACTAGAGAGTAAGGAAGAGAGAAGATGTGTTCATGTGGAGTCAAGAGCGAAAGGACAGAGAGCGGTCGCCAGAACGGAGGGATTAATAGAAATTCCGAGCATAGTGTCGGGAGATAGTTTCAATCGGACAAATTGAGGCAATCCATTTTCCGGTCGTTGTCGAGCGACGCTTTCAAATCGACGATCACTAATTAGGATTTCATTTTCTCCCCGCTCACGAGAAACAGGCTCACAAACTGCCAGCAAGCAATTCAATGATATGACTTCCAAGAAAAACATACGGCCGTATGCCCGTACGGTAACCTCATGTTGGGCGCTGTTGCCAAGGCGGAGCTCTTTCCTGTGTTTAAGGACGTGTTTTATCGATAGTTGCTACAAAACAGGTCTACCCTACTTTTCTAAGAAAGGACGAATATTTGAAATTCGCGGACGTTTGTACTTGAACAATTTTATATCCTGACTTATTTCGAATAAAAATCCAAACTTGCATGCTTCCAACTGTGTACAACTTAACAACTGTGTATAAGTTTAAACTTTGATGTTTCCAACTGGGAACAAGTTAAAACTTGGACATTTCCTGGGTACAAATTGAATTGAAGCTTGGATGCTTCCGATTAGAAGTAGCTTTTCGTGTGTTTGCGTTAAAATTATTGCAAAGTACCTACTACATACGATATCAGCAGACAGCAAGTCGGTTTGTATTATCGATCTTTGGTCTCACAGAGCATTCCTCGAATATAGTATCGAATGCTTGTGGTGCGAGTGTTTCACCGCACATGCACAATTACATTACATATGTCATTGAATACAAATACTTCGGAACCAGGAATGCATCTCAGATATTCACATGTTTTCCTTTCGAGATATATACACAATACACATAGAAAAAGAACAACTACAAAAATGTTGCGACATCTCTTATTCGCATACGATAAAGCCCATATTGACAATGAGAATGAAATTACATATTGAAATTATTCGATTTAAACACTTGAGTAAATAGTTTCGAATATTGACATAAGATAATTGCCTACAATACAATAATTTAAGGTTTAAAAAGAGAGTCCATGACTATCTTATCTGCATTCAAAATGACATGACACTTTTGAGCAGACTTCTTCCACTTTCTTGGTTCAAAGTCGAAGCGGGTCAACTTTTTAGGACATTGGTTGGGAATGGGATTCTCTGCATCACTAATCGCGCCTGGGGATCGGACGATGAGCGCGTGACGAGCAGATTAACACGTCGAGAGAGGCAACTCCTCGTTCATCTTGCTGACACGATTCTCGAGTGGTGCGAGACATGCGAAAAGCGTTCTTCGTTGAATCTATTTTTTTTATTCATTCAGGCGAACTGCAACCCTATCTCGATATCTTTTACATTTATTAGGTTCCAAAAATCATTCTGTTCAGCCTTTTTTCCAAGGCTGAAAGCTTGGAAAGGCTTTCAGCAAAGGCTCCAACTACTGACCTTATTCTCTGATGGGAATCATTCAAATTAGAATTTGTGCCCAGTTGATTTTAAATTCTCTAATTATAAACGTGTGAATGTAAGGAAAATATTTTTATAGGAAAATATTATTATAGGAAAATATTATTATAGGAAAACAATCTCTCGAATTTGAAGAAGAAGAGGAGCAAATGTAAAAGTGCTGAGCTACCATCTGATGTGTCGAGAAGTGGTCGTCCCTGACCGCTTTTCGCTTTTTTCTCATTCGATTTCGAGGCCCACTGTCGTTTTCGAAACCCATGACAAAACCAACCGAATGACTGTGATTCGTCAATATGACAGCGGCTCCTATATTTCCTTCGCACAAAATGAAGTGCGACGTGAGGGGGAGGGCGGGTATCTTCGGAGACAAATAGCACCTTTTCTCAGAGGGGAACGACTCAACAAATTCCCCCCTCGAATACCCCCAAGCAAGGTTTATCATTAAATACATTAGGAACGAACCCAACTTCCATAAATCCTTCACAAGTGTTATTTTTTACTCAAAATATTAATTCATACTTCTTTATTACCACATAAAAAAATTCTATTTGGGACTAAAAAGGAAATTAAAGGAAGTTGGATGCTTCAATGTCTTCAACTTGGATACTTTCCTATCTCGACGCCTTATTTCCAAGGAGTTAGAGATGTTTTTTAATCTTGTTCTCGCTTGTTTTCTCGATTGGGTGACCTCCGGATTGGAGAAGTTTACATGCGTGTCGACGAATGTCTCGTAGCAGTATCGGCTTCAGTGTGGTAAGTGCGCTTCTAGTAGGTTTTTATTTTTAGTCGGTCGAGAGTTACGAAAATAAACGAGAGAATCACATATGAGAGAGACAGCGGTCGAAAGCTGTCTATCCGACCAACACTTGTAAACGCTGATCGGACAGGATTTATTGAGTAGTTGCCTTCCCCGATTTACGTTTTCGCAATGTTCCAAGAACCATCTTCTTTCATTTGCATTTTTTTCTCGGACAAGTACTAAATATTATTTCTGAAAAAGTTATACATATGCTCTAAAAATACTATAGACTGATTCCAATTTCAATTACAATTAAACTCTCGATAAAACTTTAACTTTGCTTCCAATTGGTAATTTTTTAATTTCATTGTTTCCATTAAGTATAACAAAAAGTTAAAGAGCATTTTTTATCAACGGATCTGTTGTATCAATTGGAACGTATGTAATACATTAGAAGTGGAAGTTCGAGGCATCGAGGTGTTGAGAAGCTGACAGGTGAGTGGGTGGATTATCTCCACGATGAGTAAAGCGATAGCTCGAGTACTTCGCTTCGTCTCGCTTTCTCTCCTTATTCTCACTCTCATCATCATTCTCTCTAAAAGGTTGGGCAAAAAGAGCAAACCCCCTTATCGTACCTCTCGTTGACGCAGCTTCGTGGAGCAATCCTCCCGCGGTATACTCTAATTAAATTGAATCACGGAATCCGAAGCAGGAAGTACCCAATGAAGACGTGCATTAACAAATTAAAGTGCCTCGTCCGAGAGGGATATCTTGGACACTCGCCAGTCCATCTCTTTCTCCCTCTTTCTACTTTAACTGAATTGAAATTCTCTTTCTCGTTAAATCACTAACCGCAAGAATTTTGGCTCGTTTCGATTCCGTGTGAGGGAAAAAAAACAATCTCGGATCCAGATTTGGGTTAGGGTCGACGTCGACCTCAATAAAGTGATCTTGTTCTCGTGAGATTCATTGTATTTTATTATAAATTTCGCTTTCACCCTTAGAAAATTAATAATTTCAGTTCGAAAAACCTTCAAACTGATTGATTCAAACTGATTCAGTTTGAAAACATTTAAACTTGAAAACCTCTACTTCGAAAACTTTTATAAACTTGAACGCATCTAATTGGAAAACCTTTAAACTTGAAAATCAATCAAATCTAAATGGTAGTTACATTAAATTGTTAAAGTGGTCAATTTCTAGAAAAATGTTAGTGTAGACAGAATTAAAAATGACTGGAGGTAGAAAAAGCAAGTAGCGTGACAAAGTACCTATCACTCGATTTCGACTGGGAGGACTTAAAGCACAGGACGGTTTCTTAGGATCGATCTGACAACTAGTAGTTACTTTAGTCGTGACCTCGATCTAAGGGTCGTTGCATGATCCAAGCTGTGACCTGTTTCCAACAAAACTCCTCGTAATGACTATGGTGTATGGTGTATAATGTATGTTCAGTCTTCACGTTCAGAGAACTCTATACAAGTTGAATCGATAAAACGATTCAAGATTAAATTTCTAAAGTCTTAAAAGTCGTTTGAAAAATGATCCTTATCATACAAAATTTTTTAAAACAATAAATAAAATAAATATTCTGATGAATTATATCTCAGATGAGAAGCTTTCTAACCAAGAGAATTCAGGAACATTTTTTTTCGCAACGTTTTATAATAATAATAATAATTGAAGTATCACGACCTCGAAATTATGACTTTCATGGTTTCCTTGACTGAGTCTATTGAATGCTCAAGATATGAAAGAGACGTTCGAATAAATCGCTTCTACATCACCATTTTGTTAAAAACGCTTGTCTGTCCTTGCTTTCTAATTATCATGTTATTATCGCGTATATGCATGCAATGTGCCTGCCTGGCTGCCAGACGAACGACGAAGTCTGTCTCCTCTTATTTATCCATTGTTTGGTAAAGTAGCGGATCGCTCTGTAAAATAAGAAAATTGCTGAGAAGATGAGGAAGCCAACTAAGCAAAATGAGTTTAAACTCTTACGTAAGTTTCAGAATAATGAAAGATGGTTCTCAATCCAGCATTCTTCTTTACTTTGCTTTTCTACCTTGCGTCAGCAGATAAAAACTTCTAGTCTTATTTATGAAAAATAGCCTTACGATAAAAACATTGTTTAAAACGATTCCTGAAGTACATACTTTTTGACGGAATATTTTTTGGTAAATAAACTGACGTTAATGATCTCGTATTAGGAAAATGAGTATTATAGAATGTTAAGAAATAGAAAATAAGTCTAGAGCGCTCGTTACAATTGCGGTTTCTCGTTATTTTTCCTTCGACGCACGACGGTCGTTAATCTCGCCGGTTGTACACTCCTCTCGCAGTCTTCCTTGGAAGTCTCGACGGGACTGGAAACCCGACTTGAGAAATAAAGTAAATCTCTACGGATGTTAAATACTGCCTTGAAAAAAATCTATTCAATTTCGGTGTTGAGGAAAAAATTGTATTTAAACGTCAAAGAGTGGTAAAATTATCATCAACTCGAGCTGCTTTTATCAGTATTATTATTAATAATCTTTTCATGTCCATGAAAATATTGTTCAAACACTTTATCTCTACAAAATAATATTTTACACTTGTTATTCAAGTTTGAAAAAACTTGGCACTTAAAAAAAATTATCGGAAACATATGTCAGTTATTTATCTAATCTGCACACGTAATGATTTCATTATCTTTCATCGAGTTATCGAAAACTGTATTTCCAGCGATATTTATTTCTCTCCTCTATTTCAATTTTTCATCTCTCAATTTTTCCACGAGTTAAACTTCAAAACTGAATCGAATCGAGTAAAAAGTACAAAAATATTGTAATAAACTCGCTTGCCACAATACAATATTGCATTGTCGTGTTTTTTTTTAAACCTCAACATCACTGAAATAGTTCAAATGAAAAATTCACATTGCTTGCGAGAAAAAATATGAATCCAGTTTTTGGTGAAACTTTCAGAGCGTACTTCAAAGTTCAAACCGTGGGAGAAACGCGTACTGTATTCGTTTAACCAAGCCCAGCTGCAGCTTTCAAAATCATGCCACATAAGTGATTATGCGAGCGTCAATATCGCGTTTCGCTTCGGTAAATCGCTAATTGGAGGAAAACACGACCGGCCGAGAGCCAATGTCGAAGTGATAATTCTCTGTTACTTACAATAGGTACTACTTATTCCTAACGATGCGAAAAATCGAAGAACTTTATTTCTAGTCGACGAATTTGTTGTCTAAGACAATTAAAAACTTCAAAATTCATCAAATATTCAAGTCTCCACATTTACTCACTTTCCAGTTGGGAACATTCAAGTTCTAAATTTTCAGCACGTTTTATTTTCAGCGTAAGTATTAAAAAAATATTTTTTTCTTCTTCTAAATTACTTCAGAGGGAAATAAAAAGCAAGAATGAAAATTCTATTGACCAGTTGTGATTGTCTGGTGACATTTGGACAGAATGGGAAGAAAAACGAGAAGGGAAAAACGAGAACGACAATGAGGGAGCTGATGGAAGCGGGTTAGGGGCGTCGCTGGGGGGGTGGGAGGGAGATCTGCTGAGTAAGGGTGAGCAGCACGTGTTGCATGGCGGAGCATCGAGTGAGACGCTCTCTGTGAACGAGCACAACGTGTGTTGTAGTGTTGTACGCGTCCACTAACGAGTCGATGACCTTAGCGCTATGCTGGTTCTGGAGGTCCACCACGAACAGGAATGCACCGATACGGTTCATGTTAACCATCCGGTTCCCTACCTCAAAAATCTCGACTCCACCCCTAAATACTAATCAAAACTTTCCTGTTTTCTAATAAGTTGGCTTCTCTAAACCATTTTGCTAAAATCAAAATTGGAAACATTCAATTGAACAAACACTTGAAGTTTTCAAGTTAAGAGTGTCCAAGTTTAAACGATTTTCAAGATTTAACTTCCATTGGAACTAATTTAAAACCTTTTTTTATTGGAATCCTACTAATTTCTCTCTAAATCCTCATGAATTGAACCCTGAATCCTAAAACGCCAATTAAACCGGCAATTTTTTCGTAAAATCTGAGCCCACGTGAAGATATCGGGTGGTGTTATTGAAGGGGTGTAAAATTGATAGTGAGCGATAAGAAAAAGAGAAAACTACACTTCGGATGGTATATACTAAAAAAATGCTATTGAATCAAAAGTACGCACTTTTGATTCAACAGCATTTTTTTCTCAGTGTAGTTGGGGCGTCCCAAGGTGGAATATTCATGAAATTCTGCCCTAATGGACTTGACTGGGGAGCAAGCCATATATATGCCTGTGTGACTATCATATGAAAGCGGAAGGAGATAGAACAGATGATAGACATTCTCGTCAATCACGAATCGAAGGCTTTCGCCTATTCTTAACGTGGGTTGAGGGAATAATATACGACTATACGGTTCTACGCACTTACAAGTAGAATAGCAACATGCTCTGTGCAACTGTGTGTCGCTCAACAAATGAATCACTTGTATACACAAGTAGGTACACTGCACAACCTACACTGAACAACGAGGGTAAGTGAGAAGGTCACCGCACACTCAGAATATCAATGCATCCTCAATTTTCATCATTGTTTCGATCTGTTGGGTCTCTGGAATCGAGAAGCGACCCGTTATACCCGGAAAGGAGTTTCACAGCACTCCAAATCGATCGACGTGATCGCTGGGACTCGGAGCTTCAGGCACGAATATTTACAAGTGAAACATGTGGGCGGCTTTATTGATTCCGTTTTGCTTGAATATAAATGTACCTACTCTGAGAGATGAAGAATGCATTTCCGGAACAAAATAATATATTTTCATAAAAACAAAGTAGAACGATTTGAAAGCATTCAAGTTTGAACAGTTTTCAAATTAGGAGCAACCAAAGCTTGCATCATGATATTCCAAGCAGGAGATTAAGCGCGTGCTTGAGCACACGTATTTTGTCTTCAGGCACTGAAAGGACCATTTATATTTGCGCGCCAAATTAATTACCCAATAAATTAGCCAAAATCTATGTTCTTTTTAGAATAGAAATTGAATGTTTCTCTAAATGAACTTAACTAATTGTCAAGCTTTATCTATTAATCTGAACAAACTCACTCTCAGATTTAGTGAAAGGGGTTCTAATATAAAAGTCGATATTAGGGATACAAACAACACAATTCAAAATAACGAAGTGACTTTCGGTCCCCGCAGGCATTTTGCGGTCGGTATCCATTGACACGCCTCTCCCTGAAACCCCGACTCTATAATTCGCAACATAATAGCACATAAATTGGCGCAACGATCTAATCCCTCCTGCCTTGCACAGTACACACATCTTCACACACGTGTGCCTCGACGATACGATGCATAAGCTTATACATTTATTCTGATATATCTACACGTTTATATATGTGCATATGTGCATTGTGCATATGTGTGCTTGATATGTGTACAGCTACACATATTGGTAGAATGGGGAATATAGTCCCCAGCGTGGAGCTACTTTAGGGTCAACGCATTGCCAAGGTGGCGGCCATGTGGCATGCTGACGCACATTAAAGCGCTTGCGTGTTACGTCCACATACATGTGTGAATGTGCGATGCTCTTGGCGCACGTGTAATGCTCATGCGATAGTAAAATTTGAGTATACGTAGAACGTGGGATTAGATTCCACGGGTGTTTGCCTCCCGCGAAAGAACATGGGAGTTCTGAGCAGATAGTAGACTCCTGACAGCCCAGTTTTTTCACCTGAGAAAGTTGTCTAACTCTAACGGTGCTCCAACTCGGTCGCTCTGAAACCTCAGAAACCTCGAAGGCTTATTTCACTCAGCGAAGCGGTGTAAAGAAGAGATTTACCTCCGAGCATCACTGGATAATAGTAACATTATAGCTTAGACATTTCTCTGACCGCTTTTCAGTTGATAGAATACGAGTACAACTTGGGAACTATTTTTAATTAGCAGCATTTAAATTTAAACGCTCGCAATATTTGCAGAAGCCTCGAAGTAAAATTCAGGCTCGTTTCTTTCTTTTAAAATTTGGCCTGTTCGTCGATTGCCGAGCGACGAACACATGTTTAGCACATGGGGAAAGGTGTCCAACTGTCCACAGCCGAAGAAAAAGGCACATAGCATAATAAGAACAGGGAAGAATAAAAAGTACAGGGAAGAATAAAAAAGACAAGGAAGCCGAGAGAAACATGAATAAAAAGAGGATGTCCGAAGGGTAAACTGGCAAAGGTAAACTTGTAAAGAAAGAGGAAGAACAGAAGAGACTTCCTTTTGGAAAGTTACACGTGTATACGCGTGTTCTTCTAAACGCGATAGCCGCGTGCACACTGCACATGCTTCGAACAATGGCGACATGACATGTAGTTCACGCGTGTATGTAAAATAATGTAGATGTATTTGTATTATGATGTAATGTGTATGAGTGTTATCTATTGTGCACAGCAACGGGACTCTGCCGACTCATTATGCTTGCCATTGATGAAGAAGGTGTGAGAAACTATACGGCCCTCTTACTTTGCTCCAGCCTTAGTCTACAATGAACCCTTCACGATAAGTACTAGAATACTTGACTTGAATTCAGACGCACCCTCAAGAACCACTTTTACATTTTCTTAAGAAAAGATACTCACTAAATCTGAAAACAGTGAAATTTCACAAGTTGATAGTGAAATTCTAATGATTCTGAGCATTCAAGGTACTACAATACTACAAATAGTTTATATACAATACAAATAGTTTATATACAATATACTACAAATAGTTTGCAACTGTGTTTGTTGCAATCGAAAAAAAATATTTATGAAAATGCGATATTAGCTTACTGCGCTTGAAAGTAGATTCGAGTCTTCTTTAAAATGACATAAAACTCCCAAAGAAGCCAGGATCTTACCTGAAACATAAAATATTAAGGATCCATTAGTTTTGATTCTCAATTATTTAGATTCTAGATTGAAGAATGTGAGTAACTGGACTTTTGATCTCTAAATTCTTATCAAGAATTCTGATTTGCGAATGTGGGATTGCAAAAGAGCCTTGAATAATTGAAAGAGTGGGCGCGGCACATTTTTCAGCGACGACTCAGGGGATTCCTTTCCGCTATTAAGTAGATCTCGTAGGATAGGTATCTCGATGTATTCGACACGCGTTTTTCCAGCTGGATAAGATCGATGAAAGGCTGTGTCGTTTCAGCGCGTGTTTAAAGACTCTCATTTGTTATAATCAACGCCCGGAGACTTCCCCAAGGATAAATTGGTCGTTCATTGACTGCTTTTTGGATTACACTAATAACACTTATTTATCTTCATGAAAAGTCATAATCGAGCCATTAAAAATATTACAGTTTAGTATGAAAGTGAAAGTTTGTCAAAGTTAATTAACTTTCTCTAATTCGTATAGCAAAGGAGCATTTTCAAAATAGTAATCAAACGATTTTTACTGTTTTGATGAATTTTAGTAACTAATAAATTACATGATTAATCGACAAGGATATTAAATAAGATTTCCTGGTGCAAAATCTATATTCTCTTATTCTATTGTCATTTCTAAATTCTAGATTAAAAAAATATATTTAAATTTATATTTATAATAAAATAATATATTAATTATATTAATATTGAGAACTATTGCTATTCAGATTTCAAACTGCTCCTCCGTCTGCGATTCAATGAATAAATTCGAAACAAGGAGTAGATACAATCAAAATTTTATTTTTGAGCAGTTGGAAGCATTCAATTTTAAATATGTTATGTACTTTCCAATGCAAAAAGGCATCAAGTTCTAACATTTAGACATTTCAGTGCATCCTCAATAACAAAAGTCCAAATTTAAATCAAGTTTAATTGCTACCATTCAGGTTGAAAATCCCCTTCAACTGAAAATAGATTGACCTTTATTACAACGTGTTTTTAAATAAAATCTACGTTCTCGTTAAATCACAGAAGTCTAGATTTGAGGTGGTAATTTAAATTTGAAAGCCATCAGTGAAGTTTAAAAATAAGAGCACAACATATCTGTCTCATTTGTAATGTCCTCGGGCTCGGTCCTCGGTACAATTTGAATTCGAAATATTTGAATATGAAAAATACAGTGCGAATAGAATGTCCAGCTGTCAGTACGAGGAACATTACCACATTTACTCTTTTCTCGGTTCGAATCTGCGCTTGACCTTGGCGCTTTAAACGTATCTAACCACGCGCATTGGCGTGGGCAGTGCTCTTGAAACAGTAATTCTGATCAGTGAATACAGCTGATAAGCTCAACCTTGCCCGACGACCTTAATTAAAGTCTTCCAGATTTTGTCACTTTCTCGTGGAAAAAATTAATTTCATTTTTCATTCACTTTTACCGAGACTTTTACAATAGTTCTTTTATCTTTCTAATTGTCTTTATAATTTCGTCACTTTAAAAGTTCTATATCAAATCAAAATAACAACATACACTCAACTTCCAGTTAAGTCATTAAAAGAGAAATTTAAATCTAAGCTCTGCAGGCAAGACTGAGATTGTAAATAAATTTTCATTGAAATACGACTGAGTTTAAGCTCTGAAGTAATTATTATCATCACACTATATTGTCTCACTTCAACCGCTTGCAGTATTGCCTTATCGCGACAAGATATTAAATGCCGCGCATGATAACCACTCGATAAGGAGGCATCTGATTACACGTCGTACGGTGTAGAAGTGACGATTAAATTTTGGCAAAAATTATGCAGTATAAATATGCAAAAGCGAGGATATTTATTATCATACACAGTTGGAAGCATTAAACTTAGAACTTTTTCCATTTGGAAGCATTCAAGATCAAAGTTTCACCAGTTGGAAGTGTTCAACTTTAAATTTCTTCTAGTGGAAACCTTTCAACGCATTAAACTTTTTTCAAATTGAAAGTATCGACGTATAAAAACGCTTTTGAGTTGTAATCCGTGCAGAAATTGCCTCATTTAGCCCTATTTTAAAATGGGGTGTTGACGAGGCCCCAGTCGGGATTTCCATTTTAAGAAAAAATATTTTAATATAATTGTAAATTTATAGAACAATGATATAGTATTGTCAATTCAATCTTACATCGGGTAAATATAAGGAATTTCCAAAGTTTACCACACTTAATTTTTTATAAAAATTTAAAAGATGTCTATATTTATACATTGGAAAATGAACTAATACATTTTTGACATACATGAATATATTTCTTTGAACTCTAAATAATTTTTTACGAAAATTAATATTTAACTATATTTTCTGATTATATTTTTTAAAAATAATTTTTTATAACTTTCCAGATAAGGACCACACTATAAAACTAGTGAAAACGGACCAGGACCCCACCACAATTTCTGCACGGGAATAATTTTCGTCCTGGGAGGCAGTTCCTAAAATACTAAATCTCCCTAAATAACATTCTACATGTTAATAATTACCCTGTTAAACAATTAAGTCCAAATCTTGGGTAAATGAAGAAACTTAATACCCGAGTGGTAATTTGTCGGCTTCTAACATTGTCGGTGTTTCAGTTTTGCTTAGTGTACAAAGTGGAATGAAGTTCCTAAGTGGTACGAGCGCAAACAATACGGTTTGCCTGTGGGCTGCTGGCACACCGTAGTTCGTAAGAGATTGTTAGGGCGAGAAAGAGACACAAGAAAGGAGAAAAATGAGAAGGATGTGATGAGGTCAACGAGCTTCCAAAAGCAGCTTTGTTAATAATTTATCCCTCGACTTATCCTATTGTCGCGCTTCTTCAGTGACAAAGTAGCACGGAATTCGTAGCGGTACATCTTACCATTTCTTAGATAAAACGACGAAAGACTACCATGTAAGGTGAAATAAAGTCGCAAAACACTCGACTTGGGTTAACTTAGGAACTTAGGTATGGTTAGCTTAGGCTAGGTTTCTACATCGAGAAAGTCAGTCTCGCTTGAATAAAACTGAAGCGACCCAAGAACGAACGTTTTCTTCTTCACGTAACCAAGAGTATGAGGTTTACTACAAGAAAACAACCTCACTTTGTTAGATTGCTTAGTTTTAGTGCTCTTTACAACTGAATTGCATTTTTCTAGGTGGACCATTTGCTTTAGTTAAATTAATCATTTGATGCACAGTTTTCCTTCATTTAATACTTTAAATTGAAAAGTACCAATAATTCAACACTATATAAATCAAGCAGCCTCAATTCTTCATTATTTTCGAATCAGCAAACTATGCAAAAGCAAATAGAACTGAACTCGGATATGATTAAACCTAAATTCGCAACTCATTAAACTTAAATAATTTTCGAGAAGAGACTAGAAGTTGAAGCATATTCTACTCATATTATCTCAAATAGTTATACGTGCAATGAAGGTTGGGGCCGATGGTCTAACACTCTAACTAGGATATAATAGGGTAACAGCGGTGAATCCTAACAGACGATATTGCAGCAGTGCGGATAACGTCGTAATTTCCAGTTAGCATTATTAAACTCCAAATTTAGCACACTCCATATTTATCGAGCTCCACATTTAACGTGGGAATATCAACTGCATTTTTTCAGAATGTGCATTTTGCATGCTTGAAATGCGCATACAAATTCTCACAATTAATTAGAATTCCTCTATTGTTAAAATGCATGTTAAACGATTGAAGCTGTGTTTAATAAAGGCATTTATTAATTAATTAATCAAAGTTGTGCTCGATTGTCAAGAATATTCATTTATCTTAAGGAATTTATTTTTGAACTCCATTTTTTAGACAAAAGGACAAAAAGAGAAAGAAGACGACCTGTTCACAAAATCGACCTTAACAAGACTCCTTTTCTGTTGGGCAGCTGTGAATTCTATATAGACGACGCTGGTACATAACTATGTATATACGTAAAAGACATAAGTTGTATGTGTCAAGAAAAGGAAGGAAGTGGGTTCTTCTCCCGACGTCGAGGAAATACGTCCATCACTTTTGGACGTTAGACGTCCGCCAAATATCTCAAGAGTCTGCAAAACAGACTACTGGGTGCCAGGATACTGAATCGGAACTTTTCCTTCGGAAAAGAGTGAAATAAGGCGAGCGAAAAGAGAAAAGAAAAACAAACAAAGAGAAAAGTCGGTGAAAAGAATATTCTACGCTCTCACGAATCCCTCGACTTGTGGGGAACGCTACGCTATGTGGACATTGCGAATCGAGTCTCATCTCCCTCGGGATAAACTGGACCCGAGATATCGTTACTTCATTAACAAATTTTTTGGTTATTAAATTAAAGACTTAATTAAAGTCAAACTTTAATGCTTTTAATTTTTGATACTTGTATTCTTTCGTAGTGATGTCTTTTTAAAGAACACGACATCATTTTATGACTTCTTTCGTCCTCTTGTGAAATAAATTCAATATTAGGAGAGAACCCAAGTGTCGAATCAAAACCGAGGTCTTGCTTCTTTCCCTCTCGTAAATGCACTTTATCTACTCAGTAATGTAAGTTGTTTCTTCTTGGGAGATGAAAAGTAAAAAAAAAACAATGGTATAATGTAGTAAAATGGAACGTGACCCCGACCCGCTTTGATCCTGCTAAGCGAAGCGACCCAAAGAAATGTCTTTTCCCAAGTTTCGAATAAAGAGGAAATGACAATTTGAAAATATGGTGTGTCAATCTTGAAGCTCAAAACGTTCAAATGAAAAATTTATTACAGTCTTTTCTTCAGAAGATAAAGTGCTATTTATTCTGGCGATTAGCCACAGCTTTTATTTCTCCGGTTCTTCGTTCGACGAGATGCGAACTCGTGTTCCTTGTGGATTTTTTTCACGATGAACAACTTAATAATTAAAAAATAAATTCTCAAAATGAGGAATTTCTAAAATGATCTTTCAAAAGATAACTAAATTTTCATTTCCAGGTATTCAGCCAGGTGCTTAAATAAAATTATATTACTGTGTGCATTTGAAAGAGAGAGAGAAAGAGATGAAGAGGAGGAAGTGAGAGGAGGATTGGGTACAATGCTCCTCGTTTATGGTAGGGATCAGGGCGGCTGCCTGGGCAGGTTTACAACTCTAGTCGCGCCGGCCCAACCTAACCCTCGGCTCGACACTCTCATCCCTCTGGAATGGGATTTGCTCTGCGAAATATAATGGAAAACATACCATCGCTTAATTACCCGAAAGTCATTCCAATCTTTTCCCCATCCAAAACAAACTTCCAAAATCTATTTTTTTCAGATAAGCCTACTAATTCTTTAAAAGGGAATTTTCCAACTTGATACTTCCAGCTGGAAAAGTTTATACGGGATTAAAGTCGGAGACTCCCCAATGAGAAGAAAACTTTTAAACTGAAATATTGCCAAGTATACAAAAACAACTGTTGCTTCAAATCGAAAAATATCCAGCTTCTATGCTTCCAACTGGAAAAATGAACAAATGAAGATACAATGAAAATTTCTATTGCTCAAAATAAGATTCAACCACACCGCAATGAGACAAAATGGCTTTCTGTGAACTCTTACGATTTGATTACACAAATTTTATATGATAAAAACTTTTTATATTTTAAAAATACTAAAATTCTAGTTAGATATATCGATTATAGAAATGTAGGTTCATATGTCGCCGTTTTGAATTATCTTGTGTTGTGGTACAACCCGGGACTATTATACAAGTGGCATTAAATGTTATATGCTTTTATACGACCCAAACAGAGGCGTTGGTTTGCACTCGCATTTGCGTTATTCAACGTTACGTACACTCAACGATATTTGTGGCAGTATTACCTCCCAACTTCTCTTCCGAACCCGTCATGACCACTATCGGCTCGTTTCTTACAATTTACGATTCTCTTCGAGAACTCGCTGCTCTCAAGATCTTACGCCAACGACCTCGGTATCGGTACTCCTTTCCCTCGAGTATATAAAAGTGAAACAAAGATGTTCATAGATACGCTTTATTCCATGCATTTTAAAAAAAATTCCTAAAAACAAGAAGATTAAATATTTAAAACAAATATCAACATTTTTAAAACCTCTGCACTATCAATCTAAACTGCATTGAGAATTCCTAACTTACTTCTAAATAAAATTCAAGGGACATTTTATTCGTGACTATTTCGAATTTGTACGAATGCATGAAAGTCAAGGCTGAAGTCCCGAATATGATGAAAAATTGGAAAGAGTTGCGTACACCAGGAAAAGAAATGCGACATCATGTGTCGTGAAAGAATATACAGAATTCTGTAAGTTTATCTCTTTTAAGGAGTAGATCGTGTGCAGTATCCACGTGCAGAAAGATGGAGGAGGGGAAAAGGTTGCTAAAAGATAAGAAAAGAGAGAGAGAGTAGAGGGTGGAGAGAACCTTTACTAAATCGATATTACCATCGCCATCGGCACGATGCCGCGCCAGCTAGGAGCTTAAATTTAAATCTCGAAGGTTCCTCTTTTAAAGCAAAACTTGGCCCCGAGGTTCGGGCTACTGACGATTATCATTAACTTCTTCTCCCGAGAAATTATGAGGACGCAGCCTATAAAGATAGTCCTGACTTTTGATCGAGATCCCGCTGGAGCAAAAGAAATGGATAATTTTATTGACAGCTATGATTAGCTTATTCAATATTTAACATCTACATATAGTTATTAATGTTGAACATCTACAGATATTCGACATTTAACATCTACGATTTTCAGGTACTTGAAGTTCTGAATGTTCCAATGAAGAAAATTTTTTTCTCTATTCTATTTTATATTTTGTTGGAATACCACCTAATATAAACCTACAGTTACTCAAATACGGACACTCAAGGATGTAATGTAATGGGTTTTTATCTGAACTTTACTTCTTTGAACCGACCCGTAATTTCCCATTGATCTGTAGTCTAGTGTCAACCGTCCGTCGTTACGACACCCACAACGAGCGAAAACTTTCAGGCTAAAGATTACTTTAAACTTTCTGAACTAAAATACATGTGATTGCTTTTCTACAAACTTTTGTCTGAATAAATATATAATTTATTGAATAAAGACATTTGCATTTTTCCAACAATTTTCAATGTCAGAGAATCTCAATATTTTATCATTGTTTATATTTTAAAAAGCAATCAATAACAAATTTCATTCTTATGAACGTTCAAAACTTTAAGCACATCGATTAACATTGAAGATATTTACGAAAGGGAATAAGTAAAGAGCAGTTTCTCGTAGGATTGGACTTATTCGCTTATTGATACCAAATCAAAAGCTAAAGAATTTTGGGTCCAGAAAACGTCAAGGTCTAGAGGTAGGTAAAAGGAAAGGTAGTAGCGGCATTCTGATCAGCAGCCAAAGGGCGTCTTGGTCAATTCTACAAAATTCGATTGAGGTGGCCGGAGAGGTCGAGAAATACAGTAAATAATGGTCAGGAAACGAGATTGAGTGAGAAGGGGACATGTTAACTGCTCGTTGCCAGGGGGACTACCACTTAGCTGTTTTATACATGCTACTATAGACTAGGCCTAGCATAATACGTGCACGCTTCGACCATTTCTACCTGTCGTATAAAGCTACTCTAGCTTGGCTAAATCTAGATTCTGCTGCATATGTTGTCTGACTTTGCATACATACGTATGAACATGAACGTGTGTACGCATTAACCACACCGACTGGTCTGAACTAACTCTTCGACGATGACAAGTGCCTTTGCACTATCTCTCACACAGGTGTGACGCAGATTACCATGCAAGATCAGTTATTAGCGTCATGCACACTCTCGCACTTGGTGTACATCTCCTAATGAAGATTTAGCTTGACAATCTGATGGTCTGCTGATCACCACTCTCATCCATCCATCCATCTCGAAATTTTGGTCCCCTAGATCTCATGACAAGAGAAGTTATTATAATTATGCAAGCTTTGTCCCTCTAATTGTGATGATATTGTGTGATTGTGATGAAATATGACATAATGACAGGTAGGCGTCAAATTGCACTTGCTCATCAAAATCAAAGATACGATATCATGCATGAGAATGAACTAGAGTAGAGTTCATTGCTCGATTAACTTCGAATCGGACTTTGAATTGTGAAACGCTTCGGTAGGCGTCACGGTTTTAATCGACTAATAACCCCGAAAAAAATTGTGAAGGCGATTCTGGTATCTCGGAGCGAGTGTTTATCGGCAACGATTTCGAATCCCGTAACTTGTTCGCTCGCTCGCTCGAAGCTTTCAGTCCGAATAACGATTTCGAAGGGGGAAAAAATGGAAGAGGCAAGCCTATACTGTGGATGGATAATGAAGAGTGCTGCTGGCTGGCGAACACGGAACGCGAGACCAAATAGAGCGGAAATACTCTGGTCTCGTCGTGTCATCGAGCACGAGCATGTGTAACCACACTACGAAAAAAACCCACATTCGGATATATTTCCCTCGACGACAAACAACCGCCCACTTCAGTAACAACCTAAAATTTTCATAATCAAGCAAATTACACACCGAAATCCGCTTCCAAAAATATATCACTCAGTTTATTTCAAGTTGCACTAGCTAAGTTTAGGTTTTTCAAATTGGATTTTACATTTGTGGATTGACAATATTGACATCAGTCAAAACAGAAATGCCATAAAGAAAGGAATCTCGTAACCAAGTTTTCAAGAGTGTATACTAAGTTGGCGATTAAGCATCGATTGCAAGAAGACCACCCACGTGGATCGAAATATCCCTATGACGTTTACACCGACACACTGTTCGCCGGCATCCCGTAAAACGGGTTTTGTCCTCGCTTAGCTACCATCCTGACCAGAGTCCTTTTGTCCCGCTTCTGTAGTGCACAAGTGCAACGGTTGTTCCGTTTCCTTGGATAATTACAAAATACAATGTTCACTAATCTCGTCGCTAATCGAACAAGTTTCTTGGCTTGAACAACCAAACTACTAAAGCAAGTTTTAGCTTCAAAATGTTTAAAAAAAAAAACATTTCAAAAGCACCTTCTTGTATTATACTTTCAGCTCTCTCTATTCAATCGATATGAGAAATTTTACGACTTTCGTGTGCAACGAGACTTCTCAATTCCCAAGACAGCCAACGTGTTTTCGAACTCTCAATTCTTCTAGAACATTAAATTTTCTATAAAGATTGAACCACTGCAAGGGTCGTTATTATGGAGTTTCTTCTAGTCCAGCTAATCTCGTCCCCTATTCCCTTCTTTTAAAATTAATCACATATATCGAGTGCTTAGTTCACCAGCGATTTCTGCACATTTTCGAGAATTGGATTGGCAATGATTAAATGCTGAAGTAAAATTGCGATCTCGAAATGCAGTCAAAGTTAATATCAGCCTTGCTCTCGACACTAGGTCGATTCTATTCCTGTTGCTTTCCAGTTTCCACCTCTTCCGTTGCCGTGACGACCCATACCACTCTCAACGGCGTAGTTACAGTCTCACGTTCCGAGATCCGCGAGTCATCACCCCTTACACCCCGCAACCCACCTCATCCAACACTATTTTTCCCGCCATCCCTCTCGATCTTATTCTTCGTCTCACTTTGTCTCCCACACTCGCACGAGTCGTGCCAAGGTCCGTTTAGGCATTTGCACTGTGGAGAATGAGCGACTTTTCCTCACAAACTCGACTTACATACTTTTCTTTGTTCAATGTCCGGCCGAGATGTTCTTGATATTATTGCCATGTTTCAGAACAATGCAAATTATCTGATTGTAAATAACTGCTCTGCGCCTTAATTGTATTTCACAAAAAAAAATTGTTTCTTAAAAATTTCCAAACTACAAAGTTCTTAAGTCTGGGATACGAGAAAAGTTTGACATAAGTTTAAGTTCTTGTATGTATTATTCTGGTATTATAGATTTTCGGAAAAACTTCCAAAACTGTTCCCAAAATAGAGTATAATATCTACCACATCTTACGAAATTTCAAATAAATATTTTTATCTGTCGTTTTAGTTTCTTCATTTTGTTCTAAAATTATTGACGAACTCGTTCAGTATTCACTATGTATTCATCTATGTATGTAGTTGGATAAGTTTGAACAATAACAAAATTTTTCTCATATACCAAACTTAGAAATTTTTTCCGTGTTCTACTATTTGTTTCGATTTGTGCTTTAAACAGATTTAATTCTTAATAACCCCGAGTGACATAATTTGATATCTAAAGGCCAATCACGCTTATTTATGAGCTCACCGACACTGACATTGTTCCTGACTAGGGTTTCGTGACTAGAACCTGACGCTTCCACACAGTTCATGCATTTCTCGAGTTGAGCCAAGGACGCTTTGCAAACGTGCGTGCCACGACGAAAAGACGACGGCGACGCTGGGGTTTTTCAGACTGAACGATACTCGTTCTGGCGTAAGCTCATGTTTTTTAATGTCTCACTTCTATTCCTCCCGCACCCATGAGACCTTTTGCAAGAATGTCGTTGACCGTCGCAGAGTCTATTGGATTTAGTCAGTCGGATCTACTGAATCGTTAATTTGATTTACAATTTCATACTTTAAAAAGTTTAAAATAAACTTCTCTCGCCATCGCAAGATAAAAAATAACATTATTTAAATTATTTTTAGAGTTACAACTTATTACGTGTCTAAAATAACGTCTGACAACTGAGTTAAAAATAATTTTGTATTTTTAATTTTGGCGGAATTCCCTGAACAAAGTGTTGGCGAACAAAAGGCGCAGATATTTTAAAATTCTCAAGAGAAGGAAGAGGCATAAAAAAAAGAAGGAAAACTGAGACAAAAATTAAAAGAGAGAAAGAGAGAAAGCGGTGGGTTCAAAGGACGCAATAACGAGGCAATGACTGCTCGCTAAACTGGAAAACAAACTACATGGGGAATGCTCTGAGAAGTGGAAGAAACAAGTCTGGGTTGTTTTTCTGGACACTGTTAAAAACGTTTATAGCTACACCTAATAAGTACATTTATGTATAAAACTTGAGGAAAATGTAGTCTTGCGGAAGAGACAAATAGCGTTATTTACTGAACAACCAATCCCCTTTTTCTTTAATTTATTTCTATCTCACTATCTCCCCTGTTCTTATCTCTTCAACAGAATGATAATTCTATCTCTTGATTGCAGACAGATCCCTTTTTTTAAAGAATGGCCGAAAAAATATTCTATTTATAAAGATTCTTCATTATCTATGCAGACAATTCTAATTAAATTAAACGATTCTAACGATGACTAATAAAATCGACAATATTTCATTAGTAAACTAATTCAGATTTCGAGAGTAAATTGCAGATTCAATTAAAATATTTTCTTCTCCAACTTCACTACATTCATAATATTATTATGAAGTTTTTTATGAATATCAAATGTCAAAGCCTCAGAAGTTTTAGAACACCATATCGTGTTCCTAGCCAGCCCTCTTTTCTCTCCTCTCCTTCTCACCGTCTTCTCGCCTTCTTTTTCTACATTTTTTTTCCCTTGCACGCAAACTCGCAACAAGGAAACGTAAGAGGAATTCGCGAAAAGACCCTTTACATCCCTCACCATTAATAACCCGCGTAGTCCGGAAATACTGCTTCCTAACTTCGTTCAGAAACAAGTTTCCGGAAAAGGAGCTTCTAAACGTTTAGTTTATTGTCGGAAAATGTTAAATCTTTAAAGAAAATTAATTTGTCCTCCCGAACAAGACATTCGGCATAAGCCAACATATTTCACATCTTAAACCTTTTCATTCCTCGCATCTAATCTTTTCCTTATTTTTTTACAGATTGATACAGCAAACCGTTTTTATTTTCCTTTTCCGGTGGACATTCTCCCTTTCGTGCTCTTTCGGAAAAATACAATACGACTTCGAAGAGAAACGTTGCAAGAGAAGCAGCAACGAGTCATAGCAACGGTCGCTTTACTCTATAATAAATAGTATTATAGTGCATAAAGCATAAACTATTGTCTAAATGGAGTAACACGGGAATAAATATACGGAAGAATGCCAAAAACGGTCCCTTCTCTCCCTCTAGTCGTTGCTAGAGGGTTTGTAGAAGGTTTTCGAGGGTCGGTGGATCCTTTATTAGCCACCCTCATCCATCCTCGATTCCTTCAATTTTATTCCTGCAGTTTCATTTCTCCAGTAGTCGTATCGTTTCTGAATCCTGAAATTATCGAGACCATTCCTCTAACGTAATTATGCGGGTTTCGACGTGAAACAATTCCCCGTCTTGTTCTAGTTCTCTCGGTACACTAACTATTTTTCTCCCAAGGCTTTCAATGAACTCTCGCCCCTCGAGGTCACGATCGAGCGCACACCGTATACGTCCCATGGGTTTGATGAGTGTGTACCTCAAGCAAAGGAATCGACGAGCCAAGATCTTAGACGTAGATTTTATGGTAATAGGGCAAAATGTCTTGTTAATATTTCATCAAGCAATTACGTCACTGATTTAATTGTGAATTGTAATTCACGTCATAAACAGAATTCTTCAAGTATAAATGATTCGCAGTGTCTTCCTTAAATTTTATAATTCATTGACATAAGACAGAAGTTTGCATCACGTTTACGATAAACGAAAACGAAAAATTTTTATTTTTTCTAAAACATACATAGATGCAAAATATTCTGGTGGAAAGTAGTTCTATACAACTCAATAAATGACCCACCGAAGTTTCAACCCCTGCATACATTTAGAACTCACCCTTATATATTATTCCTTAAAGCAAACAGTGTTTAGTGAATATGAGGTGAGTTCCAAATGATCGGGAGGGATGACACTTTTAAGGATGTCTTTTAGCATGCAAAATAATGATTATTATCTAGCAATAAAATTTTGACCCTACGAATTAGAGTAAATTTGGTGAACTTTTAATTTTAAGAGATGAAGTCGAATGAGTTCCAAATTCGCGATGGAGTTGAAACTTTGGTGGATCATTTTTTAGATTGTATACAGCTGCTTTCCATCAGAAAATTTTGGATCTTATAAGTTTAAAAAAAAAGAGAAAAACTTTTCGTTTATCGTAAACGTTGCAAACTTCAGTCTCATTCATTGACGACAAAAAGCGATAACCCAGAGGAGAACCCCATCATCATCATAATTCTTCATTCAAGCTCTCAGTTCATGAAATTTAAGACGCGAATTGTTTACTTGACTCCCAACAGTGCTTCATTGTGAAAAACTTCAGATCTACAATATTCAAGGAATTTTCGTGCTCTTTTGTTGGCGGTTAAAGACGTTAAGCCCGAGGTTTAACCCGTAAAAGTTTCAAGTTCGGTGGTATTGACTCTTGCACTTTCCTTATTAGTCTTACAAAACTACGCTTTTGAAATTTTATTTTCCCTCATATCTTCTAAGGGGAGTTGAATCCAGAATA
>JAUEJJ010000004.1:3883381-3901454 GCA_032164275.1 Synergus coniferae
CATTTATTTGTACTCTGGTCAGACTCAGCATGCAGTTCAAAACACTGTGGATTTCGTCGCTGATAAATTAATGTTGGCATGTATGCAATTTGAAAACCTTTAGTGTTGTTTGTAATTTTTAATTTTCAGTTCGGTGGTGACTCTCGTGTAGTGAATATGTTAGTGTATAAATATCTAAGTTTTCTATTTTCTATATTTATTTATTCATAAGTATATATATATATATATTTATTTATTAACTTGTTTAGATTGAATATTTTAAGAAATTTGGTTTTAACTTTAAATACTTATTATTCCTTTAAAAAGTTAAAATCAATTAGGGTCGAGTATGGAGAGCAGTCTCGTGAGGCCATAGATTATGTTTAATTATTTGTTCATTTTAATTACTATTTGCAATGATAAAAATTTTTTAAATGCTAAATACCGATGGCCTCAGAAAGCTCTCCAATTACACTATTAAAATCGGCAATGATGATTTGTGTCATGATAACGTATTTAACGTTATATTGCTCTGAAATATGAGTATTGACACTGTACTGAGCTGATTATTTTTACAATACTATTTTTCTTATCTTAGAGAAAATTAGTATATACATGTAATATATAATATTAATATATTATAAGTAATTTGATATATTACTCAAAAGTCGGGTAAGTTTCACATGTTTCTATAAGAGTACAACACAGAAGTAGAAATTCTAATTATAAAAACTCGCACAATTCGTGTGATAAAACTCTAAGGAGCTGGCAGCGTAATTAGAAATAATTGATTCGTAAATTTCAAAGCCCCTTCAGGAGCATTTCGTTCCGCGGTCATTTATCGACTCTCCGTAAAAACATCGTCTACCTTGTCAGAAGCACCAGAGAAGCCCGATGAAAAATTCATTTCTCGTTTGCACGACTTCTCTATCGCGTACTTTGCAAAGTAGGTACCTCGGTTTGCTTTAAATATTGATTTAGCTGAGAAAAGTCGCTTTTTATCTTTCAAAAAATTAATCGAATTCCATTTGCATGATTTTCATTTTCGATAAAGTCTAAAAAGAGATAACTAACACACACTGAAACTTATAATGCGGAAACCTTTGGTAACTTGACGGAATCGAGCGGAAGTTTGAAAACTAAAGTCTTTACCTAGTCGAGGAAACCAGGAAGTCAAGAAAACTTGGAAACTTTCCAAAAACAAGATCATTACTTTAGAGAAGATCCTGAGCCCTTTCTGGTATATGTTGGAAATTGTCCAACTGATCGGTTTCCGAGGGGTTGACGACTCATAAAATCAGGTGTACACTTGCATAGAAATCTACTGAATTTTCCAGAAATATCTGAAATCTCCTGAAATATCTGAAGTCACTTGAAATCTCTTTAAGTCATTGGATTCTTCTGAAATATCTGATGAAGACACTTGTAGTCTTAAAATTATTTAAAATATTTTTAAATCTTTTAAAATCTTTTAATATCCTTCAATTCCCTTGAAAATTTGTAAAATCACTTGAAATCTCTTAAAATATTTTGAAACCACTTAAAATCCCTTAAAATCATCTAAAATCACTGAAAATGATTTAGAATCACTTCAAGTGACTACAGAATAAGTAGTTAGAAAAGGGATAAGCTTTTCCTGTTTTCTTTATCTTTCAGTAACTGCTAACCACGACCGTCGCAAAAGCCGCACTTGATTCGGCAATCGGCACACGCAAACGTCGACGGTTCGTCACTTCGCCCGTCGATGCAACGTTGCGCAATATGATCTGGTTGTTGGGTGGATGGCAGAACCATTGGACAGGGGGGTAGAGTGAAGAGCGCACGCACTGTTGCCAAGTCATTCGAGTGGGTAACCACTTTCCCTGTTGCCTGCCAGTTCCCTGTATGTATGTTGGAAACCTGTTGGTGAAGTTAAAGTTCCAATCTCACCGGACCACAATTTGTCTAATAATTAATAAACGCTTTTCAGAAAAAACTTCCCTAACGAGGGCCTAAGACTATGTATTAGAATCTAGGACTCCATATTTGTATAATATTTACTCCACGACCCCCCACCACCCCTTCTTTAGATTTAATAGTGTATAAAACGCTAATTAAAAATTTACCCTTTACTCGCCTCCCCATGCCATATCTTCTTATTACTTAAAATACCTCAACAGCACATTCTCCAACCGTCCCATATACCCCCTCCATGCAATATGACCCTCCAACCTTACGGGGTCATCCATTTTACCATATTTATGGAATCTTATAGGATCTCCAAGAATTTAATAGAATTTAACGAATTTTTAAAGTTTTAAGAGAATTCAGAAGATTTTAAAGAATTTTAAAGATGTTACGTTATTTTAATAAATTTCCATGAAGTTTGAAAACATTCATAACAATGTTTTCACATTCCTTCCATCCCCTTTTCATCAACTTTTCACTTTATCTTTAAACTATATTATTGTGTCCCCAATAGCACAGAACATTCCTGGAATGTTTCGTGCTATTAGGGGTATAACCATTTTTGAAACCCATGAAAACGTAATTTTTTAAGAAACTCAGTCAAGAATGAATCATTTTAGTGTCCTACTGGCTAAAAGAAAGGATGACATTATTTTTATTTGAAACTTACCGCCAAAAATGAGCCAGGTAAAAGGACGACGGTCGCCATATTTATTTCGAATCCCTCGTTCAGGAGAAAACAATCATTAAGAATGACTCAGCGTCCTGCGTCAGCAGTGCACTGTGCCTGTGCAGTTCAGTTTCAGTTTCAGGATCGTTTCAAGCTTCAAGCGTTCTCGTCAGTACATATGTCTGGAAAAGCATGCTGAATCTAAATTAAAAGCTGCAAGAGAAGGTTTCAATTTTAAAAATCTTCAAAAGCTCAATACGAATTCTAAGTAAGTTTTTTTTTTAAGCAATCGCTGTTATTTTCATTTGAATAAACAGTCTTTACGTATATCTAGAAATTAATGTTTCGGATAGACCATGTCGTTCACTCTTTAATTATTTTGGCTAAGATTGTTTATAATAAACATACTGAAGGTCAGAAACAAGTATAGAATTCGAAAAATGATTTCTTTTGAGTTACATAACATAAACGTTGCATGAGTGACACATACAGCTCGTTTACAACTTTACACCGGGCGAAGTAAAGCGGACTCATAGATTTGGAGCATATTTGGAGATTATGTAATAAATAATTGCTTTGTTTGATTGAATTTTCTTCTTTTATGATACTGTTATGGGGAATTATTTCTTAAGTTACCCACCTAAAAAACCAAAGTTCTTCGATCGGGCTTTTTGGCAAAGTTTACTTCTTTTATATGATAGTTTATGGGGAATTTTTCTTTTATCTCACAAGATAGATGAGGTTTTTTTATGCAAAATCCTTGAGCTTAGAAAACGGATTTAAAATTTTTTTTCACACAAAAATAAGAAACTCGAAAATCTTCAAAAACAATATGCAATATTCAATTCAAAGTTTGAAAAAACTCCAAAACAAATGAAGTGAAAAGAATGAGCATTATATAGCATTGCGTTATTAAAATATTATATTATTGTTATATTATTATTATTATTATAAAAACTAATTTACCCGGAATTTCGTTCATTGTTTTAGGTGTCATCCATCAACCTCATCAATTACGTTCTGGTGCTGATGAGATAAGACCTGCTTTCTCAAATCCGAGAATTAGGATCATCATTACTTTAAGTACCAAAAAACAAATTTTATTGTATAAAATTATCAAATCAAAAATGGCATTCGCTCTTGCTGTCAACAGTGGTAACTTAGAAGAAGTGCAGCGGATAGCTACTCTTGTACATCCAGATTCTTGGGATCCACTGGAGTTTTCCGAAGTACTTATTCCTAGCGCTTTAATAAGTAAGAATTTCGAAATCGCTAAATTTCTGATTGAATTAGGTCTTAGATTTAAGCCTCATTATTCCGATTGTTACCCTTGCACGTCCAACCTTCATTTAGCAGTTCGCTATGCAAATGTGGAAATAATTAAATTGATTGTACAGAAAGGTTTCTCCCTTCATATGAAAGATAGACATGGGTTTCCTCCGTTCTATAGCCTAGCACTGCGAGATCGGGTCGATGAGGAATGTGAAGAAATTGTAGACTATTTTTCAAACGAGGGAATAAATATTGACACCAAAGAACCTAACACGGGTTTTAGCTTACTGCATTTCGCTGTGAAAGAAAACAATGTTGATATCATTAAATTTCTTCTGAGAAGAAAATGTAACATAAATGCAAAATCATTTAACGGGTTGACGGCTCTACACGTTGCCGTCATAGAAGAGTTTCCAATCATAGTTTCTTTGTTATTGGGCGCAGGTGCGGTTCATAATACTGAAGATGAACATAAGCGAACACCAATGAGTTTGGCTGTTGAAAATGAAAATAGGGAAATTATCAAAATTCTTTTCAGTCATGAACTTAATTTTCGAAATGTTAGATGCATTCAGTCCTCCATACTGACCAACAATTTTGTCCTCTGTTACTGTGCTACTATCATGGGAATGAAGGCAATTGTTGCAAGTGCTTTACCGGAAATTGTGGATATTAATAAACATTTTTCCCAAACGGGAAAAACTCTACTTCATGCAGCAGCTGAAAATGGACATGAAGATATTGTCCGAATGCTCTTAAGAAGTGGTGCAAACCCGAATACAAAGCAAAAAGACGAGAAAAACATTTGTGCCACACCTCTGCATTTAGCAGCTGAAAATGGACATGCAGAAGCAGTTAGGGTTTTGTTGAGTTTCAAAGCCAGTCCTGAATCTATGGATTATATAGGAAGAACTCCACTATCTGCAGCAGCCAAAGGGGGCTCAGTGGATGTGGCAAGATATTTTTTAAAGAGTGAATGCCCTTTTAGCTCTATGTTCACTCCTACATATGTTAATTTTCGCACGCCTATTTATGATGCAATTAGTGAAGGCCACACAGGCTTAGTTAATCTATTCTTGGAACAAGGCGTTTGTCCTAATTATTGCGATTATGATGGCTTGACGCCTCTTCACTTGGCTGTTGAGAAAAGTAACATTGAAATTGCTAAAATGTTGTTAATGAAAGGAGCAACTATTGACTCTGAGGCTATGACAGACATACCTTTGTTGCACCATGCTCTTGAAAAAGGGGTAGACGAAAAAATGATCAGATTTATTCTCAGTTTGGGTGTTGATGTGGATGCAAGAAACAAGCAAGGCCTGACTCCACTTCAATGGATCTTACTCTATAAAGATCAGTCTCATTTGATCCAGCTCTTTTTAGATTATGGAGCTATTGTTAATGCCACCATAGGGAATGATGGGTTATCTGCTTTAGATTTTGCCGTTATTTATCAATCATACGAAGAAGTAAATCTTTTGCTTTTACATGGGCTTGACATTAATAAAGTGGACGTTTATGGAAACACGGTTTACAAAAATGTTTTTGATGTAATTCAGTTGCGATTGAACCATTACAATGACTGTACCGAGGAACTTCATTTATTTAACCAGCAGCAGTGTGATTTAATTAATTTTAAGGACTGTTCTTACCTACATTCTGAGTTTGGCCATCCATCATTACTTGGAACACTTTTACCAACCTTGCGCATCATGACGGAAAATATTGCTAGACTGATGGCTGATAACAAACATGTTGATCCTTTAAATCTGGAGATACTCAGTCATCCATTTGTTTACCTTTATTACAAGCTTTGTACTGACGAAATTGAACGAATGAAAATTTGTGAGATTGAGACTGGTACCCCGTATTTCACAATCCTTACATCAACTAAATTCAAACTAGCCAACTGCCAGGCTGATAAAGTTACGGAAGCTTTTAAACGCGAAGCAATTTTCGATTCCTTCCCAATCTATGCGAATTATTTATTATCTCGTGTTAGGATAGGAGTGGAGATGAGAAATTTGATCAAGAAAAGCATGAATTTGATGAGAAATAGATTAGGATTACCTTTGTCTGCAATTTTTGTTGTGATCTCTAAACTTAATGAATTGGATTTTAAAAAATTTTGTATTGCCTTTGAACCTATTCAGGACAGATAGTTTGTAAAGATAATATTTTTATTAGAGAGATATGTGTATGATAAATACTTCTGAAATTAGCGAAATTAAAGAACTTGGACCTCGTTGAAGAATTTCATTCCTTTTACTCTGCTTTTACTTTCTTCATGAAAATGTATTTTGGAATTTTTAATTTACAATAAAATGTTAAGTTCCGATAACCTGATGGATACATATTTTTTATATTTACCTCTCTTCCCCAGTTTTTCAAGAAATTGTTAAATTTAAACAAATATAAGTGTTAATTAACACTCTTTTTGTGTTAATTTTATGGGGTTCATTGTGCGGTTAATAAAGTCCTTGTTCAAATGGAGCCAAGGATATGCCAGAAGGGTAGGTCAGTACACCAGGCGCATGAATTTGTGAGAATATATACTCTTACCTTCCTCACCTTACCAGTTCGCATGCTTATACCAAAAGAGGATTTAATAAAACTCGCCTACCTAATCTTTATCACAGGTTTAACTAAAATAAATAATAGTGTAATTACCTCCACAGGTAATAAATAATAAATAAACCCTTTATTTGATTCAGATTACGTTATATTTCGTTCATTATACTTTATTAAAATTAACGTTGCACATATCAATTACTGCTGATGGTTTTGAAGATATAAATCAATGCTTCGAACATTTGTTCTGATCCACTGATTGTATTGAGGATCTTGCAAAGATACATAAACATCAGGATACCGAGGATCAACCTGACCAATTAATCCACTCCAAAGAAAAATGCCAGCCAAGGTACCGTCAACAACTAAACCAGCACCCTTATCAGAATGGCCACAGTGTCTTTGTAGATGGTAAGTGCAAACAGTTTTATTTGAAATCTCAAGATGAGGTCGGTATCTATTTACACAATTCTGATGTGAGATTACTGGCACTTCGATTGATCGTAGTGTTTTAGGGAAATTCGTTCCACGACTGAAATCAGATCAGAGAGAGTTTACCTGTAGTGATGCATGACATCTAAAGTATTATTTTATATGAACTTAATACGTTAATTTTAGCTTACTTCTCGCCTCTAAAGTTGAATCCCCAACCATGAACAGTACCAAATGAGCCTACTGGCAAAGGTCCCATATGCAGCCTTATGGGCTGACAGAATTGAGTATACACGAACGCTGGATGCACGATGAGTAAACCAACACCATCCAATGTTCTGTGATGTGGATCGTCAATGCGTTTTCTTATTTCCACTACATTATGACGATGACCCTGGTTTACATTTGCAGTACTAGACACAACTGTGTAATGCTCTTGATTCATCGTAACACATGAGGGAGAGGTGATAACAACGTACTGGGAAAGAATATTACCTACGCAATTGATACGCCCATGTTCTTTAACATATACAACGTAGGGAGCATTATGAATTGGCACTCTTA
The DNA here is from genome assembly GCA_032164275.1 of Synergus coniferae. Lineage (NCBI taxonomy): Eukaryota > Metazoa > Arthropoda > Insecta > Hymenoptera > Cynipidae > Synergus > Synergus coniferae. The sequence continues at coordinate 3,890,817 of JAUEJJ010000004.1, forward strand.
TGTCTTCACCCTCCAAGTAACTAACTACACGTTTTTGGCGAACGAGAAAATCCGATGATTGTTCTACAAGAGTTTGAAAAATTAATTACTCAGTATAAAATTTTCTAACATCTAGGCTTATCAATTTTATTCCAGATAAATTTACGGGAGATATAATTTTACTTACTAATTTCTTCATCTGCAAAGGTTCCAATGATTCCTAGAGACCAAATTCCACAAAGAACTAAAAGGTGCAAGAATATTTTTTCTGACATTCTAAAATTCAGACGATGAAATTATGTTCAACTTATTGCACTGAAGACGTGTCCCAATTGCGTAAAATTTTGGGTCTCTGTTTGTTATACTGTAGATTTATTTACGAGCCAGATAAATGGAGTCATAAGAAAGGTAAAGACATAAACTTGAAGGTGACAATTTTACTGAAAAAACATTCTACTTAAAAGAATAAAAATTCTGGTTATCGTAACTAGAATAAATTAAATATGCTCTTACTATTTATTCTGATTAAAAATATCAGAAACTCCAGGTTAACTTTTTTCTGGTTGTTTTAAGCAGTTTTCTGGTAAATTTAAGAATAAATCCTGCTTAAAATAACCAGAATTTTTTACTAGTTTGTCTGGTTTAACATTCTGGTCAATATAACTAGACATTCTGGTAAATATAACCAGGTGTTCTGATAAACTTGACTAGATTTTCTAGTATAAATCATCGATTTTCGACTATCGAATTTCAATAATTCTTTCCTGCTTTCATGGACTTCTTACATTAATCTCCTCTGCTGAAATTATATCGCGACTATAGCCCAAAGAAAACAAAACCTTCTCATTTGATGAGAATGTAAACATAATAAGAGGCACTTAGATGACTTTTTCGAAATTGAAAGTTTCGAAAATTCACTTTTTTTATTTTTTTGTAAATCATTTCGAAGACAAATGTTGCCACTTTACCATTGCTTTGTGCTTAGAAAACGCGCAACTTTGACGGTTGAAAGTAGTAAATGCACGGTTCTTTAGGATTATTTGTACTGTTATAATTGAAAATACACTAAATAAACTCGCGAGTTTTCGAAAAATAGAAAATGACAAAGCGTCACTTGACATGTTCAGCGCCAAGACAAACTAAACTGGAAATCTCGAACTTTTTTTTCAGTGTTTAATCTATTTTGCATACTAAATCTTGGACGTTTCAAATAACACGTGCCGGTTATTTATTTTTTATCTAATTTGATAAAACTCATCTACCTAATCCTTATAATAGATTTAACTATAAAATAAATAACAGTATAATTACCTCAACACGTATATCATATATCTTTATTTGATTCAGATTACACGGAGAAAACTGAACAGTGCAGTTTTCTAAATAGAATGTATACGTTCTATATTTCATTCATATTTTATTAAAATTAGCGTTGCGTATATAAATTATTGATGGAGGTTTTGGAAATGTAAATCAATGCTTTGAACATTAGTTCTGATCCACTGATTGTATTGAGGATCATGCAAAGACACATAAACATCAGGATACCGAGGATCAATCCGATCACGTAATCCACTCCAAAGAAAAATGCCAGCCAAGGTACCATCAACAATCAAACCAGCTCCATCATCAGAATGGCCACAGTGTCTTTGTGGATGGTAAGTGCAAACAGTTTTATTTGAAAGCTCAAGATGAGGTCGATATCTATCTACACAATTCTGATGTGAGATTACTGGCACTTCGATTGATCGTAGTCTTTTAGGGAAATTCGTTCCACGACTGAAATCAGAGAGAGTTTACCTGTAGAGATGCGTGACATCTAAAGTGTTATTTCATATGAACTTTTAATACGTTAATTTCAACTTACTTCTCGCTTCTATAGTTGAATCCCCAACCATGAACTGTACCAAATGAGCCTATTAGTAAAGGTCCTATATGCAGCCTTATGGGCTGACAGGATTGAGTAAACACGAGCGATGGATTAACAATGAGTAAACCTACACCATCTAATGGTCTGCGTGGATCGCCAATGCGTCTTCTTATTTCCTCTACATTATGAAAACGACCTTGACCTATATGTGAGGTACTAGAGATAACTGTGTAATTCTCTCGATTCGTCAAAACACATGAGGCAGAGGTGATAACAACGTACTGGGAAAGAATACTACCCATGCACGGAAGATGCCGATGTTCTTGAACACGTACAACGTAGGGAGCATCGTCAATCCTCGCTGATATGTCTTCATCCTCCAAATAACTAACTACACGTTTTCGGCGAACGAGAGAATCCGATGATTGTTCTACAAGAGTTTGAAAAATGAATTACTCAGTATAAAATTTTCTAACATCTAAGCTTATCAATTCTATTCCAGATAAATTTACGGGAGATATAATTTTACTTACTAATTTCTTCATCTGCAAAGGTTCCAATGATTCCTAGAGACCAAATTCCACAAAGAACTAAAAGGTGTAAGAATATTTTTTCTGGCATTTTATATAGTTCAGACGATGAAAATATGTTGAATTTATTGTACTGAAGACGAGGCCCATTTGCGAACAATTTTTGGCCTCTATCTTTTATACTGTATATTCATTTGCAAGCCAGATAAGATAAATACTGTCGTAAGAAAGGTAAATACATAAACTTAAAAGTGATAAGTTTAATTTATTTTGCATACTAAATCTTGGACATTTCAAATAATACGTGCCGGTTATTTATTATTTATCTAATTTGATAAAAATGGTCTACCTAATGTATTTATTATATATTTTACTAAAATAAATAACAGTATAATTACCTCAACACGTATATCGTATACCTTTATTTGATTCAGATTACACGCAGAAAATTGAACAGTCATACTGTCTGGATCATGTGTACTATATAGCCTTCTAAAGTCTACTGGAATACATATCTGGATATTCAATTTGAACGTAGGGATAATCGGCTTTACACTCACACATATTCAGATTGACATATCTTAGAAGGCTGTCCTCTAATTGACACTCCAGATAATGAGGTTAACTACTCAGTTTTCTAAATATAACGTATACGTTCTATTTCGTTCACATTCTATTAAAATTAGCGTTGAGCGTATGAATTATTGATGGAGGTTTTGGAAACGTAAATCAATGCTTTGAACATTTGTTCTGATCCACTGATTGTATTGAGGATCATGCAAAGATACATAAACATCAGGATACCGAGGATCAACCTGACCAGTTAATCCACTCCAAAGAAAAATGCCAGCCAAGGTACCGTCAACAACTAAACCAGCACCCTTATCAGAATGGCCACAGTGTCTTTGTGGATGGTAAGTGCAAACAGTTTTATTTGAAAGCTCAAGATGAGGTCGATATCTATCTACACAATTCTGATGTGAGATTACTGGCACTTCGATTGATCGTAGTCTTTTAGGGAAATTCGTTCCACGACTGAAATCAGAGAGAGTTTACCTGTAGAGATGCGTGACATCTAAAGTGTTATTTCATATGAACTTTTAATACGTTAATTTCAACTTACTTCTCGCTTCTATAGTTGAATCCCCAACCATGAACTGTACCAAATGAGCCTATTAGTAAAGGTCCTAAATGCAGCCTTATAGGTATGGAGAATGGAGTATATTCGAACGGTGGATTAACAATGAGTAAACTAACACCATCGAATGTTCTGTAATGTGGATCGCCAATGCGTTTTCTTATTTCCGCAACATTATGTTCACGACCCTGGGCTAAACGTGCATTACTAGAGAGAACTGTATAATACTCTCGAGTCATCAAACAACATGAGGCAGCGGTGATAACAACGTACAGGGAAAGAATATTCCCTACACAATTGAGACGCCCTTTTTCTTGAATATTTACAACGTAAGGAGCATCATGGATCCTCACTGGTATGTCTTCACCCTCCAAATAACTAACTACACGTTTTTGGCGAACGAGAAAATCCGCTGATTGCTCTAAAAGAATTACAAAAATGAACTTCTCACTATAAAATTTTCTAACATCTAGGCTTATCGATTTTATTGCAAATAAAGTTACAGGAAATATAATTTTACTTACTATTTTCTTCATCTGCGAAAGTCCCAATGATTCCTGGAGACCAAATTCCACAAAGAATTAAAAGGTGCAAGAATATTTTTTCTTGCATTTTGTAGTTCAGACGATGAAGTTATGTTCAGCTTATTACACTGAAGACGAGGCCCATTTGTGTAAAAGTTTTGTTTTTTTTTAATCTTATCTTTTATACTGTAGAATGTATATTCATTTACAAGCGAAATAAACAGTATCGTAACAAAAGGTATAGTTATAAATTTGATTGTCAGGAGTTTATGGACATTTCGAATAACACGTGCCTGTTATCCTATTATAAAAAGATCATGGGAAAAAAGGTCGAATATCTTAACGCTTTTTCCGTAATCATGATTCGTAATAGCGTACGTATCGATAGTGGATTTCGACAATCGATAATTTTTATTTTTTATAACATACAACAGATATAGTACTTATTTAGTTTACAAAATTTATGGGAACCTTTTTTATAAATATATATTATTTTATGAAAATTGGTTGAGTTTTTAAAATTCATATCATGTAATTATAATGTGTGTGTGTGTGTCATAAAATATAATATTTAAAAAAAGACTATAACGTGCGCACGAAAGCACGCGCTCGATTTCATATTTAGATATAGTAAGTTATATAAAATAGTTAATACAGGAACTTTGTGGCTCTCTCTCAGATAAAAAAAAATTGTTAAATGTTATTACTTTTTTGAAAATAGATATCGTAAGTTAAAAAAATAGTTAATACAGAAACTTTGTTTTTATCACTCAGATAAAAAAATTGTTAAATGTTATTACCAAAAATGTTTCAAAATATTTCTTTAGAGTGTGATATTTTATAAAATAAACTTTCTGATTTTGGGATATAAATTTTCCGACAGTTTTCGAAAAAGAAAGGATAGCTATCAGAATCAGAAAGAAGAAGATAAATATCTATATTATAAATTTTTATAATATTACCTGCTGGTATTTTTTATAATTCAAAATATATTTAGTATCTTTCATTAAAATATAAATTATTATACACTGAATTATCTATATTTTCTATCTATAAATGTCTATATCAATATTTTATAAAGTATCGCACATTTTTTAAAGAAATATGAAGTATCATAAAATATAACATTTAAAAACAAAGGAAAGCAATTTTTTTTGCAAAGTAGCGAACGATTCAAATTTTTTTTTATAACGTAAAACTAGAAACTGTAAAACAGATGTGGTACTTATTTAGTTTACAAAATGTTATTCCTATAGAACTGAATTTAAAAAATCTTAATTACATCTGTTAGAGAAAAAAAAAGTTTTATAAATTATAATATTTAAAATAAAATGAAAAACGCGCGCGTTCGTTCTTGTTTAGATAAAAAATCAAATATATAACACTTATATATTTTAAGTCGGTTAATCGATTTGTGTGACGTCGGTGAACAAAGAAATCGGGAGAAACGTTTCTCTCGCACTTTTACCTTATTCTTTATTATTTCTTGCCATTAAACACTTCTGTAACTGAGTATATATTTCTATCTTTTCCTGTTTTTCTCCAAAATGATAAGTTTGATAGACGCCCTCTTCTGTCGAGTCAGACTTTGAGCCAGTAACGTTCCAGGAAAAAAAAGTGACATTGCTTATACTCAAAAGTGAAACTTGATCAAACTCAATCAAACTCGCCTGCCTAAGCCTTATCACAGATTCAACTAAAATAAATAACAGTGTAATTACTTCAACACGTATATTTTTATTTGATTCAGCATAGATTACGTTCTATTTCGTTAATACTTTATTGAAATTAGCGTTGAGTATTTGAATTATTGATGACGATTTAGGAAATATTCATCAATGCTTTGAGTGTTATTTCTGATCCACTGATTGTAGTAAGGATCTTGCAAGTATGCATAAATGTCAGGATATCGAGGATCAGTCCGAAGAGATGCTCCACTCCAAAGAAAAATCGCACCCAAGGTACCGTCAACAATTAAACCAGCACCAATATCAGAATGGCCACAGTGTCTTTGTGGATGGTAAGTGCAAACATTTTTATCCGTAATCAAATGATGAGTTCGATATCTGTCTGCACAATTTTGACGTGAAATTACTGGCACTTCGATTGATCGTAGATTTTTAGGAATATTCGTTCCACGGCTGAAATCAGGGAGTTTACCTCATATATAGTGATGTATTGCATCTAAAGTATTATTTTTTATGAATTTAATGTCTGTTAATATGTTATTGACAACTTACTTTTCCATAGCATAAGCATTATATCCCCAACCATAAACTGTACCAATTGAGCCCACTAGCAAAGGTCCTATATGCAGCCTTATGGGCCGACAGGTTGGAGAAAACACGAACGTTGGACGAACAATGAGTAAATCTACACCATCCTGAAATCTGATTTCTCTGTCGCCAATGCGCCTTCTTATTTCTTCTACGTGATGAATATTACCCTGGCCTAAACGTGCAGTACTAGAGGCAACTGTGTAATACTCTCGACTCATCGTACAACATGAGGCAGCGGTGATAACAACGTCCTGGGAAAGGATATTACCTACGCATTTGAGACGCCTATTTTCTTTAATATATACAACGTGGGGAGCATCATTAATTTTCACTTTTATGTCTTCACCCTCCAAGTAACTAACTACACGTTTTTGGCGAACGAGAAAATCCGACGATTGCTCTAAAAGAATATTAAAAAATTAATTTCTCAGTATAAAATTTTCTAAAAGCTTGCTTATCAGTTTTATTCCAGATAATTTTAAGAGGACTATAATTTTACATGCTTACTAATTTCTTCCTTTGCAAAGGTTTCAATGATTCCTAGAGACCAAAGTCCACATAGAATGAAAAGGCGCAAGAATGTTTTTCCTGGCATTTTGTAGTTCAGACACTGAAATTATGTCCAGCTTATTACACTGAAGACGAGGCCCATTTGCGTAAAAGTTTTGGTTTCTTTTAATCTTATCTTTTATACTGTAGAATGTATATTCATTTATAAGCGAAATAAACAGTGTCGCAACAAAGGTAAAGTTATAAACTTGAATGTCACGAGTTTATGGACATTTCGAATAATACGTACTTGTTATTATTTTTTTATTTTCATGTAGATAAAAAATAAAATATATAACACTTATATTTTTTAAATCGGCTAATCGATTTGCGTGGCGACGGCAAGCAAAGAAAATCGGTAGAAAGAGAAACGTTTCTCTCGCACTTTTTATACCTTATTCTTTATTATTTCTTGCCATTACACTCTTCTGTAACTGAATACATTTCTCCCTTTCTCTGTTTTTCTCCAAAACGATAAGTTCGACAAAGACCCTCTTATATCAAGTCAGGATTTGAGCGAGTGTGACGTCAGAGGGCGAGTCAGAGGGAATAAAATTGGCATTGATACAAGAACGTAAACTCAGTTAGTCAATTTTATAACATTTTTACGTAATTATTTACATACTTTAAGGCTATTGAGCTCTTATGTATATAAGTTTAAGTTAATTAACTCTGTTTTCTAACAAGGTGAAACTCAATTAACACCTCAATATCACGCGAGGGATTGACTACTTTTAAGCGCCCAACAGAGAATCTAAGAGATTTAAGGGATTCCTGAGATTTCTAAGAATTCAAAGGACTTATCGAGGGGTCAACCACTCTCTGAGTTTTCGTGTACCAGAAATATATTCCGGAACGAAGTTTGAGAAGTTTAATGTGCCTGTAACATATTTTCCTCGTGACTTTACTTCACCAATTAGCATCATACTTCAAAATCTCAGGTATCGTGAATGAGAAGCAATGTATCATTCCACAACGTCACATTTCATGTATGACAATTAGTGCGACACAAAATTATTGATACATTCACTGTAACGGATCATCAGGCAACTCATTTACAACGTCAAATTCAATTTCACGGACAATGCTGCTTCCGTCGAGCACCGCAAACTGTTCATGCTCATGCCACGTCCCCTTGACCCATAGATCTCATGACTCGTTCGCTTTGAGCCCGAGTTTACATCTACAACTACAACTAAACTTGTATATATACCGTCTACACTCTATTGTTATACGTACAAACACTGTAAATTATAACTATATATCTGTATTGTCCAATAGATTGCTAAACTACCTCTTGTTGCCAATGAGAGAAGCCAACTCAGGTCCCCAGGTCTGAAGATGATTCATTGATCGCACTAATGGTTTTGCTGGGGTGAGTCTCCAGTGATGACCATAAATATGGTGATTGCCAGGACTACTAGGGTAGTCCGAAGGATAGTCGGCATGACATTGAAGTCCACGCCGCATTCTCCTACCGAAGGTATCTCGTGAACAAACAAGAATTCTTTGGTCACGCGAGCATGAAATTTCTGTTTGTAGGTGGTATGTACGTTTTCCCATAAAAAAGCTTTTACTGCAAATCTGTTATTAGTTATTTTTCTACTGTGTTTTCAACGAACTGCGTTTTTAACCAAGGTGTTAATGATTTTCCATTCTCTTTCTGTTATATTAAGCTTCGTTCCTTTTTCTTTATTGATATATCGCTCTCCTTAAATTTATTATTATTTTTTTGTCTTCAAAGGTGTGAGTACACGTTTTGATCGATGATCATAAATGCAAAGGCAATTTGAATGGAAAAAAGTCAATCTACTCATAATTGAATAAGTAAGATTGTGTTTCGTTTATGTCTGGATAACAAGTTTCATTTAGATGTCTTCGATGTGATAAGAGTATTTCTTCATTCTTATTACCAGTTGTAGTCACACCCATCAAATAGATCGTGATCTCGATCTTAAGGCCGAGTTTACTACAAAATATGCACGAGAAATGTGGCCTTGAACGTAAGACTTGCCCTAGACACGTGTTCTCGACATAATTCCAATATTCAAGGGTATGTGTATGAGTGCCTTTGACAAGTCGCCAAAAAGGTCGATATGCAGAATGCAGCTGAGGTACGATGCTCCCAAATTTCCAGAAGGGAGTGATTCTAATTCTTAGCAAGAAATAAATAAAAATAATTTATTGGTTCGGTTATTTTGATTGTTATTTTCATTATAGCCATATTTTCCTCAAGGACATCTGATAATTTGTTAATTGTCACTAAAACTAGGCCGTTTAGCTAAATGGAACTACGTGAAATTATTATTACTCATCAGTTACTAACCAAAGCGAATGAAGATCGTGTATTTCGACTATTTCGAGCATTTCCGTTTTACTGTTACCCGGAGTAAGCGTCACTGTCCTGAATAAATAGAAATATCTCTAAGCCTAAGTCTACCTCCATCTTCAAGATCTAAACCCAGATGTGTCATTCAAGACTCGAGTTACAAATGTAGTAATTTTGCAACATTTTCCACCAGAAATTTGTAACCATTCCAAAAAGGAAATTCAGAGCCTAAAAATGTTTGAACTGATCATAAATAAGTCCCTGAAGGATGATTCATTGATTGTTGGGACTAGAGTGAAAGTTTTGCCAAATAGAGCGTGAAGTTCATGATAAGATTTCTCATGATGGGCAATTTTAATTTGACTTTATTCCACCCACTTCTACAGAAAACGGGAAAAATGCCTTAAAAGTAGAAAAAGTAGAGAAAGTGGAAGGTGAGAGATAAATTCAGAATTTTTACAATCTCGCTGATATACGATCGAACGGTTCGTTTGTTTCTTCAGTTTATCGTCCTGAAGTGACGTGATGATTTAACGAAAGTAAATAAATGAGTTACAACTTGTCTGCGTCATCAGTCGATAAAAATACAAGAACATGCGAGCAGGGGTTAATAACCACTTGAAAAGTTTGTTCAAAGATACATTACTTTCGTAAAGTTGAAGGCGAAAATAATTTTTAGGAATCTCTCAAAATAACGATTTATTATTACATGTAAGTCAGAATGAGTATAGAAAAGTTCAGACGATCTTATACTTCCGAGAGAGGTGTAAGAGATATTGAGGCTAGCGAAAGTTTATTGGGAATTAGTTGAAAATATTTAAATAGTCTTTTAATAGCAACTTAGACGAGAAAGCTTCTCTTTTAGACACGTAGGCTGCATTTACTGCACTTGGATACAGCCGTTGTATAATATGTAATAACTTCTCTCCGGTAATCGTTTGATGTCTCTCGATAATAATACGGCTGCTTTATCGACTAGTGATCAGCGGCCATTATATATTACAATATTACAGAGACGGACACTTAAACACATGTATCACACGGAAGCGTTCTTTTTAAAAATTCCCACGAATTTTATTAGCATCTGAGAATGTTGTAATATTTTAAAATGACTCTTGCTTAAATGTAGGTTGAGAAGAAGAGGATAATGAGAGACTGATGATAATGGTGAGAATGACAAAAGACATTGATGTGCAAAAGGTAGAAAAAGTAGGTAAAGTCCCACCAAAATCATCCTGAGGAACTTTTTATAAGAATATTTGATGCATTTCATATGTAGTTCCAAAAATATTAGGAATTTGGAGACAATCGTGGCGCAGTGGTTGAAAAAGCTATCGAACTCGAATGTGTCCGATGTGATTTGACGATAGCTGAACAGCACGTTATTTTTCTTTATCGTCTTTATCTAATCAAATTCATGCTGAAGTTATTGAACATCGA
>JAUEJJ010000004.1:3918293-3929338 GCA_032164275.1 Synergus coniferae
AACACAGTTTATTTTTTACATTTGCATTCACTGATGTGCGCTTTTATATACACACACACGAAAGAAAACATTTTTATGTTTCTTTGAAATTATATTCCGCGAAATAATATCTTTTCCAGAAACTTTATAATGCAAGTCTGCTTTTCCGGAAGTTTTATGACTTCAATAAAAGTTTGAGTGCCATCTAACACAATATAACTTTCCGGAAGAGGACCATCTTCATATAATAAATTTATAATAGTTCATACTTCAACAAGTTTGTAGCCAAAAGCGATAATCCTGACTTATTAATAAAGGTTCAGAGATCAAAATGTTTAATGATGAGTTTTAGTCTGCAAACTTAAAAGTTGGAAATTTAATTAGTATTTTAAAATTTTGGAAGACTTTTAAATTCGGAGGCCTTTAAATTTTAAGTTTATGGAATATTTAAATCTTCTATAGTATTCTAGACTCTGTTCTCTCCAAGAGATTCTCTCAAAAAAAAAGACCAAGTTATTTCCTCAATAGACTATTGGTTTTCTTCCCCATGATTATAAACTATCATTGCAAATATCAAAGAAAGACAATAATTTTCAAGAGTTAAAAAGAGGGGGAAGCAGATTTCAAAGTCACGCCAGTGACCACAGGTATTTCCTTTTAAACCCGTCTCTGTAAAGTTAAGAAACAGAGCGTAACTTCACTAAGGAGCATCGCCTAGACACAATTTCAAAGCAATGAGAGGAACTTTGATTTTTCCGAGAATAGCCAAGACCCATGTTATAAATATTAATCTTCAAGTTTCAACATTCGATCCGACCAATAATTTCCTTTTGGGGTTCAGATTTAGATTTATGACTGATTAAAATCAGTTGAAAGTTTGATTTCCATTTTATCAGTCGCATAAAACGCTCTAGTTATATTAAGTTCACTAAATCTAAATGAACTTCTCAATCAGAATTTTTTTCTTTAATTTGAATATGAAATTAATTTACTCACGTGGATCGCGTTGAATTAGTTCGTACAGAACGGAAGCGGTTCTCGTCTCATCGACGCAATCCCAAAATCCATCGCAAGCCACAACCAGAAAATCTTCCGTTCCATCCAACGGAAATGTCTGGACTTCCGGTTCCCCTGTGATGAAAGGTTTATATTGTCTATCACCTGAAATAAAAATAAAATTTTATCAATCAAAGTAAATTAACTGCAGTACAAGATTATTCAAATATATTTCAATTTAAATACTTGCAAATAAGGATTTTTTAAAATCACCATTATTTTTAAAGTAGACCCAACTTAAAATAGGATTTTAAATTTAAGATGAAACTAACACACAAAAAGGATATCTTACAGTCTAAAAACACGCAAGTAACCTGGAATCAGTATTCAAGACGGTTATAATTACGTTTAATCACCTAATTAATGAACGTGAAGCTGATTTACATAATGGCGCCAAACTAGCGTGGGCGCTTCCGGTTATTATGTTACGTTAAATATTTCTATCTTCCCTTCTTCTCTCATATTCATCTTTCCATAAACAAAGGAATTTTCAAATTTTGCAAAATCTTATTGACTATAATTCTTTGAATTCTTCGAATTTGAATTCGTTAAAGTTAAATGTTAATAGTTTTAACAACTTTAGAGATTACTCTGAGTCTGAAGTCGGATGGAGTTATTTAATACTAACAAGAAATTATTTTTTAAGACCTCTTATATGATTTTGGGATGGACGAGTAGTGGAATTAAATAATCTAATCAAAATTGATTGCAGGATAGTTGCACGTAGTATTGTGTCAGCCAGCGCAATCGAAGCCAACAGGATACTCGACACGCGTCCAGAATTTTCACGCGACCCTAAATGGCACTGGGCGATCGTGTCTGGTCCAATGGCTACCCTACTTGGTCGTCACTTCCTCGTACGGTCGTTTCAAACAAAATCATTGTCCGAGGGTTAGCTGACTCACAAATTGTTCCCCCGTTCTAATAATAAGCACGTAACGTGCTAAAATTTTTCCTTTCATTTTCAGAAATATATTGACTTATAAATTTACCTGATCGAACGACCGATTCAGCAGATAAAATCAATAAATCATTCCAAATTCCTTAAAAGGATCAAAATAAAATTGATTTCGAAGTCCCTAACAATTCAATTCTGAACTAAAGATTTAAAATAAGTTTACAAAACTGTAACTTATTTTATCGTCGCTATAAAGTTGCAATTTCTATAAGAGGAATCACTGAAACGTAGAATAATAAAGAGATATTGTCTTAAGAAGTGTTAAAATATCGTAACCGCAAAACCGCAGAGAAGAGAGACCTTATCGTTGAATAACGCACCCTAAAAAATAAGACAACTACTGTTAAGGTAGCAATTTTTAGGGATCAGAAGCACTTTAAAGTGAAGCAATGTTTTTTTCATGCAAAACAGAAATACTCAATGTAATGAAACAAAAAGAGCACAAATTAATAAATAAAATAATGAAAGTCGTCCTTTCTAGGATTCCAGATCTTATTTTTGGAATTAGACAAACGATTCTGGAAATAATTAAAAAATATATATTCATTTTTGCTCAAATGAGAGGCGGTCAATTTTTTTGAAAAATCTACAAAAATTTGTATTTTCTCAATTTTTAATTCCAATTTTCTAGGAACTTTTTAAAATTATTGCAAATTTACTAAATTGATGTGAGTGTTGCCATCTGTTGAGACATTGAGGTCTTTTTCAGCCGAAGAGAATGTGAGTTCTATACTTTTTTTTGCGTTTTACAATCAAACAAGCAAGATACGCAGCAGTCAAATGCAGTATGTGCAATTTTAGTCTTTATAAAAATTTACCTTTGCTTGATCTAAGTTTTAAAAATATAAATAATTTCATTTACCCTTAATTAGTAATTAGCGGTCGCAACTGGACAATCAGTGAAAGAAGAAGTGGATTTAGTAAAATTTTAAAGAAAGCTGAAGTGTGTTCACGTCAAAAATACAACAGGTTTGATAAAAAATTTTCAAGAATTTAAATCCATATTATTTAAAATCGAAGTTTTAACAGTTGAAAACTCAAGTATTTGAAAATTTCGTTTTTAATATTAACAATAAGCCAAGAACTGTGAAACATGTACTGAAACGAATTACCCAATTTATCAAAAGGGAGGAAGAGAATATAATCCAGTTTAATGGTCAGAAAAGGATGTCACACGGTTCAACAGCATGAGTTCTCTTGTTAAGTCTGGTTTTGAATTGCCTAATAGCTTTTGTTTCACGAATTTTCAGCTACTCACTAATTTCATTCCAGAAGTTGAGTTTAAATTACTCGTTTATTTTAATTAATAAAATTGGCTTAAAAATCATTAATATTGTTTTAAATACCAACTTTAGCATTATTATTAAACATCAATAAATAAATTATCATACTTGAATATTAACTTACCTATCGATCTCGAGACACTCAGGTGGCCATTAACTCGCCAGATTCCAAAATATATCACATTTCCTCCCATATTTTCCACTCTCTCTTTCTCATCCTACAAAGAAAAAAAAAATCAATTCCGGCGTGAAATTTGAACTGCAGTACTCGCTGAAGTGTTAAAAAATTACAAAAAAAAAATTTCTAATTCTTCATTGACTTTCACAGCTTCGCCCTCGTTTTTCAATTATTTTTTTACTTGACAACTGCTAAATTACAGATTTCAACAGATTTTAAGAGTGTTTTAGCGTGAAATAAAGTCAAATAGTATCAATCATGTCTCTAATAGGAACACAAATTTACAATGACTGTGATCTTCTAAAATTCGAAACTTATGAAGAATACTTGGACTCTTTAGTAACCCCGGTTGACCTCTCATACCTAAGAAGCACAAAAATCGCACGCCAAGTTGCAGAATTAGGTTATCGATGTACCGGAGAAACCTTAAGCAAATCTTCCTTTTATAAACGCCTTGAGGATGCTCGAAATTTAGTCTACCCAGTCTACAAACCTTATATACTATGCTCTGAATTAATTACTCCCACTGATTCTCTCCAAATGAAATTAGCCCTCCGGGAAAGGGGAAATCGTTTAGGAGTAATTTCAACAATAGTATTTATCCAATACAATGTAAAATCTCAAGCTGAAATTTCCGGATATATTGATTATGCTCATCGTTTAGAAACTGAAGACTGGCTTCCTTTTTTCCAAGGGAAGAAGAAGTTACGAGTTCAAAAGACCGATCTTGGATATTATCATTGGAAAATGGGAAAATTGATCCTCAACGAAAGCCCCAATTATCAACCGATGATAGATTCAAGACGAGGCCTTTTGTTCAAAAATTTACGAGATAGACATATTGTTCATATTGATCCTTTCGTTTCTTTTCATGGTATTGCAACTAACCGAGAAACAGTTCGCAGCAAGGGATATGAACATGTGGTTTTGTATGATCATCAACTTCGCAAACAATTGTGATTTTAGAGAAAGAAACAAAAATTTTAACAATTCAAGTCTTAAAGGAAATATCTTTCCTAGAATATGTAAATTAATTTAAATAAATAAATACTTACTACTCTCTCTGGTTTATGTGGATTGACAAGTTGAATAACTTTACCATTTTTCACTAAAGCGGCTTGTGAATCTCCAGCCCAAGCTATGTACAATGTTTTGTTCACTAATAAAGCAACAACGGCGGTACTTCCGCTATTCATTCCCTGAAAAGAAAAATAAATTTAGGTGGTAAATACTATTTAAAATGAAGGCAAAGACTATTTAAATTTATTTAAAATATTTAAATTATTGTATCTTACTTTGTGAATGAAGCGAGCGTCAGTCGTTTGGAAAGCATCTCGTAAGGCAAGAACTGGATTCGTAGGATAATAAATGCTTTCCACTAAATACTGATGAAGATGAGCAGCACAATAAACTGCTGCATCCTGTCCTCCATGACCATCGAATACTGCATAATAATTTACAAGGGAATCATCCTGAAAATTATCATAAAATATTAGCCAATTAGATCCACATTCGATAACGAAAAGAATTAGTTTCATTTTATTATTTCATTCAATTTCTTTTACAGTATACAAACCTTAATACTGAACATTGTGTTTAAGTCGTGTAATACAACGGAACGATCTTCCATTTTTCTTCTTATGTTTTTAATGGCATAAGTTGTAACCAAAGGCAGCGGAGTAGAAGGCGGTGGTGGCAATAAGGCCAGGCGACTATTATCTAAATATCGAGTGCAAATTTCGTTCACTTTGTTTGTAACTGCTTGCATCAATTTCAAAGGACCATACGCTAAAACAGAAATCAATCAGTAAATTAGTCATTCAGTTTAATTATTTGTACATTTTTTTTTAATTAAAAGAAATATTTAAAATCTTACTATTTTCATGAGGTTTTAGGCCGCAATCTTCTGGTTGCTTTCGACACATTGCCTTTATTTCTTCTATCACTAATCGTACCATGTGAGCTTGCAAACTTGGAGGACAGAATCTGAAAAGAAAAAATTTTAATAATCAGCTTTGCAGAAAAATAAAACCCTATTACTTTATATAATTTTCATAATTTTGATACAAGTTTTTTATTCATTTTTCTATTTATACTTTCAGAAAAGAATTTTTGCGTAAGTTCTTTATCTAATAGATAAGATACGAATAATAGTGGGATTTAAAAGTCATTCGCAAGATAATTAAGATTATTAATTGACGATGCAGACCATTCTGTGAGTGTAATCAAGCGGAAATAACTTCTTTGAATTGAAATAGAAGCTTCACGAAAATTGCAATTTACGTAAACTGGAAATTAAAATGGTAGAAAAAGTTGGAAAATATCAACACGAACGAAATGAAAATCTCGATGGATACTTCAAAGCAGTAGGTATGTGACTCATATTCATTTTCTCGTTTAATTTAATCATGCATTCTTTTAGATAAAAGTCACTTCTATATAACTAAAAATATGTTCTTTAATTTTAAAAACAGGAGTTCCATACATTCCAAGAAAAATGATGCTTACTACAAGTCCTACTCTCGAAATAAAGCATGAAGATGATAAATGGACTATCCGCACTATTTCTATAATGCGTACTTCAGAAATTACTTTTAGAGTAGAAGAAGAATTTGATGAAGTGATGCCTTTTGGGGTTACTTTAAAAGTGCGTATATTTGTTCAAATAATTCAATTTTGATTTCCAATCATTTGTAAGAATCTAAAATATTAATAATTTGGTATAAAAATATTTTTTAATAGAATGTGGCGAAAATTGAAGGTGATAGCATTATTATTTCTTCTACTGGACCAAATGGCGAAAAAACTATACGAAAATATGATTTTACAAACGACCAAGCAATTTTGGTAAGCTTATAAGGGTCAATTTTTTATTTTTCTTTACGTTCTAAAATTTTCATAATAAATCCAGTCTTAAAATAAATTTAAGGTTATTTTTGTGATTATTAAAATGCTTGTTCTGCTCTTTTCTTCATTGCAGACTATGACACACGAGCAAAGTGGTCAGATTGCAAAACGATACTTCAAGAGAATTTCATAAAGTCGTCGAACTTATATATAATACGTATATGTAATACCAACAAGTACCGGCACAATAATTTGTGAATATTTTATAATTTGTATTATAAAATATATTTTTTCATATTTGATACGACACTTTTGTTACTACAAATTATTGTAAATTTTATAAATGATATGTAATTGTATTTTTTAAATCAATAATAAAAACAAGCACTTCAGAAATGATTAGGAAAAGAATAATATTATTAGATATGTTTGGAAGTATGTATAAGCGACTAATTGTGTTCAGTTTAAAATAATTCAGTGCTGAAATTATTTAGAATTGAAAACCGAAGCTGTCCAGAAATTAATAATACATATAAACCCATTTAAATCTAGATATTTGTACTCGTTTGCTAAAATCACCTGGACGGAAATCAAGGTTTGTTTACATGCGATTTTGACTCATTCAACAGCTCGGATCAAATAATAAATAAATTGAATAGGTCAAAGTGTCACTTACTTTTGATTAAGGTACTGTAGAGTCATATCGATGATCTCACCCACGATTTCGCCTTCGGTGGCATCGTATCCGTTAATTTTAACTGGAAGTTGATCATCTGGATTCAAATTCGCGATGAACTCCCTGAAAAATCGGCCATACGATCCAAGGTAATCTCCGTTATCCTGTTCCAAAGCCATTTTTAGCCACTCTTTTCACAGTTTCGTAAAAAACGCTAAAAATGCTGCGAAACCGATTATCAATATATCAAAATCCGACAACAAAACTTGGCACTTGTGGTCACGCACACGCCAAGTCTCCAAACTTGGTACTTTATTAATATTATTATTGATATTTTGTAACGGTCTCACGCAGACGTTAAGTCAATTCCAAAAAAATAGACGCCTCCTTTTTTTTTCTTAGCTCACACCTACGTCGCAATCGCCAAACTCCAGAGACCTATATAGTCTATAGAAAAGTTCTTGAAATTGTTTTTTTTTAGGTTACATCACTCGACTCATTCACCGACGCGCGTACTCTGCGAACAATACAGTACATACGGACCATACGGTACATACCTATTCTAACAACACACAACACCACATATATGCCACATATGCACCACATGATTTGTCATTGCCTAGGTATGCTTTCAACAACGCGGGCCCCGCGCTCGGCATCTGATTGGTTGCTATTCGCGCGCAGTTTAAAATGCTAAAAATATTGTCGAATTTTAAACTGCGCGCGAATAGAAACCAATCAGATATTATGGGCGACGCATGCGCAATAAAGTACGGTTTCACACTTGCGCCTCTAGGTAGCATTCTTTTGAAAAATAATTACAACGCGCAAAAATTTCAAAATAGTCTTAACCTTACTTTATTAAGTATACAATATAGAATATATGCACATACGTATATATATATATAATATAATTATTATAAATAATAATAATTATTATATATGAATTTTAAGTTTGGAGAAAGCTTCACTGCGCATGACGAGAAAATGGCCGCCCCTGATGTTTATCTCATTCGGATTTGCATTTACCGGAGAAAATCGGTGAAAGTTGATTAATTATTGTTCATAAATACAAGCGGAAATTAAGAAATTTTAACGGCTCGCTGGTCAGCTTAACTTTGATATGGGTTACGTTTCCTCTTTTATGTATTCTAACAGTTTTTCCATTCAGTTCCAAGAAAGACCGCCAATAACGGTTATTGCCAATACTTAATTCTAATATTTGAATATTTTGAACGTGATTGTGAATTTAGAATCATCCTCGAACAAACTGAACCAACCTTTTTTTTTTAATACATAGAATAAAGTCCACAGATAGATTTTAAACTACATACGTATTAGGGTGGTTCAAATAATTAATATAACTTATTTAAATGTTATTTTATTTCCAATTTAATGAAAAAGAAAGGCTTACCCATCTGTATATATTAAAATGCGTATAAGAAATGAATATTCACATTTCATTCACACAAATCCACCCACACGACTTTCAAATTAAAATTAAACAAAACTTATCCCTGTAATATGTATGTACAATTATATTTTTTCTAAATCATACTCCCAATTATAACTCGACTGAAAATCTAGTCAAAAAAGGGGAAATATCTTATTAGACCTAAATGATGTCTGGCATATTTAAAATTTTTATAATCCACAGTTCACATTTCCTAATTAAAATTTTATAGCTGAGAGAATCAAACTTAGATGATAAACAATTTAAAAAAGACAAATTGTTCATGGTCAAATTCATTAACGATATAAATTTTTTATAAAATCGATTATATGTATCCAATGGAAAGAAATATTTCCCTGTCATATTTCTTTCATACCAGTGATTTTCGTAAATTTTGCACAGTTAACGTGTGTAAATTTATTAAAATTAGGGACATATCTAAATTAATAAGAGTAAATTCTACGAGTCTAATCAGTCTTCAACCTTTTCGGTGCAGGTTCACTGTTTTGTGAATTAGAATCTTCGGAAAATCCTAAATGTGCGGAGAAGTCTGTCATCCCTTGGGAATCACTGACTGTTGAGAAGCCTGTAAAAAAGGGAAGATAAGTTTATAATGGTTTAGTTTTAGACTTTATATCACAAATAATTCATTCTAAATTACTTACATGTATTCGAATCTTCTGTGAGACCGAAGTTTGAATTTGAAGAGTCTATTCCTCCCTTCCTGGGTAAACCGTTCTCCTTATCAGCGACTATTTTTCCCTTTTTCTTCTGCGTTAGAAAATAATTTATTCAAGTTACATATCGAAAGTGTGATTCTAAAGTAAAACTTAAAAATAGGATATTTGTTAACACTATACGATGTTAAAATTTTCAAAATTTCTATTTTATTAATTAGTTATTTCATATCAATTTCATAATTTAATAAATCTGAGATTCAATATTAAAAATTATTCTGACTTACAGTACTTTCAGAAACAATTGTTTCTTTTTTTTCAAGTTTCATAATTTATGGATTGAAAAAATTGTAAAAAAAATTATAGACTTATAGACTATAATGAGAAACAAATAATAATTTTGATTTTTCTGAAAATAAAATAATAATTTATGCTTTGAAAAGTGTAAGCTTCTAAAAATTGTTTTAAATCAAATTTGAGATCCCATTTTTAAATTCAAATGTAAAGTAAAGTGTTTTATCAAATCTGGTGGCTTTCCAGATTAAAATTTTTCTTAATTTCTAAAACGTTCTTAAATAGAATACATACTTTCACATTTGAATTTTCATTGTTATCCAAAACAAAAGCCCTTGAACTTCTGAACCTATCCTATTTAAAGAAAAAATATTTAATGTATTTCGAACAATCTTATATTAGAATTATTGAACAATTTTGAAGAATTTTCGGTTTAAAAAGAGTTTTAAATTGAAATACGGATCATTTCATCATGTTAAAAATTGTAAAAAGTTTGAATTACCTATTCTAAAGTATATTTTCAGAATTTGTGTATTCATTTAAAAAGTAAATAATAAAAATACACTAAATTGGAAAAAAGATACATATTTTAATTACGTGACCGAAGATAAATATGTAAAAGGTTTAAAGTTTCAGAGACAAATAGTAAAAAGATACACCTTTCAAAACTAAAATGAAAGTCAATATCTGTTTGTTTTGGAACTAAAAATCTTTAACTAGTAGGTAAAATAATTGCTCAATCAATATCAATGTACTATTTAATCTTACAATATTAAAAAAAAACTAAATAAATGAAAAGAAAGCTTTAAGTTTTAGACCTTTTTCAATTTCAATTATTCGTTATCTTTTGGAGCAAGTGTTAACGAAAGTAAAATTTACAATTGTAAATTAAAAGAAAAATTGTAAAGTAAACATTTATAAATTCCTGATAAGATTTAAGATAAAACTGAAGATTTTCTCTGATTATGAGAAAAATAAGAAAACTCCTCCGAAAATTCTAAAAATTGGTAAAACATGGCAACTTACTTGTTCAAGCGTTGATATCGGAACCCATTTATAAATTTTCATAGTTGTTTCTCCTATCGTGACCCACTTCTTTTCCCTGGAAAATTCAAATCACAATCACAATTAACGTCAAATTACACTATATACGTCACAAAAGGAGAAAATTTGGAAAAACAAGTGTTATTACCAATGTCTGACTTTGTCCACAACTTGCATAACTCGTTTAATATCATCTTTGGCCCGACTACGGGTTTCCGCACGTACTGATCGTGACATCATCGTTTTATTTTTCGGAAAAACTTAACACACCCGAAAATTTTTAGATATAATTGTTAATTAATTGTAAAATTTGAAAGTGATGAGGTTAGGAAAATGACAGCGCACAGCGCGCTTAGATTCGATTTTCGCTTGTTTGCTTTCGGAAATTTGATGAGAATATTTGGTTTTATTCAGCCAGTCAAAGAAGTGATATTCTTTTGATCCTGAAATATGATTCGTCGATTTGCGAATGTGGAGGGGAATACGTCTTTCCTACAGCCTATCAGTAAAGATTGTTCCTGTTCATAAAAACGTGATGTAACCAATCTTTGTCTGATCAGGTCTGATGTAACCAAAAAGTGGAGATTATATACATCAGAA
>JAUEJJ010000004.1:3929438-3941529 GCA_032164275.1 Synergus coniferae
ATATACATCAGAAGGTTTATTTTCTCTTTTTTTGGAAAATTTGTAAGAGAAAATGTGTAAAAATGATGATAATAGTGGAAAAGAACAGAAAGGTGAAAATAATGAAAAAATTGAGGAGAGAAACATTAACGAATGGATGGTATGTTTTTTATTTCAAAATTTTTATGGGTAATATTTTAATCTCTTTTTAAGCTTTTTTTCCTTTTTTTTAAGCAAAAGTCTATAGCTTTTCTTAAATTTTATATTTATATCATTTTATTATATCAGTTATTTATATTATTAATATTTATTGTTTATTAAAATTTTTTAACTTTCTTTCGAATTTCGAAAAAGTGCATTAATTATACACAATAATTTTTCAATTAAAAACAAGATAACAAAATACTTTCGATCTTTAGATGATTGGAAGTTGTCAATAGGTTTTGTATTTTTAATTTTAATAGAAAATTTTATTCTTTGCTCCGAGAACAATTAAAAAGTTATATTGAATTAATTTAGACGAAAAAAATGCGATTTTTTTGTAATATGATAAAGTAATATAAATTTTTTATAACACTGTTTAGATTCGACCTTGTCATATTTACAATGAAGAATACAGCGATTGTACTAGTATAAAAGCTCGTTTCAATCAGTATTTTATTTTCGGAGATTATATAGATTGCTCTCAATGGAACACAGATTATATGAATTGTGAAAAGTGGGTCTCGACAAAAGACAACGAAGCCTACGTAAGCTTCTTTTCTCATAGCATTATTTTTTTTTAACCAAAATCCACTTTGTATTCTATTGTTTCTAACTCTATTGCAGAATGAATTGGTAGCAAGTGAAACTAATCGGAGGTTGGCGAGACTTAAAGCTCACTATGAAAATAATATTTGGAAAAGAAGGGATAAACCGCCAGAAGATTGGAACAAACCTTTACCACAGTGGTTGCAAGATAGGAATGCCAATTCTTATTTAGATATCAAAAACAATGAGATGAAAACAAGAGAAATAAAATCCATGGAACAACAGCTTTGTACTATTTTATAGTATTCTAATTAATTTTAATGTAACTATTTAATTAAAATAAATATGTTTTGTTTTTATAAAACAGGATTAAGTATTTGATTTTTCGTGTGAATCAAATAGGTAGATGAATGGCGAATTTCATTGTTCAAATAAGTGAGAGGATATCAAGGTTAACCATGAAAAAGAGCCTTCTCGTGTTCTACTTTCATTTTACTCTATGGTATATACAGAAATATAGGATAATCTCGAGCAGTAATTGAACTTAGATTAAAATTCAAGGTCTATAAATGCCAGAGGCAAAACTCAACGTAAATTTTATCTGAAATTAATTGTGGAATAATCAAAATACTATCTATAACGAAAAGAAAAAGTAAAAGAATTTTCTTATAAAATTCCATTCAAAATAAAAAAAAAATCTCAGCAAACAGTCCATTTTATTTAACAATAGGTGCTCTCATAAAGTATTTGTTTCATTCTTTACTCTATTATTCTATCAAATACCAAAATAATTTCTTATTTTACCAGGGCAAAGGAGAACCATCATATTGTAAGTAAGAACCACTTTTTTCAGCTGTAAGGTTCTGTAATGTGGTTAAAATTCCATCCACACTAGTATCAATTTCCAAAGGGGCTTGCGATCCTCCCATATCAGTTTTCACCCAACCTGGATGCATACAGACTGCAAGAATTCCATCCGCTTTGAAATCAATGCTCATCGACTTTGTTGCAGCATTTAATGCACTCTAAAAGGTAAATTTGTCACGTTATTGTTTTAAGATAATCTAAATAGAATTTTTCATATTTTATAGATGTAATCCAGCAGACCTTGCTGCATCGGTAGGGATAGAAACCACCAGAATCATTATTTGCTATACTTCCAAGGATAGAAGACATATTAATAATTGCAGCACGTGAAACGCTCATTGGCTTATCTGACTGATTGCTGGCAGCTTTTTTCAAAAGAGGTGCGAGTGCCTACAAATGAAATTAATTATTTATTAAATTAATTTGGAAAGGTTTTCGAAATAGCTTATCTCTACCTAAATGGTAAAATATTTTTTAAAATCACCTGCGTCAGCATAATTGGTGCAATTGTATTAATTGCAAAATTATCTTTCAACTGTTCCTCCTTGACCAAACCGATTCTCGTGAACTTTGATGAAATACCTGCATTATTAATGAGGACATTGAGACCAGCATCTCCCACTTTTTGGTTGACTGCCTCAAATATTTTTGTGTAATTTTTTGTATCCGTAAGATCTATTAAAACAAATAAGAAATACTATAAATTATAAAACTCAGGGGCCATTGTAAATTAGATGTGCTATATGCAATTATCATTAGTCATACATTAGAGTGAAAAACTTAATCGATAGACATGTTACTATGTTAGTTTTTACCTTGAATCATAAAAATATCAGTAAAACCGTGGTTTTGATTCAAAGCAATAATGAGTACACTGCACACAATGCAAACATGAAATCTTATTGATAGTGAAACTGCGATTATTCCCAGTGATTACATCCGGACGTGAATAACTCAGGTGGAATACTTGTTTTAATCCTGATAGCGGATAAATGAAGTCATGAGGTAATCATTTTGCAACAAGCTTAGTCTGTGTGAAGACTTGAATTATTTTAGATAAGTTTCCAAATTTTTTTTCTTTGATTTAGTTTCATTGAAAATCTGTTATTATTGACTACAGCATATTATGATGGTTTCTATCAAATAAAGTGAAGTGTGACTCAAACCAGAACTCATTCTTTTTTTTTTCTAGCGTATGACTCTATAAAGATTGAAAAACATGAAAGCGGATAAAACTAGAAAATCACGGAAAACGGGATTGTTTTCATCGTGTGTTAAAGGATCAGAATTTTCTTCTGAGAGTGAGGAGGACGAGAAAAAAGAAGTAAAAGTTACGATGAGCTCTGAGAACGGAAAAGAGGCTAAAGGTGAGCGGCTGTTTGTTTATAAGACTTTATATCTATCCATTTTCAAAAAATTTTCATATTTTTTGCAAACTTAAATTTTTTAATAACTTAAATTCTTTTAAATATACCTATTTCTATTATGTGTACATTCGGATTTGCATCTGCAATTGACTTGAGTTCCTGAAAACAAAATTTACACATAATTAATTTATGACAAATAATTTACAGTTACTAAAATTAACTACAATTAGAAAATTTAAGAATTTGAATTGAATATCAAATTAAATGCGAACTAAAATAAAGTACTTCTGAAACGAGTGAATTTATTCGTTATACAATATAATTACATGACCTTAACGCAATTCCTTTCTAAAAGTAATTTTCGCAGCGGAAGATCTTTCCAAGGTTATTTTAATGAATTATTTGCTTCAGTTATTCCTTAGAAACTTACTAAAAAGATTTATTTTCTTTTTCATCTCAATTTTAATTTAGGAATTTACAATAATTGAAGTTCATTGAAATTAATAGAATTCGTTATAATTTTATTTCGAAAAATGATGAAACTGAAATACAAGATCACAAGAAAAATTCCAACCATCTGGTATTTTTGCTTGATAGGAACAATTTCCAGAAACCAATAATCCACAATCTGCTTATTGTCATTCGACCTTACACAACAGAGCATAAAAATATTCTACATTGACTAAATTATAAAAAATATAATATTATTCAAGGGGTGTTATAATTGAATTTTTTTATATCAAAATTCACGCCAAGCATTTATATTATAAAAACAATAATTATCACACTACAATATAATAAAAATCTCCAAACAAGTGGAAAAGCAAAATAATTATTGATTTACATAAAAATTATTAATTTATTTTTATTTTTATTTAGGTATAATTATAGATTTGAAAATTTCAAATTTCGAACAAGTGGAGGGGCTAGCAACAATAATTTAGAATGTGCAGATGGCACTGCGATCGATTTAAATGACGTAAATATATGAAGTGGTTGAAGTGTCTTCGTGTTAGTTTAATTTCGCCCGTTACCTGTGACGGATATTTGTCATTGGTTGTTGTGGGTGTTGTGCTATTTCCTACAAAATTTTTTGAAAACTAAGAAGTGAAATTTTCGTGTCTAGTGGATTTTTAGCAAACGAAAAAAACACAATGGCGCCTGTTGGTAAGTCCTGGAGGTGCTGGAAAATTGCTCTTTGATTACGTAAAATCATGAAATTAAACTCGGTAATCAGCTTCCATAGTTCCATCAATGGAGTATACTACATTATATTAGTATAAAAAACTCACCGTGGCCTTGTCGATATCTCGACAAGTGGCGAAGATATTCTCTGGTTGGAATTTCGTGCCTCGTGACAAGTGTTTTACAAGACCCAGCCCGATTCCCCGATTGCAACCAGTGATTAATATTGAACGCATTTTTAATTTAATTTCCCGGTCTTACCAGGATAACACAACTTTTCGAATTAACTGGTCGCGCATGCACTCGATATTGAATGCTTCTCTGTAGGCATATATATATATATACATATATATATATATATATTGCCTATTTATGCGATTTGCTCCGAACACGTGGAATAATCATTTTTTCCGGATGTGGAATCAAAAACCTAGACGGATTTTGCGGTTTTGTGGACATAATGAAGCGGTCTTTTTTTTCGTAATCTAGGATATTTTTTCTCAAAGAAAGAAACCTTTTCTTAGGTTATATATGATAAACACACGTGTTTTCTCCAGCAAAAATTGTCTAAGAAAATATTTATGAACATATAATAGTTTTTAAGGATTCTAATTGAAAATTGGTTTCATATTGTGCATCAAACAATTTAAATCTCAATGTTTGAATTTGAAAATGTAAGATTTTGGAAAGTTCTTGTTTCAAGTACTTTTTTTTAATACTATAAATCAGTTTGAGGCCTTAAATATGAAAATTTTTTTACTATTTTTAGTAACGTTACATACTTTTATCTCAAACAAAGTTCATGAAGTCCATTTTTCTGTTGCAGAATGCTGTATGTGATTAGAGAACTTTCTGAAGTTTGTACTTTATTTTATTTTATTTTAATTTATGCTGAAGTGGCACTTTTATGTGAGAAAAAAGATACTTTGGCATATTTTCGGTTTTTTAATCCTGCTGTAGAACTAGGTATAAAATTTTGCATACAAAATTTGAATTTGGTGTTAATTGTTCATATTAAATTTCGAGCACTTCTATTTTGGTACTTTTGAAAACTCTTAATTTAAATTTAAAATGTTTCTGTTTTCTGCGTCCTGATTTTTAGAAGATTAATAAATTTCCAGAAACCGCAATTTCTGTTCAGAAAAAACCGTGAAACAAATTTGATAAGCAATATTTTTTCTGAAAATATAAATAACCAATTATATATTACATATATGTTATAATTCACAGAGTGACGTCAGAATCTTGCGATCGTGACTCGCGCTGCAATAATGGCGACGTTAACACTTATCCCGAGGTTTATATTTCGAAACCAAAATGTAAATTTATTTGACTTGCCACGTTCAAGAAGTAAACCTTTTATCTTCGGAAAAGCCGTGGTGGCTTATTTATGCAGTGAGTGTAGATTCATCGATTCACTCTGATATTTGAAAGCTGCTCGATTACGTAAAATCCGCAAAATGATTTTCAAAATACTTCTCACGTACGTCAAACTAAGTTTGACAGATCCAACCTGTCAATATTTCAACGATACTTAATCATTTTCAAAGAAAGAAAACAAAACACAAATTATTTTGTTCAATAGCCACTATAAACATTAAACTTCTAGATGAACATAACCTGTAAATTTACTTGTTGTTCTTCAATCTACTATTTTTATTGATTAAAATCCATTATATATTTTTAAAAAGATGAGCTTTTTAATGAAAGAATGCTTTTTTAAAAAACATAGGTTTTGTATATTAATGGTATTCATTTTTGCAAAATATACTCTTGTAGGCTTTGTTTGATTTGTTTTCAATTATCTCAATTATTTATTAACGTATAATACTTGCATGTACTGTTACTAATCGTGCAAAATGAAACGTCATCTTGTTGCATCATTGTTTGCAATTTATAATTGAACCAGGATGACTCGTTTATAAAATATTAATAGAATTGGACTGATCAATTTTATTGTAAATTAAATTCTAATAGATGATAATTTAAAAGTTTTTAACTTTTGATTCATTGGAGGATGATTTTACAATAATTTTCAATGAGGTTTCAAGTACCCTATGTCTTATCTCCTGTAACATAATCGTTTCCACGAGATAATAATTTGTAGAGGATTCCAAACCCAATTAATTGATACAATTGATAAAAAAGTTTATAAAAAAAATTGTTTTTTCACTTCCTATATTATCAACGCTTTTTGCAAACTTATGATGTCATATAAATATCTTATTAATCAAATTGATATTTGGAGATAATTTTGAATGAAATATTTGTTTCTTAGCGGAAAGAAAGTATACTTACGATTTGGTGGTCCTTGGAGGAGGATCCGGAGGTTTAGCGGCAGCAAAAGAAGCCGTTGAACTGGGAGCCAAAGTTGCGGTTTTGGATTATGTAACTCCAACTCCTTTAGGAACGAAATGGGGTTTGGGTGGAACTTGTGTCAACGTCGGTTGCATCCCGAAGAAGCTTATGCACCAGGCTGCTCTTCTTGGCGAAGCCGTTCATGTAATTATCTCCTTAAAAAAGTAGTTTAGAAATTAAGTTAAAAGTTCCCTAGAAATATAGTATCTAAGATAAAAAAAAATTACAGGAAGCTGTAGCATTTGGATGGCAAATACCAGACCCAAGCACCATCTCCATCGACTGGTCTGCTCTGACAACGGCTGTCCAAAACCACGTCAAATCCGTCAACTGGGTGACGAGAGTCGAGCTCAGAAATAAGTAAATAATATTAACTTTTAAACTTCATTTCTATAATTTTGTGATAGTTTTCTTTTCTATATATTTTGTATTTCCAGGCAAGTCGATTACATTAACGCTCTTGGTTACTTCAAAGACCAACATACGATTGTCGGTGTGATGAAAAATGGAGAGGAGAAAATTATCACGGCACAGAATATTTTAATCGCTGTTGGTGGAAGGCCTAGGTATCCGGATATTCCCGGAGCTTTAGAATACGCGATTACTAGTGATGATATTTTTAGTTTGGAGCAAGCTCCTGGTAAAACTCTAGTCGTCGGTGCTGGTTGTATCCTTTTTACGTGTGCCACTTTTAAAACGTATATAATTTTATGTAGATTCATAAAACTAAGAATTTTGAACAATTTCCTTAATCATATTTGTAGATATCGGATTAGAGTGTGCAGGTTTCCTGACTGGTATGGGTTTTGACACCACGATAATGGTACGATCCATTATTTTGCGTGGATTTGATCAGCAGATGGCAAACATAGTCGCTGAAGAAATGGCAGAACGAGGTGTACATTTCATTTATGAGGCTAAACCAAAAGCGATTGAAAAGCAAGCTGATGGTCGTCTACTCGTTCACTGGGTTGACAAAGTAAATCTCTTATCTTCAAAAAGTTTATTTTTAGTTTAATTTGAATTAATCCTAAACATTATCTTAATTTTTAATTTAATTTTTGCAGAATGGAGAAGTTCATCAGGATGTTTATGACACTGTCTTGTTCGCAATTGGACGAAGAGCTTTGACCAAGGAGCTGAAACCAGAAAACGTGGGTCTTAAACTTGTCGATGAATCGGGCAAAATCGACGCTATAAATGAACAGACGAACGTACCTAATATTTTCGCAGTCGGTGATGTTCTTCATGTAAGTTACCTTTTATTTAAAATCGTTATTGGAAGTTCAACATTATTATAATGTCAAATATTTATCAAATTTTTCTTTTAAAATATTTTAGAAAAAGCCCGAATTGACACCAGTGGCAATACATGCTGGAAAGTTGCTAGCAAGAAGGCTCTATGGAAATTCTACGGATAAAATGGATTATACAAATGTGGCGACAACAGTTTTTAGTCCTTTGGAATATGGATGCGTTGGATTGAGCGAAGAACAGGCTATTGCGATGCATGGAGAGGAAAACATTGAAATTTATCACGCCTACTACAAACCGACGGAATTCTTTGTGCCCCAAAAAAACGTTAAACATTGTTACGTCAAAGTTGTCGCTCTTCGAAATGGTGATCAAAGAATTCTTGGGATGCACTTCATTGGTCCCAGTGCTGGAGAAGTCATTCAGGGCTTTGCAGCTGCAATTAAGTAAGTATTTGTTTTTAAAAATTAATCAGTTTCTAATACTTATTAGTTTTAATGTGAAACTATTCAATACAAAGTTGATGAACTGATAAATATTGAATGTACTTTCCCATTTCAGATGTAATCTGACATTCCCCACTTTGAAATCAACTGTTGGAATTCACCCAACGACGGCTGAGGAATTCACTCGCGTATTTATTACAAAGAGATCGGGAATGGATCCAACGCCACAAAGCTGCTGCAGTTAAATCGAAATTTCGATTAGGATTCGTTTTCGGTTCAACTTTATCGAAATCGGAATTAAGTAACTTCTGAAAATTTTGCAGCAGAATCTTCTGAATACTTTATCACAATTTAATCAATTTCCGCTGCACTTAAGAATAGTTGTAACCAATTCTTTACAATGGTACGTGAAATGATAGGAACATATTTTTAACTGCAAAACTGTTGTAAAAGTGACTTAAGTTACTCTGATTGTAACAGTCTTGTATACAACTTAATTATAGATTTTTTTTGTAAAGAATTTACAATATCAAACAGTTGCACTCATCGGAAATCAGATTCTGTACAGATAATTGATTCATTTTATTGTTACTAACTACTTAATAGGTTAATACACAATGCTTTGTTGAAAAAGCCAATTAGCGATTTTTGTACACGGTATTTTAGCTGCAATTTCACTTAAATAAACTATCTTTTGTATTCAAATCTTGTGTACTTTCTTGAACAAAATTCTTATAATAGTTACAGTCGAGCTCCTCCACCATTTCATAACTTTGAGTGGGACTTGTGAAAAGGTGAGAGTTGCTTGGAGGGGAAATTGAAGTTACCATATGAGCAAATAACTTAGGTTTTTTTTTTCCACAATTTTTACTTTTTCAAAGAAAAATAATAGTGTAAAAAAGTAAAGAACGTGAACACGGACGTCTGTGTACTATAACTTTTTTGAAAAAGTAAAAATTATGGAAGAATTTTCGGGTTATTTACATTTGCTCGCATGGTAAATAACCTAAATAACACATGCCCTTAATACGTTCATCACACGTTCATTTTCTATATCATTTGGCTGTTGACAATCGGTGTAAAGTTGGTCAAAATCGGATTCTTTTATCAATATGTGCTGACAATTGTCAGTGGACTTATTTCTCAAAAAGAACGAAAATACAGCTATAGATTAAGATAATTATTATCCTTGATAGTATATACAGAGTATATATACGCAAAGTAACGAAGTGACGCATTGGGATTTCGGAAATGCCGACGATGCCGACTTTTGCAGTGGAGTGACGTTATTAAGTTTTGTTTTAAAAAAGTGTTCAGGACGTTTCCTTATGTGCGAAATCAATACGTAAAGTTAGAAAATAAATAGAATGCATACAGGATAAATCGAATATTTTACATTAAGCAAGGCAAGTCTGATTTTCTCGATTTTATCTGCAGTATTATCGCATTCGACAATTTTGAGGTTAGGAATCGTGCACGTCGTTAAATTCCTTAAAATCTTATAAAGATTTTCTCGACTGCAAATGATGTAATGCTGAAAATATTATTATTAGAGTACAGCTGCAGTTTCTCATAATTATAATCATAAGTGGATTTTAGTATCTATAAATAAATAAAAGTAATCAAAATAATAAACAGAGTTTGTACTAAATGATGATGCTAAAAAGTTGTTCAACTTCTTATATTTTCTTTTATTGAGCCTTATGCTTCATGAAAATAATTTTATTTAATTTTGTGTTTATTATAATTGTTTTTTAATACGATACGGTTATTTGCAGGTTTTTAAAATTTTTTTAAGATAGCTGAAATTTATTTAGTAGGACAATATGGATGCTGCAGTGATTGATGTGCTTCAAAGGGCTGGAAGTCAAGATCCGAATGTTTTTAAACCCGCAGAGCAAATTTTACGAGAATGGGAAACTCAGAGAGGATTTTATACTGCGTTATTTGTAAGTTAGAGTGAATTTTGTTATTTTATGCGTACTTGTTTTTGGATAGATGTCTAAATTTTTCAAGTGTGTGGTTATGAAATCATTAAAGGATCATTTCAATATTAAAAATTAGTATTAATTGCATAAATAGGCAGAGAATTATTATATATGGATATAATTAGAATATTCGCTTTAAGGACATGTGTGCGAAGTGATTTTAGTCATATATTCTACCTATTTATACGTAAATAAATAAATAAAATGCATTTTGGTAAAATAACTTCTCTCACATGCCCTTAAAAAGAAAGAGAAGAACTCTTGAACTTCAAAGTTTCTTAGATTTAAGGAATTCAAGCTTACAATTAGAATACCAGATATATATATATATATATTTTTTCTTTTTTTTTCTCTTTACACTAGAACGTGTTTGCAAATCATGCCCTCCACGTTAATGTCAGGTGGCTGGCTGCTTTATATTTTAAAAATGGAGTTGACAGATACTGGCGAAAAGGTGCTCCAGGGTAATTATAACTTTTCGCTTTTGAGATTTATTTAAGTAAAAACTTTTGAGAGGAATTACTTAATTCTAAAGCCTCTTTATATTTCAATATAGAGAATTAATGTGTATTCTAAGTTTAATTAAGAAGTAGTTGAAAATAATTGAGGCTTAATTATCAATTTGTAGCCAAATTGCTGATGATGAAAAAGAATTTCTCCGGGGGAGTTTAATATTGAGGTTCGATGAGCCTGTAAATCAACTCGCCATTCAAATTTCAGTTCTCATTGCAAAAATTGCGAGGTAAGACAAAAATGAAAATATCCTTTCAATTCCGAAATTTGAAACAGAAACTGATCTCACAACATCAGTAATTTCTGAGAATTCCTTATAAAGAGTTTGAGTGAATGTTTGTTTTTATTTAAAAAAAAAAAATGTTTTTTTAGATTTGACTGTCCAAGGGAATGGAATTCCTTAGTTCCAACTATTTTAGAAGTGATAAGAGGACAGGATCCTCTGTCACAGCACCGTGCTCTCTTAACTTTACACCATGTGGTGAAAGCTTTAGCTTCGAAACGATTACTAGCAGATAGAAAACTTTTCCATGAGTTAACCAATAATGTGTTCAATTTTATCCTTAATTTATGGAACACTTACACTGAATCGTTTCATATATTAGTGACGAATGGAGGAGACATTAACCAAATCCAGGAGGCTTTGGAAAAGGCTAACCTTCTTTTAAGGATACTGAGGAAATTAGTCACCAATGGATTTCAAAAACCATCCGAGTCTCCGGATGCTATGCTCTTTCTGAATGTTATTTTTGAAAGAGTCAAAACGAGTCTTGAGTGTAGTAAGTATTTATCCATGTTTAAGTATATTTTATTTTTATTCTTGGACTACATTTATATTTAAATCCTTTGTATTATTATTTTCTAAATAAGAAATTTTTTCTATAGGGAGAACTCTAGGAACGAGAGGCATACAGTCAGATGTGTGCGATAAATTTATCATACAATTTACCAAAGTGTTAATCGGTGTTCTCGAAAGTCACTCTTATTGCTTCGTCGAATTAATCCCTAGGTCATTAGAGTTTTCCGTATTTTATTGTTTTACGGATGCAGGGCAGAATTTGGCCTTTGAAAGATTTCTTATCCAGTCTTTTAATTTGATGAAGTTCATTTTATTAAACAATTATTACAGACCGGCAAAAGTTTTAGGAGGTATGTTTGAAATTTATTAAATGTAACAATATTTTTAATAATTTCTTCTAACAATAATTCTTTAACAGAAACCAAAAACCCACTAACTTTAAGAGCGCACCAATTAAAACAGGATTTTTTCACTGTTGACGCGCTGAACGAAATTTGCAATAGACTCGTGACACACTATTTCGTACTCTCACCTGCCGATCTCGAACTTTGGGACTCGGATCCAGAAAACTTTGGTGAGTATAAT
>JAUEJJ010000004.1:3941629-3957385 GCA_032164275.1 Synergus coniferae
GTATAATTATAATTTTCAAAAAATCGTTACTACGTACATTCTAGGAGGGTCCGCTTATTATATTTACTTAAATTGTTTTTCTTTTTGTATGCGACTACAATTTTCTTTATTTTAGTTATTGACGATGGAGGAGAATCTTGGAAATACAGCTTAAGGGTAAATATTGTTTATAAAATATTTTCTTTCTATCACTATTAAAAACTACATTAAAACTTTTGCATATTTATTCAGCCCTGTACGCAGTCAGTTTTTGTGTCTATCTTTCATCAATTCGGGGAAGTTCTTTCAGCAATCTTAGTTGATTTAATGAAGAGACATCACCAACTTGTGGATCCAAATGACTTACATGCTATTTTGATAAAAGATGCTGTTTATAATGCAGTTGGTCTTGCAGCTTTTGATTTATATGACGAGGTAAAATCAATATTCATAAAGATTATTGAATTATAAATGATAAAATGTCTATTTCTTCAAATTGATATTAGAATTAAACTTCTGAGTTTCTTCTCAGGTGAATTTTGATCAGTGGTTCTCAACAACGCTGAAAGAAGAGCTAAAAGTAAAGAATAATAACTACAGGATTATTAGAAGAAGAGTTTGTTGGCTTATCGGTAAATGGTCAAATATAAAGTTGAGTGCCGAATTTAGACCTGAACTCTACCGCTTGATGGTAGAAGCATTGAGTCCTGAAGAAGATTTGGGAGTCCGATTGGCAGCGAACGACGCCTTAAAACTTGCAATCGACGATTACTACTTCAACACAGAAGAGTTTTCTCCTTATTTGGAACCTGCTTTCTCGTTACTATTCACTCTTCTTAAAGAAGTCAACGAATATGATACAAAGGTTTGTGACATAAAAATTAACTATTATTCAAGATGCGTGTTAATCTGATATTAATTACTTTAATCTGTGTTTAGATGCGTGTACTTTACGTTCTTTCCTTCATGATCGAAAGAGTCGGTAGCGGAATAAAACCTCACATTTTCGCCCTGAGTGGTTATCTTCCAGATCTCTGGCAACAATCAGACGATCACAACATGCTTCGGTGCGCGATTGTTTCAACACTCGTTCATCTTGTAAAGGTTGTAAAAGTTCAAATTACATTTTTCAATTTTCTGCTGATTTTCCTGGAAATCTTAGTTTTCTCGAATAAATAATTTATTTCTGAATATTTCTTTTTGTAGGCTTTAGGATCCGAATGCACTATTTTGGAACCTTTTGTAGTTAGAGTTATATCTCTGAGCTGCGATGTCAATCAAGAAGGACATGTATATTTATTAGAAGATGGGCTGGAGTTGTGGCTGGCTCTTTTGGAGAACACGTTAATTCAG
Organism: Synergus coniferae; assembly: GCA_032164275.1. Lineage (NCBI taxonomy): Eukaryota > Metazoa > Arthropoda > Insecta > Hymenoptera > Cynipidae > Synergus > Synergus coniferae. The sequence continues at coordinate 3,942,962 of JAUEJJ010000004.1, forward strand.
ACTGACAGTATCAGAGAACTTTTCAGAAACATGCCTCCATTGTTAGGTTTGTAGCCTAAGTTATTAAAGAATGTAATTTATTTCTCACATTATTTAATTTATTTTCCAGACAAATTTATTGACTATAAATCTTTTCAGAAATTAGCGTAGAGAACCTGAGTTTATGTCTTAATATAATACAAGCATACGTATTTTTAAACCCAGAAGAATTTTTAAGAGAAAACGGGACAGTGATAGTTTATACCCTGAGATCGATTCTTGGAGACTTGAGATCAAAGGGAGTTTTAATGGTGATGAACTTTTTGGAAGATTGTATCAAAGCTTCTCCCCAACAAGCAATACAAATTATAAAAGTTCTACTTCCACAAATTTTCGAGTAAGTTACATTGATCTGACTTTTTAAAATTATTTTTTAAAAGTCTTTTTTAAAATTAATTTTTAAATAAAATTAAATTTTTTTGTACAGAAGTGTCTACAATGGAGAAGAATACAATGAAGTCATGAGCACATACCTTTCTATTATTGCTCGTGTCTTTCTCAACTCACGAGAAACATTTGTTGAGGTATGCAAAACATGCGACCAGTTTTATTTTAAAAATATAAATAGATTTAATTTAAATCGCTGCAAATTTTTTTCCAGGTTATAAGAGAATTAGCACGACAACTTGGAGGAGATGCGACTGAAGAAAACGTTCTTGGACAAATTATAAAAATTTGGTTGGATAAGATGCTTCACGTTCCTCTACTCGACCAGGAAAAGCTTCTAGCAGTCGTTTTGTGCTTCCTTCTCGATGCTAATAGTCCTCCCAGCGTTTTACAATTTTTCCCAAATATTCTGTCGAATATAGTCGCAACTTTGAACGATATCACCAAACTGGATGAAACGGGACGTCCAGTCGAGTAAGTTCATCTAATTTTGTTTAGCATTGTCATTTAACTATTGTCTTAATGATTTATTTGCAGATTTAAAAAATGTTTTTTGTTTTTTGTTTTAGCACACTAATTGCCCAGAGTGACGCGTCTAGTCCCGCGTCATATGAAGAAGTAGTAACTGAACATGCGAAAAGAAACAGAGATATCCTAAGCAATGATGCTTTGATTAAAGTTTGCCTGCATGATATCCTTCAAAGTCAGGTAAACATTTTTTCCTTATTTAAATTATCTTTAAATATGTATAATTGTTTTTAAATAAGATAGAAAAATTCAGTAACATTTTTGTTGCTGAAAGATGATTTTGTAAAATTTGTCTTAGAAAAATATTAAATTTAGCGCCTTAAAGAAGATCGATGTCTAAATTTTGTAAAAAAAAAAATGTGAATTAATTAAAAAATTTAAATTAATTTTCAGCTGATAACCTTAAGAAGAGCGATTGGTGATAACCAATTCGATCAAATGATGAACTCTGTTAGTACGGATCTCAACATGCAACTTAATATGTACGTATCGCTATAACGTGAACCTAGTGCGTGCAATAAAAATTCCATAAATATTGTTGGAATGATTGCTCTATAACATGTAAAAAGCTTTCTGTAATCCATTGTAAAACGGCCCTATTTTATTGTATTATACCATTTGTTTAATTGTACCTATAATGTTCATAATAAAATCATAAGGAAATAAAGTGTATCCAGAGATTTAAAATGATTTAAAATATCGCGTATTTAAAAGCATGTAGTTTCTAGTGCTTACAATTTTTTATTTTATTAGCTTAAACTGGTACTTTTTTTGTAATTTAAATGCTTAGAATTTCAAAAGTCCAACTTTCGGAAAAACCGGTATTTTATTTAATATTCAAATTTTCGGAAACCGCTCACGCGCAAGTTCCAGCGGGAAATTCAAATCGATTTAAACGGAATCGAGTGCTGCGCCCTAGCGTTGAGCGTAGAAAGCTTCAAACAGCTGTTTCTGTCAGATCTCAGCAGGAGGGTTAGATCAACGTTCTCCGCCGGATATTGTCTAATAAACAAATTGTTTAGCGGTAAGTAATATAAAATTATAAGTATATTTTATAACCTTTGTACCCCTCTAGAAAAGAAGCATTTAATCCGTTACGGGAGATCAATTTCGATCGGAAAAGACACTTTCACGCATGACTGACTTTGCATACTTGGTGCTTTTATTATTATTAATTTAATTATCCCCTGCGGTCATGCATCACATACTTATTGGGTTTTTTATTTGGAAACATGAGCAAAAAGAAATTTGAAGAAATTCCCATTCGTGTTTACTTACGTGAGTACTGATTCAAGCAAAACGTATATAAAATTGTCGATATATGTATCACTATTGACGTTTTTGATTGAAGACAATATCTGTCAATATTTCAATACATATACAATTGTTAATTCTTAATATGTAGAAAAATAAATATAAGTAGAAGTGACATTCTTTTAGGCAGTGCGTATTAAAATGAATTTGAAAATAAGAAAAGTGAGTTTTTAATTCCAGGAAAGTCTTAAATTACAAAGAAATAAATCACGCGAGACTTTATTCGCAATTAACACATGCATTATTACCGCATGCGGTAATAATCGCCTAATACCAAATAATTTAATATCAAACTTCCACGTAGAGTTACACAGAGTTACACGCATGGGACTGCGATAACGAAACGATGCTTGAATGAGCATTATGGAACATAATGTAAAATGGGTGCTATATTTTTTCAATTTTTATTATGTACTTACAGAGAAATCTGTAATCATAAGTCTGCGGTATACTGGGTGTCTCGATAAATTTCTATTGCTTCTTCAGATCTAAATCTCTCAATTTTAATTACTATATATTATTATGATTAAAGTGAAAATATGTATAACATTACTTTTTTGAAACTATACATATCAAATTGATTGCAAACTTTAACAGACCAGTTAAATTCAGTAATACCAAAAGCTAAATTAGGAAAACTTATTTATGATAAAAGTAAATGATTTCTGAAAACATTTTCCCTCTTTTTTTAAAGCTTAAAATTAAATTTACAGGGCACTAGTGAATTTGAAATTGAATTTGCGTTTGAATTTTTGTTGGTACCAAAACTCAAATAATTGTAAAATCAAATGAAAGATCTCGAGAGTCCTAATAAGTTTGTTCCCTTCAGACTTCTCAATTTTCATTTGATTCAGGCAAACATTCTCTGGGGATGATAGGTCAGGGTTGAATCTTTTAAAATAATATTCGACAATGCAATGGGGATATGGGAAAACCTTGTTGGCTTTAATCTCTTGAAATTCCTTTTTTCCCTCTTATTTTATTTTTAATTTAGGTTCTGCAAAATTATACTTTTGCCTGTGGTATCATCCCATGTGTGGCGGATTAGTGCTCGTTGCATTCCGTGTTCACTATTCTGCAGTCTGGTATATTTTTAGAGGAATTTCCAGCAAGTGTAGGACTGTGGGGGTGGTTTATAAAGCGGATGTACAGTGTACACTCAGCATCTCAGAGGAGGGCGTACGCTTAGTAATGAGACACTATCTGGAATAAGATAGTAACTTTGTCGAGTCATCAGCCGCCTCGATTTTTTTTAAATTTATTCTGCTGCCGATGAACCTGGAATATCAATGGAGACAACAGATTGCTTTGTTTAAATCTTTTCCAGGGCTTTTCATCCACTTGCCCCTTTCTCCAATGTGAAGGGCTTCTCTTCTTGACATTTCCACCTACGCGATCTCGCATTCTTGTTTATCAAAGGCTGTCTACCGCTTTATTGGAAGAAAAATTGGAAAAATGCGGGAATATTGAGTATTCTCCCCAAATCATAATTTAGTCGTCAGATTTAATTTAAAATTGACAGTCTGTTTTGAAATCTTCATTTTGAAGCTTTAAAAATAGAGTTTGCCTTAGAACCTTTTTCAGAATTTAAGATTTTTTAATTTCGCTGCTTTTTTATTAGATAATTTTTATATCCAGAGCTTTTTTCAACCAACAACGAATTGCAATAATTTAAGTTATTTATTCTTCTAATATAAGCTCGAACCGATTACTTTTTCTGTTCAAACATGTTAGAAATCCTTTTAATGCAAAAGCACACAGTGTGAACTCAAAGGGAAAATCTGATAGACTTTTGCGTTTGAAAAAAAACTCGTTTAATATGCTTTCAGGTTTATAGAACCGGTGCTTTCAGGTTTTCAAAACCAATGCTTTCCAAAGAAAACACCATTTATTATAATTTATGCTTTATAACCCTCGAACTCAAGGAATCTTCACTTTTTTATTTTTCTTCTTCTTTTTATTAAAGTCAAGCTGCTTTATTTTTGCCTAACACCTATTATTTTTTTTTAATTCGCTATATATGAATAACTGAACAGAAAATTCTGAATATAAAATACATAATAGGAATGCATTATTCAAGTTAATCTTTTTTCCTGCTCTGAAGCTAATGTATTTTCACTTTCACGAACTTTCTGGGATCGTATAATAAAATAGGATGTAAAATAGCTATTTTAGAAAGGGGTCGACTTTACTTAAAAGAATTTAAATATTTTAGTTTACGATCGATTTGAGAATGAATTTATACACAACATTTATTTCGCGTAATTGTGTTTGTCTGTTTAAACTTGAGTTTTGACATTAAGGTCTAAATTTTGACTATTTGGAAGTGCAAATTGATTTACGAGAAATTAAAGTTAGTTACGCTGTGTATGGAAACTAGTCGAAAGTCCCAACTTTAATATAATCTGAATGAATTTACCGTGAACTGCATACGACAAACTTTACTCTCGGTTAAATTGCACTATCCGAGTTAAAGTTTTTTTTAACTTATATTAGATTCAAATATTTTATCTCTAATAAAATATTACGATTAAATACTATTTCCAATTTTTAAGTGGGGATATTTTATATTAATCATCTGACAGTTAGGCCAATTTGAATAAATTGATCTATTTTGTTCAGTAAAATATGGTTAAGAAACTTTAAAAAATTTTCAAAGGATGTTGCTCAGAAAACCTTGAAGAAATTGTTGATAACTTTCCTTTATATAAGGTTATAAGAATAACCTTAGTATGCTTAATTATAATTTCTTGGTTAACGCAATATTCAAGGAACTCGGAAGATGTATAAATGCGTCTTAAAAATTCTCATTTAACTTTTACTGTCCCATATTATTCATAATTTTTGGGTAATTCACTTTTCTTGTTACTTTTGTACCCAATTATTGCATTTATTCTCCACGATACACATTTAATTCTCACTTTGGAGACTATTTGTCATCACAATCGAAGGAAATTTTAGAATATACGTTAATATAAAACAAGGAAGGAACATTCAATATCAATTAGGGATTCAATATTAAATAGGGGTTCTATTTTTATCTTTTTTGTATTAAAAGAAAATAGTTCCTAAAAATGATCTCTTTTATTAAATAGAATGAATTTAAAACAAACTAGTTTTGAAAGTTATTTCACACTAGAGGAAACAGATATTATGCAAAATTACTAATTGAAACAGATATCTAGTCCCTAGTGTATAGATAAAGTTGCACTGCAGAGGATGCAGGAAATTTATAATTCATATTATAATACATTAAAGAGAAAATATGACGTTACTAAATTATATCCAAAATGAAATTATTTACCTTACATGTAAAAAAGTGTTGAATTAGTTTGCTCAAACAAAAATATATGAGCTTTTCAGATCTGTGTGATCAGGAAAAGTAATCGAACCTTAGATTAAAATGCTGCTACCATAATTTAAAAAGAAATTCATTTAAACTTTCAAAATAGAATTCTCTCATATTCCTTCATCTTCAGTCATCCTTGAAGTTCAAACTTTCCTATTTTCTTGAAACCATATATCTCTATTATATTTTCATTTTTCTATTTCTCTAGCTTCAAATGCAATTTTCTCATCTATCCAAATAATCTAACTGATTCTTTATTTTTCTAAGGCTACTCTGCATTTCTACAACCTACGTGGAGGAGGGATGTGTGAAATGGAAACTAGATGATGTAAAAATGAAGCAGATCTCTTCTCTGCTATGAAGCTCACGACCATCGATAATTCGAGTGAGGAAGGAGAAAAAAAAATTGTCCAGGTCCAGCTGCTTGCACAGTCGTCCCTGAATTTATCTCTCTAGTGGCAGTGACTTCATAATTCCAATGAGTGATGCGTACTGAATGTCTCAACACAAATATCACAATTCCTTTTCGACCACCCTGTAGTGCACGTACGCGTGCTTGAGAGGGTTGGCGCATGTTGGTAGGAGATAGCCGTGTTCGCGTATCGATCGCAAGCCAGAAAACTACCCCCGGAAAGGCGCAGTGTCCGAAAGACTCTCGTGGTGTTCGTGCATCCACGCGGATTCATTTATTTTCGAATTCACGTTTGGCGCTTCAAGCCTTCGACTTTTTTCAATCCCAAAAAAAGTATTTCGAGTCAAAAAAAGTGAGTTCTTCGTGACATTGAACTAGTGAGACTGATTATTGAGGTAAGGACTTTCATCACGTCCTCAATTCTCGAAGAAAAATATTTAATTTTCTGATTTTCACATCCTAGGATTCTTGGTTCCAATCGGTTTCAAACCAGTTGAGATTTTATTTCGAGGTTGGAGAAATTTTTAGATTTAGCGAATATTTCTTCCCTAATTCATAAGGACAATCCTCAGAAATTTAATATTCAGATTTTGAAAGTCTTGGATTGATGGTTTCAATCGGTTTTGATCTCCTTCGGACTTGATTTCAAGGTTGGAGGAACTCCAAGTATTTTTGGATTATGCTGATTGAATTTCGATGCGATTCGTTTCCTCGAATATTGGTATGAGTGAACATATATCTAGGAAGAGTATCGATATTCAACATGGCCAGATGTCTCTGCAAAAGCTTTTAAAAATTGCGAGTGAAATTTCCACTCAAAGATCCACTTGGAAACCTCTTGGTTCTTTTAACCATAGTGTTCCATTCAGTTTTACGGAAAATAAAGAAGATATTGTATCTCTCGATCGCTGTCCATGACCGTTAAAAGCCGTTTACCTTCGCTTATAAATGTCACGTTTTATATTTAATTTAGTTGAAGCCTTAGTATTTGTAACGTGAGGAACGTTATTGCCTTAAGCACTTGAGATTCCCCACGAAGTTAAAGCACAATTAAAACATCTGGGTATCAATTTTTAGCAGAGAAGTTTTGGAATTTGAATTCTATTTCGAAAATTTTTTGATGATGAATTATTATTTTAGTCTACTTAATTAGAATTGTAAATTCTAATTCAGACAATAATAGTATTCGATGGAAGTACTTGAATCGAAAGAGTCTAGAGAGGCGATTATTCATTTATTTTGTGTTCTACGTTGAGATGAGAGAGTTCGGATCCACAGCATTTATTCTTATTAAGTGAACACTTATTCTCATTAAGTCTATTAGTAGGGCGACTAACCAGGTCGTGACCTTTACTACTGGGAGTTTATATCAATCTTTTTTCAAAGACTGCGAAAAATTGTAACAATACCAAATGCGAAACAAAAAAGAATTTCATTTTTCGAGGCGTTAATTTCACCTTCTGCAATTTTCACAACGTTATTAAAACTAATCTCGTCCTTGAAAGAGTCGGTAAGCAGACGGGATGTCTGTTTAAATGAGAGACTGCTCGAGCATCATCAGCACCCTCAAGTTCTAATCGTGCAATTTCATTCTGTTTTCTAGAATTGAAGATAACGACATGTAACAATTGTGGGCATTGAAAATTCTTTTATTGGCGTACGTGATCCGTAAAGTCTACCTTAAATATTCTTGGAGATGGTGTAGAGTAATAAATGGAAATTGTAATTTAATAGAGGAACAAAGAGGAATATTTTGTTTGTAAGAAGTCTCGACTTTTCTGTGTTTGATGATGATTCCTTGTTGAAAGAGCGATTTAAGAAATGGAGCGGTGGTATTGCAAGAGATTGTGCAATTCACAATGTATTAAAGAAGGTCGAAAATTCCCCTCTATTTGCCCTTTATTCTTTTCACGTCTTTTCTTGACGCCTACAAGAAAAGAAATGTTCACGATTGAATTTTTAAAAAATTAAAAGGCTTCCAGTTTGTAATTGTAAATTATTAAACTATTAAACTGAATGTTGTTCATTTTTTAATGTTTTAATTGAAAATTTATAATTCTTTGACTTAACAAGAGTTCCACTCTGATTATGTTTTGAAAATTTGAATCTAAATGACTAAGCATTTTTTTCGTAGAAGTTAGTGGTCCCCTTCTTATTAAAATTGATTGTAATGATTATTGTTTTTTATTGCAGATTTAACCCACCTGCAACTTTATATACAAGAAAAAAAACAGCAGACGGCACCATGGCGTTCGCAGGGCTAAAGAAACAGATCAACAAAGCCAATCAGGTATGTTTGTCATTCTAAAGTCTAGAAAGATAGCCACCCACGTTTGTTCATTTCCTTCCCATTGTGCACTTATCTGACAAGTGCATAGGCATGTAATAACCACTTTGCGCTTTGCACTTTGGTACAACTTCTGTAATAACTTAGCTTATTGCGTTCATATTCAGACTTAAGTACCTACACGAACTTTTGCTTGCTTTTACAAATATAGGTATTCAAAATTGGAACAAAGTTTCAGGCAATGAAAATGAACATGACGGATATATCAAACTTCTTTTCTACTTAGTTTAGGACAAGGTGGATTTTTATCCTCTTGTAATGAAGTATTTTGTGATGCTCTTATGGCGGTCTTACTTCATAAATCTAAGGATTACTTTCAACCTTTTATTCCCCTCTGAACTTGTATTGATGATTGAAGTAGACACAAGCCAATGTACCAAACCTAATAACTATTAGTTTTCATCTTTTGGTGCCATCGTGAGTAAGAATGAAAACTTGTTTCAGACAATAGTTAATTATTTTTGACATTATCTAAATTCAATTTTAATTTAAAAACTGATAAATTACAACAGTTTCAATTTAAGGGACCATATATAATGAATTAAAATTGTTCTCAAGAGATAAACTAGTTTTTTAAACATTTCTAGTACATAGACTTTCTTTCTAATATTTATAAAATTGTTCGCTTCTCGTTCAATCATATCTGAATTGGACAGAAACTGGATAATGTATTATTACTCCCAACTCACAAACTTTCTGCATCAGTGACGTCTTTTTTTGATCGTCTTTTTTACTCGTCAGTTGTACAGTGACGTAATTTCAGTCATCGATTATCTTCCCACGGGCCTTTCGTAATTGTCTTCTTTGGCAAAAATGCTAAATTGTATTATTTAAAAGCTAAAGAATTGACGCTTTTTAAATTCTAGGATTAGATAATTTTAAAAAAGTATTTTTTTTAAGTTTCTTGTTAATTATACCGCATACTCGTCGTTTTCCGATACGCGAGGTGTTGTCAAGTATCTATATTGAGTCTGTAAACCTCTTTGACCTTTATGTATGTACTTCGATTATTTTGATGAATGAAAGCGATCGTAAAACCCCCTTCTCGTGTACCTTTCACGAGTAACCCTTACAATCGTATCTACCTGAGCAGAAATTATATGGCTCAAATGAATTTATAGGAATTTTTATAATTTCTAGTAGAAAAACCTATTGAATTTAATTTCAAACCAGAATTTATTTATTTTGAACGACTTTAAAAATAATTCAATTTTTTGAATTTTCAATTTGAATTTTTCAACTTTGAATAATGAAAAATGACAGTGAATTTATTTTTGATCTAAAATGTTATTAGCAGAAAAATGTTTCCACCTGTAACTTTTTTTTCCAAGATTACAGTAATTATGGGTTGTAAATTTAATGGTTTGAAATGTATTCTAGGTTTCCTTTTCGTTTAATTTTCTCTTCATTTTCAACCTTCTAATCGATGTAGTGTTCTTAGTGCACTGCGCTGTTCAGCAAATGCGATCTGCAACTTGAAAGGCTCAATTCGCTCGTTTTTCGACTCAGACTCGTTTATAAATAGATATCTGAAGGGATTTTGTAGGCGGAGGTGTTAAAGAATATATTTTGAACCTTGGTTTCTGGTTTGTATTCCGAAAAGTAAGAAAAATATATTGAAAAAATTCTAAATATATAAAAAATCTTTCTTTAGGGCTGGAAACTTTACTTTGAACATTAAATTTTGTGATGAGTAAATCAGTCTTTATCGTTTATTATCCTTTAAGATTATAAGATTAGAGCCCTGGGAATTAATATATTCGGTTAATTCCATGAATATAGGCCTCCCATTTTTAATAAAAATACAGTATAAATATGAAACTGCGAAAATTTAAAACTTAATAATTTTTAAAAAAATTGCATTATTAATTTTGCTCTAGAATATTGTGGATGTACTTTGTTTTTAGTTTTACGTGTGGGCGCTTTTGTCGACGTTTCAGAGTAATTTAGTCAGTAAAATCAACAGCAGCAGAGGATCGATAGAAGTAACAAAGAACCAATTTGTTGGGTATTGCTTGTTTGCATGGAACTTTATTAAAACAATCGTTTCCACAAAATGGAAAATCAATCATTGTTTGTACAAATAGCAAAACTAATTTTCTAATTAAATTATTTGTCTATAAAACTATCGTTTTTAGCAATTTGTAGATTTTTATTATTGATAACTATCAAATTAAATGTCTTAACTTTTTATAATTTGTCAGTGGTAAAATTTGCGATTTTAATTATTAATATTTTTACAAGTTATTTTTATTTAGACGAGCAAAAATGTTTGTAGGCCGAGAGTCTGATTCCACTTCAGCTGCCACAGAGAACAGATCTTAATTAACTCTTGCTCTCTTTCCAGAAAAATTCTTTTAATTAGCATTCTATCGCATACAATTTGCTATTTAATTCAATTATTAGAGATTTTTAATTGTAGAATGTGTTTTTATTTATTTTTTTCTAGTTTCATAAAGGATTCGTTATCAAGATTCTATTCTGTCAGTTATCACAAATAGGGTCGGTAGAAATTGGGGAAGACATTGATCTCCCTTTTTATATGGGACTTTTTCAGTCCAATCACACTTTAACCTTCATTTTATTTATTGAAGCTTTGGACACTGTAGAAAAAGTTTGGCATTCATTCTATTTCTCAGAATTTTATTTTTAAAGGAAATAAGAGGAATTTCCAAACAGTCCTATTTATTACAAGAATTTATAATTCAACTTCGTCGCCCTTAGAAAAAAAATATGGAGTCGTGCCAAGACCTTCAGTACAAAGATCAAGTCCTTTTTTTAACAGGATTCGAAATTGAATAATTTAAAAATTAAATCAAACTATAAACATAGACTAAATAGTATTAGACTAGCCACCCTTGGAATTTTATTCTAATAACTTTTAAATCAGTTTCAGCTCCCGTATTTGATATTTAAAACAATTTTCCGAAATTGGCAAATGAAGTGTTTCAAAGGTCCACGGATTCATAGGAACAAATTTTCAAATCGAAATACAATTTCCTGAAAAACGTTCGTGCTGCTTAAAGATGATTATCCGGAAATGAAGGCTCACAGAATTGAATCAAGTGCGTGACATTGTCACTGAGGCAATGTAGGTCAAATTTACTCCACGGTGTGACCTTTACCCGGCGACTGCGACTTCCAGCTAGCCAGGAATAAGGGAACGTACCCTCCTATATATGTGGGTCGTCCTTAAATGTGGGTCATGGTCACACGGGAGCTGAACAATCGAGCCACGAGACAGGGAAAGCTTTCTACTTTAATCGCTCAACGCATCTTAAAAGGGTTTGTCAGAGAGACAAACTGAGAGAGCGAGACTGGTGTAATAATTGCAGGCAACCCTTCCTCACCCACCCTCGTGTTGGAAAAATCGAAACCGAGTTCTACACTCGTGAATACATAGCATACCAGATACGCGTTCGCTTCATCCAATTCTGGACACCATTTTCATTTATTTAGCACTATGTGACTCTTATTTAGGTCATTATTTAAAATCTAGACATTTTTCAGCTCAGCTAGGTCAAAGCTTACAAACGAATCAATTTTTCCATTTGTACTCAATTTAAGGCGCAAAAAAAATTTGGAAACGTATTCAGCTTGTATAAAAATTTGATAAAAGAATCTTTTTAATGATAGTAAATAAAAAATCAAATTTGATTACAGGTCGAAAAATATGTGTGGAAAGGAATTGAAGAAACCCACCCCTTGAATAACGTTTTTCGAAAGTTCTACGGGCTTAGCTGAGACAAAAAGGGAGAACATGTTTGATAATGACCCATATGGGTAATTTCTGATTCTCCTATTCGCTGGCAGAAATTCAAGAACGTCTAAATGTTACATCACTTTAGATCAACGCGGTGCGGTTATTGATCTGACACTCTCGACTACCCCGTCACCGAGATTTTTTCTCCTGTGCTCTATCTTCTAACTTCCATTACTGATATTCTGATCCATTTACCAACGTTGCCTGCCACCCTAAATTGTATAACAGAACCTGTACGAGCTAGGGCCACTAAGCGTTTTTATCTTGAGTTCAACACGCCCTGTTGGACCTATGACCCTTCAGGGAACCTTTTAGAAAAATTCTTGGATATTGCCATTGCTTATGTCTTTTTTTCTTCCACATGAAAGAAGACTAGGAGACTAGTTTCGTGTCGAAATTGAAGGATAGTTTGAAAGCAGTCGATAGATCAGGGTGTCCCAGTAACTGGACCAGAAAAAACGGAAAATGACAATTTTATTTATTGGGAGTGAATTTTATGAATTTTAAGTAGAAAAACCTTTTGAATAAACTGAAATTTAACTTGATATGAAATGAAATTATTATGAAATGAAAATTTCGAATTTTGAATGAGTACGATTTGAAATTCTTAAAAATTTCTAATGTTCCAGTTTGGAATATTTAAAGAATTTGGAACATTCCCAGCCTTGGCAAATAAAGAATCAATAAAAATTTTATAGAGATTGTAGAAGGTCGTTTATAAATTTATACTCCTGCCTCAATTCGTAGGAGCTATTCTGAAAATAAATTATTCGCCAAGGGGAAGAATTGCAAAGTCTTACCCTTATCTGAATAATAATTAGTCATCCTGTATTTGAAGTAATAATTAACGATCTGAAACACCTGCGATGTAAATAAACTTGGAAGGAAGGTCAATTTTAGTCAGACGAAGTCCTTAGCCCTTTAAATCATTTTGAAGGTAACTTTAAACAATTCACAAATTTTAAATATAGTTTATTAATAGAATAGTATCCAATTTCTAATTTTTTACATTTAATTTGTATTGCAAAAAGTATTTTATGCCCCTTAGGATAATTATAATCTTCATGTAGATATTTTTATAATATTATACTAGCTTTAAAAATGTTCACGTTATAAAAAGCGTGAAGCTTTTTATTCAAACAAAATATCTGCCCTAAATTCTTTGTGTATACATCTTTCAGAAGCATCAATATATCCGTCTATAATACTATATATATGTATATAGGTATAGATTCTTTAGCGTTCTAACGGAACGTAGTGAAAGGAGCAGTGACCTACATATTGTTGCTTGCAGAAATTTTGCAACTCATATTACAACTTTTATCAGTTTTTATGTTTTAATTTATTTTTTATTTGAAGTTACATTTTTATGATGCTTAAAAATATAAATTCATTTCTTGAAATATTGTAAAGATACTAAATACATACATCCTTTTGAAAATTGCATTCACATTTTCTAGGATTTCTTTGTGATATAAAAATCCTTTTTGATAAGATTTGAAAATGAGAAAGACAATGGCTTTCAATTTGTCATCTTTCAATCAATAAGCTTATATTAGTTTCCACTTTAGAGACTTGTAGTTGAAATTTCTTGAATTGTAACGGAAGATTGTTGAATCCTTTCTTCTCCTTCCTGTAATTTAAAATATTTTTCATCTCCAAAGTGGGTCAATCCGAGAAAAATTTTTTAAATATCTTTTACGATTTTTCTAAAACTTTAATCTTTTATTGAAGTCTCTCAAATGTTACGAAAATTTTTTTTTTCTTCATTTATATAATAATTAGGGTTACACCACGTACAATATTGTTCAGTTTCTTATTTACGTATCCTATAATCATAAAAATTGTAATTTATTTTACTGACTTTCATTTTTATTTTCAGTACATGACGGAAAAAATGGGTGGCGCCGAAGGAACGAAACTCGACGTCGACTTTGTGGATATGGAAAGGGTGAGTATATTCCTCTACTAAAGAACTCGTCTGAAGCAAAGTGGTTTCTTTCTTGATAATGAACTTGTGCTTCAAGTAGACGCCTTTTGTTCTTTCCCATTACAATTACAATCTCGCAAAAGTATGGTTAAATTAGATAGAGGGTAAATTTTCTCCTACTTTTTTTATTACTTTCCTCGCTTTTCATCTGTAAAAAATGTACGACTCAGACATCTCTCCAGACGGAAATATGGGAAGAATGTTCACGAACTCTTCATATTTTTTATCTTTATGTTTTCTTTTTGTTAATTTGAAATTATACAATTGGATTTTTGAATTTCAAATTTCTCATTTT